>OV049869.1:10593047-11080547 GCA_920104075.1 Melanargia galathea
TATTACTAATTCCCCGGAATTCTGATAGCTGTTATTGTCATTTACAGATGAGTTATTTGTATGGAGAACAGGGTTAGCATCTACGAAGTACGATTTTACCCCAAACTACTTTAATTCCCAGTCATCATAAAAAGCCATAGGCATGCCGCGTAATAATATTACTCGTTTCGCCTTAAAATAGAAAACACCAAGAGTGGAAACTAGAAAGTGCACACTGACAGCAACAGAAAACAAAAGAAGCACATTGAAAAAATTTATTCAAAAATGGATGTCGAATGACATTATCACCACGAAGTGCCTGTCAGGCTGCCAGGAATTTGTCATATCTACATGCGGCAGTTGATTTGTATTTGCATAAGTTTTGAATTTTTTATCTTTTTTGTGGGAATTGTTTTATCTCTGGTAACATTACGAAACGTCAGAATTCCAGGGAATTAGTAATACGGGTATATATAGCAGCTTTGCCCGTCAACGCAAGCAGTAGATATGGTCGCGTCGACGCGCTGTCTTGACGCGCTTCGAGGCGGTTTTCTACAAAGGTCGCCAAAGTTGCCTCGCGCGGCTGCCGTTTTATCTTTGTAAGTATGGACTCTGGATGCAGCTTCATTGACGTTTACCTATACTGTACAGATCGTAGAGAAGGCATTAATATGTAAGTTTTCGTTCTGTTTTCCATTCTTTGCAGTTTTCTTATAACAATTTTGATGATACATTTAGTTCTACGAAATTCAACTTTAAACTCATCTTAGTGACAGTAAGTAGTACCCACACAAAGGAATAACATTTCTGTCACAGGGATACTGTTGAAATGAATATTCCATTCGGATGGAACTAGCTAGAAACTCCGTAATTTCTATGACACAACTCAAGAGAACACCTAGGCTTTGAGTAACTTTAACAAATGTAACTCTGTAACCTAATATGTTTAACGAAACTGAAAATATTCTTAACTACACCTTATATTTTGACGATCTCCTTTACGCTGTGGTTTTGTAATCCCTGGGATTGATTCTTATCTGGGTCATTCTGGGAACTTATAATTTCTATACTGGCTTTGATCTGGTGGGACGCTTCGCCTGAGCTAGGTAGCATCTTAGTTTGCTGGTTAAGCCATGCCACCATAATTAAGATTAAGCTTGTACGATGATGCCACATATAGTATGTATAACGATTAAGGGTTTTCGTTAAAAGTGCCACTAGTTAGCCCAGTTTCGTTTTAGATTGCATGCTCACCACATGAGATCACAACCAATCATGTCAACGAATAAAAATAATCCTATACAATGAATATAAAATTATTTTGCTATAATCCGCTAACAGTGACAAATTTGTAGGCACAACACCACACAATCTTGTAGGCACAACACCACACAATCTTGTAGGCACAACACCACACAAATTCACCACAAAACAAACTCGACGATCGTTTCGCTCCGACACCGGAGCATCTTCAGGAGATGTCGACTTCACAACGGACGATTGCAAAGTGAGTTCGTGTCGAATGAGCGGTCTTATATATACTATCCCCGCTTAGTCATCTACCCTCCTTTCTCTTTCTCTCTGGCCACGCCCCCTAAATATGTTGAGCAACGGTGAAGATGACACATTTATTTGCTCATTCAGCAATTCGACACTTCTACCGCTGTGCCCAACTATTTCCAATTGTTCCAACACGCACAGTCTTAAACTTTTACAACATGTGTGTAAAATTTCAAATGTATGACCCTCGTCTATCCTATGTCCACTATCCAAAAGATGTTTTGCGAAATGAGATCTTTGCGCAATTTTGTAACTCGATATAAAGAACATATGGCTGCCTTTAGAAACAACCAGCCTCAAAGATCTCATTTCGCAAAACATCTTTTGGATAGTGGACATAGGATAGACGAGGGTCATACATTTGAAATTTTACACACATGTTGTAAAAGTTTAAGACTGTGCGTGTTGGAACAATTGGAAATAGTTGGGCACAGCGGTAGAAGTGTCGAATTGCTGAATGAGCAAATAAATGTGTCATCTTCACCGTTGCTCAACATATTTAGGGGGCGTGGCCAGAGAGAAAGAGAAAGGAGGGTAGATGACTAAGCGGGGATAGTATATATAAGACCGCTCATTCGACACGAACTCACTTTGCAATCGTCCGTTGTGAAGTCGACATCTCCTGAAGATGCTCCGGTGTCGGAGCGAAACGATCGTCGAGTTTGTTTTGTGGTGAATTTGTGTGGTGTTGTGCCTACAAGATTGTGTGGTGTTGTGCCTACAAGATTGTGTGGTGTTGTGCCTACAAATTTGTCACTGTTAGCGGATTATAGCAAAATAATTTTATATTCATTGTATATCATGGAATTCCGCAAAGTAACGCCTGCTTCCATTCAACATTTAAAAATAATCCTAATAAATTTTACCGAAACTTAAATACCTACTTACTAGCTTTGTCGTGGATGTGTTTTGAGTTTATTGAAAACTCCTACCAAAATATCCGCGCAAGAAGTTCGCGTGCCGGCAGACTGCAGCCGGAACACAACAAAGCCATTACCTCGATGCTCGGCACAATCTTATTTTCAAAGTTCGGATCGAACTGAAAGTTATACTCATCCATACGCGACCGTTACCTCCAATACATACATACATGGAGTCTCAGAAACAAAATTGTTATTCTCTTGAGAATTAATACAGCGTTTGCTAGTTGCTCTAAAGTTGTGATTTATATTTTTATGTGAACATATTCCGGTGCAGGCGTGAAACTTTGATTAAGTTCTGAATACTAATATAAGTGTGTAAAACTGTTAATATTAAAATAATTATTTCAATATAATAAAAGTTTTTTTTCAACACTCTATTAGTGTTTACTGAAGAACATTATTTGTACAGTAAACCTCATTGCCGTGAAACTCACACCAAAGCCTGCGCCCCGTCAGCGTTAAATTGCTTAAGAATTTGCCTTTTAATGTCATATTGTAATTGAAAACCAACGACGTCTTCGCAATGACGTTACTGGCTGTTACTGGCTTCACATCCCTAGAGTAGATTAGAGCCTAGACAGTCTTTTCGAAAGATAGGATAGAGTAAGCCGGCTGTCTTTAGAGGCTGCGTCGGCCGTACGCTTCATGAGTTCATTTCATTTCATTTACATTATCTACTGAAGTTGCGTTTGGCGCATGCGGCTCGCCAGTTATCTGCAATCATCATAATAGATTGCTAGTTGCTACTTATGTACCATGTGTACCAGAAGCGGGTGTCCGTAAATTTAACAAGATAATTTATAAGCGTAAGATTTACACTGGCCGTATATTAACCTCCCTAACACCTGGCTTATCCATTAATTCTCATTCTGTCTATATATATATGGTGCGTCTTCCGAAATATATTAAACTTAACGATATGACGTCTTAGTAGCAATATATTGCTTTTTGGCCTTGCGATATTAAGATTAAAAGTGAATATTTTCCGGCTCGTAACACTAATCGTTATGGATGCATTTTATTCTATTTCTATTTTTTTCTTTTTAGGGTTCCGTACCTCAAAAGGAAAAATAAACCCTTATAAGATCACTTGTTTGTACATCTGTCAGTGTTTCTGTCAAGGCACTTTTTCTCAGGAACGTGTGAAGATGTCAAGTTGATATTAATATCAAATACTCAAGTCTCAAGTAATAAAATTACCTTGGAGCTGTGAAAAAAATCAAACTTAGTCAACGCAATCAAAATATATGGCCGTTTATGCCGCATATTTTGACGTTCGTAAGGGAATCAAAACCTATAGGATTCTTCCCGTTGAATCCTGGTCAAGAAGCACTGTTTTATATAATTTTAGTATTGAAAAAAATATATACATACCTACACAGATTTTTTTGATAAAAATATTTTATACAAGTACGGGTTTCGGCTTTTCTGTTAACAAAAAATAACGATGAAGACAGGCGGTTTGGTTCCGTTGTGGCACAATGTCAAAACCTTTGGGGAATTGCATATGCAAGACTGAAACGGTCTCTGAAGGACAAAGTCTTTGCGAACACACTTCACGCGCGACAACTTGAAAAGTCTTTGTTCGAGACGGACCTTTTAAACTATTAAAACTTGGGGATAGCGCGAATGTGCTTTAAGTTATTTACTTACTAGTAGCTTTAAAAGTTTAAAAGTCGAGACGGATTTTCACGGTTTTAATGATCTACTCAATCGGTGTCGTGTATTAAAGATTGAAGTTATAATGATTTATAACTATTTATTTATGTTCGCCTTATTTTTTGTCTCTTTACTTTATAATGTCATATTATCTTCACAATATTGTACCCAAATTGTAAAGGTATTCCACGAATAGCGTTCAACGATGTTTTTATCTTAAAATGACAAAGAAAACATATACCTACACGGGTGTTTTCGAAACGCGTTTTTCAGAAAGTATCTGAATGGTTAAATCCATTGTTTGAAATACAAAAGAGCAGAACAATATGTTTAGTTGAAGCTCTCGGAGGATCATAATATGTTAACGTATTGAATACGAACGTACATAATATGTGAACAAATGATTTGAAATGTGAGAAGAATATTTGAATTTATAGGTAGACACTTCAATAATAGCTACCCATATAACCTGCTACGTAATATTCTGTGCCTGTTATTCCTAATTGTCTATAGGAACTATAGTATACATATAAAAAGATTTATGTAAAAGAGCAAAAAATAGAGCTTTCTAGTTATTTTGTTTTGTTTTTAAAACCATCAAGCAAGTGATATATATCGTAACCTCGGAAAAGTTTGAATAATATAATATAATTAAATTATTTGTTTACAAACGATCTTCGGGAGTGAGCTTTTGGGTTTTTTCTTTTGCTTTAATATTTGCTCTGCAATTAAAACATTTATTTTTAACAATTTTGCTAATAACGTTTTAATGAGACAATTTTCATTAAGTAATACGATCCAAAGCAATAAATATGTATATTTATGAAAGACTTTGAGACGCAATTCATTATTAAAATGGATGAATGTCAATAAGTAAACTACCTACGGCTTTACAGAGCATAATGATTCCATTTTCATGATTAAATAAATATCTCCTTGTTTTCTCAGAACACAATACAGATAAATGCTGAAAGATGCCACTATTCATTTATTATTTCAAAGTTTGGATCTAGAATTTATTCTACTTACAAATAGTATAATACATAATATTATAATCTATCAAAAAAAATTTTTTTTTCAGTTCTGTCCTAATCAGGGATATAAAATCAATAGTATACAAGTATGATATCTCATATCCCAAAGTTTGGTTAACTCGATTTATAATAGTAGGAAATTTTGACTTATGCACTTCAGATTATACTATACAATTATACATATTCAAACAATATTTACCAAAGAAGAAAATCTCTTAGAGAAACATGTTTACTAACGCGCGAAAATCGCACAAAGGACAGAAATTGTGCAAACTAAAGTTGCATCGAAGAATTGCAAGAAAAAAAGTGAGAAAATACTCTAGGTTACGAAAGAAATGCAGAGAATCGCTTGTGTTAAAAAGATTTTTAATAGAGTTGAATACTTTCTTGTACCTAGGCACCAATTTTCCCAGCGGTCCATTGTACTTGCCAAGTTAAAGAAAACATTTAACGACCACAAAGACCAGTACAAATACATTAAAATAAACTATGAGACAACTTCACAAAGGGAGCTTATAAATAGCTAATTTTGAAATTTTCATCACAGAATAACTAGCTAGCGGTTGGTATTTAACAAAATCATCATCGAGGGACATAGGTTTTTTGCAAGGATCGCCATAGAACACGATCCTGTGTCGCCTGTATCTAGCGGCTTTTCTAATCTCAAGAAACTTTCTTGAGATCGTCCGTACACGCGGACGGGTAAAATAGACCTTTGAGTCCCAAGGTACTAGAATGGCTACCTCACATCGGAAAGTGTTGTCTTGTTTTGTGTACCTCACACCCTAATGTTGGCCGTATAAAGATGTCTACAAGAGATCTATGTAGCAGTGAACGTCTTTGGGTTGACTTTAGAATTATTAAGATATTATCAAGATAATATGGAGCTAAATTACTCTGCAGTAAGAATAATGAAGGTACGCCAACTCTTAATAAGAGTTAAGTGAAGATCGCGTTTTAAAACAATTACCTTTTAACAAACGAACTTCGGGAGTGAGCTTTAATTTCGTGTTTCGGCGATATTTGGCAAATTAATTCGGAAACTTGATCGGAACACGCGAGCGTAAGATGTTTGTTCTGGCAGAGTTTCTTACTTAATAACTTGTTTGCTTCAGATCAAATACCTACTTTGACTTTCTAGAGCTCTTAACTTATTTTAGTAATCCTATTATAACTTTAGCTCTTACAGCACATGAAAAGTTTTTTGTCGTATTTAAGCGTTCTGTTTCCTGTGTTGTGTTGTGCATGTAGGCGTTTAATGTTTGATATTTACATGTGAGTAATGTTTGTTAAAACAAATGCTTGTAATTATCTGAACCAAAGTGGGAGGCCTCTCAGAATGCACTATTTAAGCTGTAGTCCACCACGCTGGCCAAGTGCGGATTGGTAGACTAACTTAACCTAACATCTGCGGCAATGTAAGGCTATAGCCCAGTACAAGGTTAAGAATGCCCAGCGTAGTAATTTTGCCCATACTATGGGATGTGTCGAGTGTGGTAATCTCAGCAGAACAGAATCTGTTAACGCACAACGCAATCAGTATGCTTAGTCGCACTTTTTACATAGTGGCAACGATGATCGAAATTCGAGTATCGAGGCACAATGACTTATGTATGCTTAGTCTAAATCGGAGCACTCGAAAACGAACTCGAAAACTATTGATCGATTTCAGAGTAAAATAGACCTAAAATGGCTTGTATTAAGGTTTGAGTTCGCCAATACATTCAGCATTGTTCGAATGCTGAATGTATTGGCGACCTTAATACAAGCCATTTTAGGTCTATTTTACTCTGAAATCGATCAATAGTTTTCGAGTTCGTTTTCGAGTGCTCCGATTTAGACTAAGCACACAGAGCAAAATGAACCCAAACAATCTTATTTTAAAGTCGTAATTCAATAGTTTGAATATTTATTTTACAACATTTCTGTTTGGGGCGCTGGCTGTTTTCGAATGTTGAATGTATTGACGAACCTTACTAAACTCAAACCTTAATATAAGCCATTTTAGGTCCATTTTAGTCATTTTAGTGATTCGATCAATATACTATAAAGTTTTGGAGCGCTGCAAAGTGAGACTAAGTATACCTACTGTTAACGGTGAGAGAAATAGCAGGCAAAGTTCAAAAGTTTCGGCCACCCGTGTGAAGTGTGTGCACTATACATAGTGTGCATAATCTAAGGGACTGTTCAGATAGACCGGCGCGGAGAGCAGAGCAAATTTTAATCGCATTTAAAATAGAATCTTAAGACATTGAAATAAGCTTTATTTTTACATTTTGTTTCTTTTATGATAAGAGGATGCACGAGGATGCTCCCAATACGCTTGGTGTGAAATATTAAGAGCAGCCGCTCGGCTGCTCGTCGAGCCGGTCGGCTGCTCCATGCTCGTGCTCTTACGCGCTCGAGCATCCGACCGGCTCCGTTCGCGTGCTCTTTCATGCTCGCGCCGCCGACCGTAGGCCGACCTCTGAGTACAATCCGGCCCAAGAGCGTACGCTCAGTTCCGAACGCATCCGCGTGTCCGTTCACACAGACCGGCGCGGAGAGCAGAGAAAATTTGAACGGCCGGTCTGTGTGTAAAAATAATTTTTTTCAAAGAAAAATGAACCGACTTCAAACGAATCGAACTAAAAAGTTTAAAATAATTTTTTATTCATTTAGATTGACGATTAAACTACCTAACTCAAATGATATATAATTTTTTGAAGTCGGCGCCAAATGACTTCAAGTTCACTTCAAGTCGAAGATGTGCCCCCCGCGTCCCAGACTCACCCTCCGCGACTATTATGGTTCACCGCGCTCGCATTTAAAAGTGGATATTCTGATTTTACTTACATGAATTGAATGTGGTTGAATGTTATGTACTAAACCCTGTGTATGAGAATGTTATATACTAAAACCTTCTTGAAAGTATGTAGATAACAATATTGAAACAATCATCAAAATCGGTTCATTAGTTGCGGAAATAATCGCGAACATACTTACATACATACATACATACATACATACATACATACGGGTCGAATACAGAACCTCCTTTTTTGAAGTCGGTTAAAAAATTGCTCTCTGACGCTCTCCGCGCCGGTCTATCTGAACGGTCCCTTACAATGAAATACTTGTACCTAGTTTTCTTTGAAGAACGATAAATGTTCGTGATTGTAATATTCTGTACATTGTATTCAAAGTCGATAATTTATTGCTTGTCGTGGGTTTTCCCCAGAGAACCTGCAAGTTACGAGTTGCTTTAAAACTATTGACATCCACTTTCACTTTAAGGGCTTCTACACGGTGCCATTATTAAGAGTGAATTTTATTTTATTGTGTAAAACAGATTTGCTTAGGGAATATTCGCCTTTGCACCTGACCCGCTGGGTTATTCTGTAACTTAGTTAGCAACTGAATATAGTTGCCAACGAATTAGTTTGATATACATTGCTGCTTTACTGTGGGAAATATAAAGTGTTTTCATAATTTTACACAGTAAAGCAGCAATGTATATCGAACTAATTCGTTGGCAACTATTTTCAGTTGCTAACTAAGATACAGAATAACCCCCCCGGCCGATTGTACGATAATTTGGTAAAGTTTGCGAATATTATATATGTTGTGTTCATTTTTGATTATGTTTAATTTTAATTCTAAACTATTTATGGATGCAAACCCATTTAAATAACAATAATCTATCTTCTATCTTCTAAATATATAAAAGGAAAAGGTGACTGACTGACTGATCTATCAACGCACAGCTCAAACCAGTGGATGGATCGAGTTGAAATTTGGCATGCAGATAGCTATTGTGACGTAGGCACCCGCTAAGAAAGGATTTTTGAAAATTCAACCGCTAAGGGTGTTATTAATAGGGGATGAAATTTTGTATGAAATTCCTTCATTTTTCAACTTATTACCATGGAAATTCGTATTTAGACCTTTGATTCGGATTTCGATATCCATATTATAAATGTGATAGTGTGGATGTTTAGATGTTTGGATGTTTGCTACTCTATAACGTCGCAACTACTGAACCGATTTGGCTGAAATTTTGAATGGAGATAGATTATGTCCTGACTTAAAACATAGGTACATTTTATCATGGAAAAATCTACAGTTCCCGCGGGATTTTGAAAAACCCGAAATCTATATTTACAGCTAGAGGTAGATTACTATAGCAGACTTCCTTGAAAGTAGGTATAAAGGTATCAACGATTCACTATGTATTTGTGAAAAATCGAAATTCACGCGGGCGAAGCCGCAGGCAAAATCTAGTAAATTATATAAACATACATTTTCATTGAAACATTTCATAAAATACATTGATGCAATATCCCATTTAGATAAATTAATGAAATACACATCTATCGTTGATTTTCAATTACCATTTTGGGTAGCGGAAAATAAATTTAATAATGATAATAATTTAAGAGTATTTTAATTAATTGTTATGTATAATGCAAAAAATTAAAGCTATGATCTCTCGATAAGAGCGACACCACATGGCGCGCTGCGGTGTCGCATTGATTCTGCAGAAGTGCTGCGGCGCGGCGTTCCACATAGAAAAATCATGGGACGCTATAGTTGGCTAAATTGTCATGTGACTTTTATGACTTACACATCTTCTTCTTCTAAATATATATTAGAAAAATCAGCGTTGATACGGCATCCTACATAGAAAAATTCGTGGGATGCTACATGGGCGCGACGGCACTCCGACGCGTTGTAGCGTTGCTACGGCTGCCTACATAGAAATATCGTGAGATACTACGAGGTTCGCTACGTCACTGCGACGCGTTGCAGCGTCGCGTCGCTTCGATGTTTTACATAGAAAAAATCGTTGGTAGCTACGCGGTGCGCTACGGCCCTGCGACGTGTTGCAGCGTCACTTCGATGATAGAAAAATCCGTGTACTACACGGTACGCTGCCAATTAATGTAATTTGTCGGAATATTATTGTTAGTTACGACGCTGCTACGAGCCGTGTGGCATCGCCCTTAGTTATTAAAATAAACAATGCTTTTTGTATAAAATGTTAAATAATTAATTTGTAGATATGTAAATTAGAGCAATTATAAGTTGATGCATAGGTTCAAAATTCAATTAATCAAACATAATTTCGAAAAAATAGCGGCTTTAAGGGAGCTCATTGTTAGAATGTCCGAAAATGAACTGGCAAGTCACGGCTCAATACAGTCTCAACAAAGAACTCGCTAACGATCGAAATTTATCCTTGACTCTGCACTAATACTGTCATTAAACAACCCTTTGTTTTTCAGCTTTGATAAAAACCTCGAGTGGCACCCCGGGGACTTCTAATTTTTATCTCTCACTATGCTTCGAACAAAGGTAGGTAAACTTGATTTTAAAATAATGGACGGGAACCGGCTCGCTTGAGTGGAGGTTTTATACCGAAGCTTTCGAAGTTAATGATACGTAAATCTGTCAATTAATATGGATATTAACTTTTGGGAAAACGTCATGAACTGACATTTTCATAATGATAGATTTCCTCACAGAACGGTAACTTGTACCTAAGGTTTATTAGATGACCAGCGAACTTTATCATGAACACAGATTCTGTTTAGTTCTTAGCAGAGTATGCCAGCTTTTCTCCAGGTAATCTAGGCTCCAGGTAAATGATGTCTCACTCGCCTTTAATTTGAGAAGGTACGGTGGTACGGAAGATACTTTAATTAGAGCAGTATCTATATACATAGGAACGTGTCAAATCCACAGTAGTTCTTTATTGGTTTCTATACAGTAAAGAAATGCTAAATCGTCTTTGCATATAATAAATCCGAATGAATTTTCTTTAGCTTTTCCTCTTCGTTAGATTAATATTTATGTCCTTACAAATCACAAACGCCTACATTATATTACAGAACTAGCGGACCCGGCAGACGTCATCCTGCCCGCTATTAGCGCCACCTACCGGGTCCAATTTTTCTACTTATAAACCTTCCTCTTGAATCACTCTATCTATTAAAAAAAACCGCATCACAATCCGTTGCGTAGTTTTAAAGGTTTAAGCATACATAGGGACATAGGGACATATGGACATAGGGATATAGGGACAGAGAAAGCGACTTTGTTTTATACTATGTAGTGATATCGTAGCTGTGTGTTGAAACCAATTACGCGTCTTTTGAGAACTTAACCGAACTCTCAAAAAGCAAACGAAAACATTTCGCTTTACAGTAATACGGTTTTCGTGCACCAAACGGTTTGTATTTCTCAACTGAAGTCGTCAAAACCGTTAACTTCCTGAACTACATAAACTTGTTATGACTTATGACTTCAGCAAGTAGAGTTCTATCTGATAACCGATAATCGTCTCCAGCAATTAGGATGAAAGTTCATTTCATTGCTTAGTGTTATTGCACGATTTTATTGCCTTTCTTTCTGAGAGCGTAGTTTCCAAATTTATGGATTATTTCGCAAAGTAATTTAAACTCGATCTTTATTGTTCGTCTTTGATCATAATATTGTTCTTGCCGTGAATAAAACCCAATAAAAACTTAAAATAATGACTACAACTTAATACTTAGACTCTTTCTTTACTATATAATTATTATGTATTACATACATAATATATAGTATATTCATGTATTACATTATTATGTAACAAGCGGACACCCGCGACTTCGTTCGCGTGGATATATATTGGTTTTTAAAAATCCCGTAGGAATCATTTTCCTAAGCTTCTTTGAGCTCATATCATGCTAAAAACTGTTAAAAGTTCACTGGCAGATGTTTAGGTAGATCGAAATGTAAACATCCGCCAGTAAAAGTCCCATCAAAATCGATCCAGCCTTTTAGAGATTAGTCGGTAATCTCTAAAGTATCTACTTTCTAACAAAAAAAAAGAATGAATGAAATCGGACCACGCGTTATTGAATTACAGTTAAATACACGTTTTGACTTTCATCCCTCTCCCTAGGGAACCGTGCTGAATTTCGGGATAAAAAGTATCCTCCGTACTCCGTAGTATGAACTTAAATCGTACCTTTCGTTTCAATCCATTCAGTAGTTTTTGCGTGATGCGCGCACAAACATACAGACAAACAGACAAACAGATAAACAGGCAAACAGACAAACAGACAAAAATTTCAAAAATAGCTTTTTTACGTTCTATTACTTATCCCTAACATCCCCCACTTATTATTTTGCAAAAATCTTCAATGTACAGATACGGCAATTCTACGATTTTATTATATGTATAGATAAAGTTTTTAGACTAATAAAAGTTTTTTTCATTTTGTGACTACATATTTTTTAAATTGTTGAATATTAAATTTATTTGATTTTAGGGTTTCCATTGAAGCGATTCAGTTGTTTAGCGATTGAGATTTCTTGACAGTCGTAACACGACTGTATTTAATTTTTTTCATTTATTGTTTAAAAACTGAAAAAAGGCTAAATGCTTTTTGTTGAAGTATTAATTTAAATTCACTTGAAACGTATCTCTCGTTTAGGTGAAAGGGTCAAGCACTAATCTCTGTATAGAGCCCGACACCCACTCAGCTATTTACTGAAGGTAGGTACCTAGTGTGAATGGTATTTTCTTATTCAATATCGTCAAAGCGACTGCCTGCCTATTCATGTTGCCCGACAATATGTTAAATAAAAAGGGAATAAGAAGATTGCTACCTTTACAATGGTGTTTGTGGTTTGTCAGGCTCAAAGATTTGTGTGAGTCTGTGCAACTTTGAATCTACATAATATTTTTCGGAAATCTGACAAACCACGTTGAATGGTTAAAATTACATTTATTGGTTTAAAGTATCTATAATAGATAGTTCCTAATTATTGTACCAGAAGATTTTTGTACATTAATTATAATTATGTATTTTGAAAAGTTGATTCGGAGGAAGTATTATAATCGATGTAGAGTACCTACGATACGGTATTATCGCAATTTGGTATTTTTAATACTCAATTATAATTAACATTAAGGATATTTTTATTTCGAAAACAATAGGGTTCCTTCGGGATAGAGATGAAAAGTTTTGTCGGTGTTAAGTACTCCGTAACAGAATGGATTTCCATTTTTTTCCATTAGAAAGATATATATAACTATAATTATTTATCATATTATTATATCTGATGAATATATCAGTACTTTCCAACGGCTAACAGCAAATCACTGGCATAAGACTTGAGGAATTTATTCTATTTTATTCTATTCATGCATATTTACCATATATCGCATTTATAGAATTTAGTCTACTTACATAAAAACCCATAAATCTATCTAAGAGTACAGTCGAGAGCGCTCGACAGAGACTTCGCTCCAAAGTAAATTATTAAACTTATCTGTTTATCATACAGCGTCTGATAATGATGAATATTATTGGTTTCTAGATATAACGCTCAAAACTCACATAACATATCATATTAAACATATCATATTTAAACTCCTTATAGAGCAATTATATCTTTGAGCGCTTTTGCCAAACTAGTTGGGGTGTACGAAACATGAGTATCGCACCAGAACTCCATTTTCCAACTTAATCATATTTGTATACTCGCGAATATAATATTTAAAATATAATATTTATTACATTTTCAGACCAAATTATGATAAAGAAGAAACAGAATTATTAACATGACTGACAGCAGATGAAGTTATTAACTACCTACTCGTACTTATTTTAATACCATGTTGTAACGACCCCAGTATTAACTTAAGAATAGTATATGATTAGTGTACGGGTTTTATTAGGTCTAGAATTAAGGTTCACTGAATTTATATGATATCTATCTAAGCTAAGTATACCTACTCGTACAAGCAATGAAGCTTCAGTAGTTCAGCGATATAACAATGCACTGAAATTAGCACGGTCATAGCCTCATAGGTTAAAATGAATGTTTATTAGAACGTTAGCATTTTTAACAATCTCTTTGTTTTTCCCGGCTAATCTTCGGAATAACTGAACCGATTTTGACGGCACATTCACAGACAGATAGAGAATTATACAATGTTACTTTATATTTTGGAAATATTTAGGGTTCTTGCGTAAAAAAAATACTGTTAATACTCAGGTATTATTATTATTTAGATCTGTTAATTTGCATGTTGGAAAAGTTTATATTTTTATTCCAAAAAATGTAAAAGCTTCCACGGGATTTTTAACAACCTAAGTCCACGCGGACAAAGTCGAGCATCATATATTATTAGTAAATATTCCTCTAAGGAATACTTCTTGGCTATTTTACACACTACACATTTACAGATTTTCAGCCAGCGGTCATAAGCAGATTTTGTAAGTACATAATATTATCTTAAACTGTATGATAGGCGCTTCGCTTTCAGCGCCACAAACAACAAGTTTGCAGTTAGTTGCTAACTACACAAATATTAAGTTAATACTGTTAGTAGACAGCTGTTTGCTTCAGTTGGTAGCTTTTAAACAAGGCTTCAAGAATATTTCAACCGTAATCAGATTCGTTATAATTTTTATCACGATTTTATTTATATGTTATTAGAATTTTGAAAATAAATAAAGACTGTAAAGATTTAAAAAAATCACTATTATCTTGGCATAACTAGTTGACGATGATGAAATATTTGCATTTGTTTTATTTAGAAAACTGTCATCGTCGTCTAAAAAAATTACCTCAGTTGCCTAAATTAATTTATTTTATTTACATTCAAGGTTAATGTTCTTTCCACCACCACCACTACAGGCTTTTAACGTCGCACTGCTGGGCACAGGCCTCCTCTCCCATAGGAGAGAGGGATTTAGAGCGTAGACCCGCCACGCTGCTCCAATGCGGGTTGGCGGGATTTAACGACTATTGTGACATGATAGTGATAATAACCGGGACCAACTGCTTAACGTGCTCTCCGAGGCACGGGGGCGAAACACCTCCAACTACCAACTCTGGGCTGGCACTGAGAATTTCTTGACAGAAAAACCCAATACCTAACAATTATTTGCCCGACCCAGGAATCGAACCCGGGACCTCGTGAACTGCAGTCGAATACACTAACCACTAACCCAACGAGGCAGTCCTTTAAATCCTACTAATATTATAAATGTGAACGTGTGGATGTTTGGATGTTTGGATGTTTAGATGTTTAGATGTTTGGATGTTTGTTACTCAATCACGCCGCAACTACTGAACCGATTTAGCTGAAATTTTGAATGGAGATAGAATATGCACTGACTTAAAACATAGGCTACTTTTATCCTGGAAAATGCACAGTTCCCACGGGATTTCGAAATCTATAGCTACAGCTATAGGTAGATTACTATAGCGAACTTCCTTGATAGTAGGTATAAAGGTTGAAAAAGGGAGCGGGAACGGGAACCGAAAACCGAAATTCACGCGGGCGAAGCCGCGGGCATTTTCTAGTAAGTAATATTCTTTTAATAAGTAAAATACTACTGGCTTATATACTGGCTGATAATTTAAATCGCCTGTTGACCGTAGGTCCGCAGCTAATGAAATGCAAACGATTCCCCTAGTGAAATGTGCTTCGTTGTAAGCTCGTCGCGCTTCTTTGTGGTGCAGTCGTGAGTGCTTTTTTATTTGCTAAAAGTTGAAACCTAAATAAGATTCAGATTAAACTCTTTCCTATCTTTATTTACTTCATATAAAAGACACGAGCTTCGTACGGTACAGTTTATTACATACATACACAGCTCAAAAGCTAAATAGCTCAACGTCAAAGAGTAAATTTACTGTAAACACAATTGAAAAAAAAGTACCAACTAGATTTCAAGATTTACCTATTCACAAGCTGTGTATCTCGCTGTAAGCTGTTTTTACTAAATTGTCACATGGTCAGTGATAGTAAAAAGTCGATGAACTAAAATATTAAAATAAGTTACTTACCTACTTATAAGTATTTTTTATGTTTGCTTTGTAATATTAAACACTAATAAATATATAGTAAAACTATCTTCAGTTTAACGAACTTTTAGGCCGCATTTATTTGGTACGAATTTGTTCGCGTCTACACAACGCGCTTTCGCATAGTGCCGTCGCCTACAAGGATCTGAAGAACGCGCTGCTATGGCAAAATACGCTTTATTTATTCAGCAACTACGTTTTAAATTCAATGTGCAGGCGGTGTGGACGTGCCGCGCGCGATCCATGCGCTTGTATTGTATTGTACACCGCCTGCACATTTGGATCGCGCTCCTGCCGCGTGCGATCCGAGCGCGACGGATCGTCAGGTGTGGACCCAGCTAATGAGCAAAGAAGCGAGCAACTTATGTCCACGCGCAACGCGGTCGCCGCGCGAACTCCGCGCGGTCCCGCGCAGTCCGCGGGGCGTCCGTTAGTTAGGTAATTCCTGGCAATTTAAACATTGTTGTGTAAATAGTACAATTCATATTTGCCTATAACGTATGCGTGAACGCGACACGAAAATTTTCGCGTCGTCTAACTGCAGCCTACCACTAAAAAATATAAATTGTATGTTTTATACGGGAAAAATCGGGATGTCACGCGATTTATAAAGCTTCCCACAAGCGTTTTCATTGTTCGCTGACATTGCATCGGTGGAACAACGCGATACAAGTGGACGTTCAAAATCAGATTTACCTCTGATTTGCGGCGGAACGAGGTCGCGTCCGCATTGTCGAGCATTGTTTGGTTAAATGTCGTACTCTGAGGCATTTTGGTGTATTGCTCGTTTTATTTTGCATACTGGGCAAGTGTTGCTTCTTATTATTATCACCACTACAGCCTTTTAACGTTCCACTGCTGGGCATAGGCCTCCGCTCTCATAGGAGAGAGAGATTTAGAGATTATTGTTAGACCCGCCACGCTGCTCCAATACAGGTTGGCGGGCTTTAACGACTATTGTCACATGATAATGATAATAATAAACGGGACCGACTGCTTAACGTGCTCTCTGAGGCACGGGGGTGAAACACCAACGACTACCAATTCCGGGCTGGCAACGAGAATTTCTTGATAGAAAACCCCATACCTAACAATTATTTACCCGACCCGGGAATCGAACCCGGGACCTCGTGATCTGCAGTCGAATATGCTAACCATTAGACTAACGAGGCAGATTATTATTATGGTTTATTATAATAACAGAGGCTTATTATTATACTAAGGACTAATCCCGCGCGATACCATACTATGTTTACGTGTACCTCGAAATAGCTGGAAGAAACTTTGGCGTCCCAAGCTGCTTGAATGGCGACCCACCTGTGGGGGCCTTCCCACGCAGCGTTGGTAGACCTCCCACAGGTTGACGAACGGTTGAAAGTGAGTGGCAGCCGTTGGATACAAGTGCCACAAGATCGTGCTCTAACTAGGCGATCCTTGCAAGAGTTTAGCATCTATCGGTTGAGATAATGATGATGATGGGATAAGTATGTACGTACATATGCACTATTTTATTACATAGAAGCGAGCGTACCTACTAATGCGAGCAAAAATGTAATAAATTCATTCTCCGATCGAAAAAAAAAGTCAAGTTACTCGAATTTACTGCAAGTTTCTGATCGAAAGCAAATCGAACAAGCATCCTGGCCAAGAATAAAAACGTAGGAGTTGTGGAAATGAAATGTAATTACTTGCGAATGACTTTTCCATGAAAATAGTTTCCATTTACACGACATTTTATCCACGTTACGGGCACAGAGACGGCGCAAGTGCATGAGTTTCAGCGTTTGGCGTTAGAGTTGTGTGCGCTTTAAGTGATGTTCAAAAAATCGGCCTCCGATTTTAATACAGTTTAATGCCTTAAGTACGTAGATATACAATGTTAGTTTTACTTTGCGCAAAAACCGAAACACGTGTCAAATATTTTTACATTAAGAATATTTATACAAAATTTCAAAAAAATATAATGAAAAGTAACGAAGTTATAAGCTTGTTATGTTGCGTCGTTGTCCTCGAAAAAAATGGTCACCGCAAGCCGTCGCCGCAGCGACTTGCGATCGACGCGAGTTGAATGTTCGCCGCTGTGTGCCAACCGTCAGCTGATGCGCGGTAAACCATTGTGTCTAAGCTTGTAAGATTTCAAAATATTTTTGGACAAAAATATAACACTATATAAAAATGGTTGGATTCGATTTTGTTACTGATTTTGAACAAACTACTTTCAGGTTTTGCGTAAAGTAAAACTAACGTTGTATATACTTCTGAGCAGATTATATTTTAGGCCCCATGCTGCAAATCGTGTTTTTGATTTTCTTGTGTAACCTTTTGTGATTGTGTAACCAATTCCTTTAAAAGTAATAGTCATTGCAGTTTCTTCGTAAATGTTTTAATCTACTCTCATATCTTAAAATCCTGATTAAGAAATAAAAATGTATCATATATTGGCCTACTGTGGGCCTACTTTATTCACACACATCTATAATATTTAAAAAAAATCATTATAACACTTTTTTGTTAGGAAATTCTTGCAAAATAATGCTATAAAATATTTTTATCTCCATTATAGTACAGGCACATACAGGTCTGGTCGAGTAACGACTCTGGGTTCTAGATTTTTGAGCCATGGCGGGAAATTCTCGCGACCTCCTTGGTCGTTTACGTGAGACTTATTGCTATTGTATTACCTACTATAATTTTAGATATTATACGAATTAATATAGAGCATATTTTCTTCCTGGATTTTTATTTAGACGTGACGGCGCCGCGGCCAGAGTTTGGCGCTACCATAATTGACCATAGACAATAGACATCACTTGACACTGCAGTCTGCACGCACATTTTGTAACAACTGAATTTTGGCGCCATACGCTAGTTATATTATTTAAATTTTTTATTTGTTGTTTTTGTTACTCAAAACTTTACAAGACGTGGTTTTTATTATGCGGAAAAATGTCTAGCAGTGATACTGAAGAGAATTTAACTCCACCGACCAACAATCTTTTGCCAGCAAAATCAAGGAAAACTCACGACAAATATTACCAAGATTTTATGGTTTGGATTTTAAGATATGAGTTTAGATAAAGTAGTGTATGAAACTCTACATAATTAGGTATTAAAACACTCGTGTGATACTATTAAAAAACTCACCTGTGGCTCGTTTTTTAAACCCACACTCATGTTTTAATAACCTCTATTATGCAACCGTTTCACTACTATTAAAGTATGGGCCACCAGGTTGTGGTTTTAGTTTAAATTTTACACATGTGCACTTCATTTAACTTACTCTCATAAAACACACGAAAGCTTCGATGAAAATAAAAAGTTTGGAGGCCAGGCATTTTGCTAGGCTGCACCGTGGCTTACTTTATTACTTCATGTAATGTACAGTAACCATGTAGTTTTTCAAACAATAAAAATTATGACTTAGGATTATTATTAAAGGTACTTACTGTGCCTATTACACTGACGACGAGTTTTAGCCATCGTCATTTTGGTTTCACTCCCTAGAGCCTGGTCAGCCCACTGCTCAGTAGGAGAAACGAATTGTTCAGAAAAAATATCAAAGTTAAAGGTGTCATGAATGAATAGGATATTCATTTTCGGTCTGTCAAGCAATTTGTATGATGTGGGTACACGAGAATGTCATTTAGGTAATAGAATATCTCATTCACCAGCCATTATTGATGGCTACTTGTTATGTGAATATTCGGTTGAGAGAAAATACATTTTCTCCTAGCATTTGTTATCTTCCCAAAGCGGTTCTGGACGTTACTGTGTAAATTTTTTCTTCTCCAATTCATTCTTTTTTTTTATCAGTTCTGGGCATAAATGAAAAAAGAACTGGAAAATGATGTTTGGATCTCATTCAGAGGATGTTTTATTTAAGTATGGAACTTTGAACTAGAATTTAATAGAATCGGATTACGTTTATTCGTTTTCTCAATACACAATTACTATAATACTTAACTTATACTTAACTATATTACTTAACAGAAACTAATTTTAAGATGTTATCAACATTGTGACCAAGGTAACAAATCGACCACGTTAATAAGTTACAACGATGTATTGGCGCATATCTAATTTATTGGTGGCTTTATCTACTATTGATTGCGTTAGTGTGGCGTTCACTGTTCTGATCGAGATAGCATATATATGACTATATTGTTGTTATATGTATATTTCAAATTTAAACAACAAGCAACGAGGCCTGTATTTCACTGGAGCTTACAACCGTTTTTATTCGGTGAAAATACACTTTTCTGCGCTAAGGAATATTTTCAATGTTGCTTAAAAAGTGCTCTTACTGTACCTACTTAATCATACCTGCATAGAAGCTTAATATGTATATTACCTAAGTACATACTGAAAATACACTCAAACACAGTAATTATTATTCATGCACTACCGTTTGAGTACTATGATCCTTTTCCATTAATGTTTGCATGGCTATTAATCATTCACTCATGTTGATATTTGGGTTACAGTAGCGTACACAAATCGTGTGATCAAAATTTGCAAATATTTTCGTGCATTTGCGTTTGATTGGTAAACTAAAGTATAATTAGGTCATTATTATTTTAGCTTATACATTTGAAGCACACAGTTTGATCACTTAAATATTTAAGCAGCATAATGTTTGATTAAATAATTATATACTCACCTAGGTTTTATTTTGTACTACAGACGCATTTTTGCTGATAATAACTATAACAAAATTGCGATATTCAAATAACATTCCTAGCAAAAATTGACAAAGAATTTCATTGACTCTTTGCCATTGTATGATCTCAGCAATGCTTTGCAAATAAGAAGGTATGCAGCAAAGAACCATTACGCATTCGTTGCCGTTAAATTGAAGCGCGTAGTAGGTACCACAGCGTCGTACCTACTCGAGTATTTCAATTTGAAGGCAGCCTACTAATCATAGTATATTCACAACTGGTATTAATATGAAACATATTGAAATTCATTTAGTACATTCATGTTATAAGTAACTAGCTGACCCCCGCGACTTTGTTCGCGCGTTTTTCTTTGCTATAAACCTCACGGAGCCCGAGACCTTTCCAATGAATGCAAAACCGTGGAAATCGGTTCGTGCGTTCTAGAGTTATAGCGTCAGGAAGGAAAACCCGACTTATTTTTATATAGTAGACTATAACTATAGTCCAGGATGCAAGTAATCTCTATGCCAAATTTCATCAAAATCAAGCGCCCGAGTCAGTGGGAATTGTGACGTTACAAGCATCATGCGGAGCTTCTTGTTCATCATTTCATCATTGTAAAATTATAAAAATAAAACCGAAACATTCTAGATCATTTTGTATTTGTAACTATAAAATTGATAGCCCATTCCGATGACAAAGATTTTTGTCGAGCAATCGAGCATTAGTCGACTGGGTACTCGACTTTTACTACGACTAGAGCAAGAAACCGGAAAGCGCTACTGGCTCAAGTGTCACAAGAAACTTGTTATCGTCTATTCGCGAGAGCCGAGACGACAAGTGACAGATAAAACGTAGTCACTCAGCAGTTGATTTATTGACGAGTTCTCGCTGTCTGAGGCGTCGTTTACCCGTGTTTTCCTCCTTAGTATATTCTCCCTTGAAATGATCTAATTTGCTGAACGTATTGCTGAATTTAGTATTGACTGGTTGTGTGTTACAAATGTCAACGTTAAGCAGTTGGTCCCGGTTATTATAAACTATCATGTGACAATAGTCGTTAAAGCCCGCCAATCCACACTTGACCAGCGTGGTTTGTCTAAGCTCTAAATCCCTCTCTCCTATGAGAGAGAGGAGGCCTGTGCCCAGCAGTGGGACGTTAAAAGGCTGTAGTGGTGGTGGTGGTGGTGTTACAAACGGTGTGATTATTGCTTTGCACTTATTTGATCAATGGTTTAGTTGTTTGTAGTCTTCGTGAAATATGCATAATGTAGCATTCACAAATAATAATCCTTGTTTCTTGCTACGTTTACATGCCTCGCTGATGCCAGCAGCTTCGTGCGCGTGGATTTGGGTTTTTTCAAAAATCCCGTGAGAACTCTTTGATTTTTAGTAAATTGATAAAAAGTTGTCTGTTTCCCTCTCAGGGACGCACGTCTTTGTGCCAAATGTCAAGATTTATGAAATGAAAATTTTATGAAATGAATATGTGAAATGGTAACAGACATTCAGTTTCTCTCGCGTTTGTAATATTAGTACGGATTTGAGTACTAACTTCAAGGCAACAGTTAATTCATCATTTAATCAAGCGGGTTTGTACTTAGATATCACCAATGTTTTAAATCAGCCTCCCGCTGCTCCTGATTGTTTAAAATCGATTGCTATAATGTGACGATCGCATTCACCTCTCATCGGCCGACACTCTCTCGCTATTGTCTAAAATTCATTGTTGCAGCAAGAATACCATAAATTCAGTCAATCACGACAATTACCATTGTAGCAATGATTGATGCAGTTCTATAAGACAATCGCGGGGCAGGTTCCATGATTCTCGTCAGTTTAAAAATAAAAATATAATATACGGTTCATGTATCTAAATTCAGTTCATTTCAAACAAATTGTAAATACGTCTGACTTGAAGTATTAGGTACAAATTGCAGCAGTCCACGGGTATATATATGCGTAAAAAGAGTAAAAAGATCTGTCCAACAAAGAAACAAGTAACTTATAGTGAATTTGCATCGCAGCGTTTGCAGGCGGATTGTTTGCATTTCATTAGCTTCGGTCAACAAGAGATCTTATTTATCTGCCTGCACTCGCCACTCAGTTGTATTTTAAATTCGCATACTTTTTTTGTGTTCATTTTCATTAATGAGAAATAATTCATCGTGCAAGATATAATTTTTTATTTATGTAAATTACGTTATGTTCGCTTTTATTTTAATTTTTACCACATAAGAAATAGGTTGGTATATTTTCTTAACCACGCACGTCATAAAAATGGAGCGAAAGTAAAAGCCCGACAAGTTGCACGCGGTAGCGTAATAGAACACATTGTACGCCTGTTGCGCTAGCATGCGACTAACAAGTAAATTATGTCTACTCATTTTTTCATTTAAATCTATTATCTTCGACGAGAAAATGTGTAGACATAATTTTCTCGTGGGTCGCATGTGAGCGCAACTGGTCAATCGTTTTACTATCACGTGTGAATATGGGTCGAACTAATGCCCTAAAACTTATTTTTAACCCCCGACGCAAAAACGACGGGGCGTTCTAAGTTTGACGTGTCTGTGTGTGTGTGTGTGTGTGTGTCTGTCTGTTCCCCCGTAGCGGTCAAACCGGTGAACGCGATTTTATTGCGGTTTTTTTTGTTTGAAAGGTGAATTAGTCGAGAGTGTTGTTTGATGAAAATCGATCCAAGATGGCCGCCGCTACAAAATGGTGGATTACATATTTTATCACAACACCCTCAATATGGGTATCAAATGAAAGGGCTTGACTAGTAGAATAGCACTATGCAAATCCAAGATGGCCGCTACCACAAAATGGCGAATGTCGGGGGTTTTTAAATTTTTTAATATTTTATACTTGTATAAAATCAAGTAAGCCCGTTATTGCTAATACGCCCATCGCTTAGTTACGCTTGCCTACCTATTCTATGCTACGAACTTAAAAATTTTACATTTTCATTTTTTCATGAAAAAATAACCGAATAAATTCTTAATAATGAAAATATTAATTTTCTTTACAACATTGAAACGAGCAAAAAGTAAAAATAATTACACGAGCCTATTGAATAAAAGCAAAGAAACACTACTTATTTCAAAAATTTCTTCTCCAGTCGTTCGAAAGAAAGCGGGCGAGGTAAAGCGCGATAAACCTCGTTTTAATACAAAACCGCAACAAGAAAGTTACATCTTTGTTCAAAAGTATTAAAGTACTCACTTTTGTTCGCAGAACATTAAAAGATAACAATTAGCGAACCAGAAGTGCCACTCGGGATTTTTATCGAACCTAAAAAACAAAGGGCTGTTTAATGGCATTATAAGTAGGGAGCTTGCGATAAATACAGGTTGTTAAACTGCCTAGCTATTGTGTTTATAGTGTAATAGACCGTGAATTTCCATGTACATTCCTGCAAGCTAAATACGTTATGAGATCTTAAAGTTACTTTATTATTTGATACAAGAAACTGACGTACCTACTACAAATCGTTACCGTGTGTAAAATGCTCATAGTCTATTGAGCATTTTACACTGGGCCTATACACAGCTTAGAAACGTTAAACGTACATAATTATGTCTTTAATATGTATATAAGCTATGTGTAAGCAGTATGTATAGGTCTAAGACTCTTAATCAACGCCAAATACTCCTTTTAAAAATTATAACGATTAGGTACTTGTTATATACAATCATCACAGTTTTATTATTATTAGCCTTTCGCGTCCCTAACAAGCTTTTAATTTTTTTCAAATGCCCAGACGGATAATGAACACAAATTATTCAGCTTAAATAGATATTACCACATTATAAATTCTGAAAGCATCATTTTAATGTAAAATAGTTAAACTGCTATAAACATATGTATTTTGACCTTTAAGGAAGATATACCTACCTACATTATGTATTCATCATTTTGAAATTTATTACGTTTTATGTTTTAACTAGAAAAATAAAATCTAAAATAAGTAATATATTTTTTAAATCTACCCAACGAATTTCATGAATTTAAGATCCATGAATTTAGACATGCTACGTTACTTTTATTATTGCAAAATTATAGCCGAATATTTGATTTACAAAGATTTTATATCAAAGCTTAATAAAGTTTTACGCCTCAACGCGCGTTTCGCTAACAAACAGTAGAGAGTTTGAGGCGCTGTAAACTGAGATCGGTACACAACAAAGCAATTACGAGATGCACCGATCGATACTATTTTCGGGATTCCGCTCTTTGACTATTTGGGGTAAGCCGCACCCGGTGGTTTTAGGTGCACGATGTATCCTTTTATGGTTTTATTTCAGAATGCTGGTCCTAATTTGTATTTTTTATCAAACAAAGAAAGATACAATACTTCTGCCCAATTTACACTAAACATAAATAGTTATAAAATTATCGTTAAATATATTATTATATGTATCTAAGATAAGATAAGTGTTTATTTGCTCGAATATGGTACAAAATAAGATATTACAATTATAGTTAATTCCTGCATATCCTGCCATTTCGGCGTGCAAATTTATAAGTTAAAATATGTGAATATATAACAATATATAACAACAAAATTAATATAACAATAACAATAATAAGGTACAAAAACATTTCTATAAATTTGATCAATAAAATATAAATTATAATCTTCAGTCATTGCATTAAAATTAATTAATTAATTCATAATATTCTTGTTTATTAAAATTTACTATCTACCAACAAAAATTATGAGAAACCAACGTTTATTTTTGTTATAATTCCCTAAAATGTTTTTGTAGTACCTGTCACAGTTGTTCGTTCTTTCCATGCTCGAACTCAGATTTTGTAGCCGAAACTTGCCAATCTTCTTTGAATGTGTTTTAAAAAGACTTTAGTTAAATATTAGTTTTAATATTATAAAAATCCACTCAGACATCAGTCCATATTCATTTAAACTACATTATACCTTCGCTATCAGCAGCGCATAATGCTCACTCTGGAGATTGAAAAACTTAATGGCTTGGAACCATTGGGAGTGGTTTAAATAAATCGATGTCATACCATTTCCTCCTGAAGAAACGCTTTCCCGCAGATCCGTTTTGAATATTTCATAATGGTATCATTACCGAGTGTTCAGCCAGTCTCATGGAAACTGATTCCATTTGTACGACTCCCATTCGTAATTTTTTTTAGTATCTTTAATTTTATTAACGGTTTTACTTAAAAAAAAATCATAAACGATTCATGATTAAATTTAACGTATGACAGTTTTTGGAAATCTATCGTGGGTAAGTACTTAAGTAGTATGGTTTAAATTAAATACGAGTTTGCTTTTGGTAAGATCGTAATATTTTTTTTCGATTAGTGGCAAAACTTTGCTTGAAGACTCAAAAATGTTGTAGGTAATTTATATTAAAAGACTGAAATTATATGAAGACTGTAAAGTGATATTTTATTATCAACCGATTTTTTGGGACAAAATCCGATAGTTCCTAAGGCTTTGGATACACAAAAGCAACGACGGCACCGACGCGCTGCAGGGCGTATCCAACTTTGCTTCTTTAAAATATTATAGGCTACACTTTAATGTAAAAAAAGTTACAGTTATAAGATGCTTTATGAACGAAATTTGGTGAGCGATTTACGTATGAATTTTGAATTTTTGTGTATCAAAATAGGTACATTTCTGAAAAGCCTTTGAATACAAGCAGTAGCAAAACAAGGAAGTGTATGAAGGAGTTCACACCGAGCTATGATATAGTCGCATGCCGTCGCGCCATCGCACTCTCCAGTATGCCATGCTTAATATAGTGTCATATTAGTAATCGTACACGCGTATGCGCGCGATCACTTTGGTGTCAAACGTGTATTTTCTATCTTTCCAGGTCTTTACAGACGGCAATTCAGTCAAATTTATGACCAGTGACAGAACAATATCACTTTTAAAAGGGTCCATTCGGTGTAAGTCGGTTTTATTTTTTAGGTTGATGGCAAACTCTAAAATATATTACGCGATTTATGTGAACATAAAACCTCACGCTCAAAACTTTGTGGAGTGTTGTAATTTATGACAAAATATATATATGTACTCTAAAACAGGCACTTATGTATTTTAACGGAACAGACATTTACAACCGAGCCGTTATCAGCAGCTTAATCACATATCTTCGCAAGCCATAACACGTTATGAATTTATGATTTATTAACTCATTAATAAAGTGTAATTACTTGGTTAACTCTGAAACCTTTACCAAGTCGACTGCTTGTTAGTTGTTAAGTTCGCACTGTCGAGTCTCTTCCTCGGTTTGATTTTATTTTACTGCAACCAGTCATGTTCCTGTGTTTTTAGGCCCCGATGCAAAAACGACGGGGTGTTATAAGTTTGACGTGTCTGTGTGTCTGTCTGTTCCCCCGTAGCGCTCAAACGGGTGAACCGATTTGAATGCAGTTTTGTTGTTTGAAAGGTGAATTAGTCGAGAGTGTTCTTAGCTATGTTTGATGAAAAGTGGTCCAAGATGGCCGCCGTCACAAAATGGCGGATTACATATTTTTTCACAACTCCCTCAATATGGGTATCAAATGAAAGGCCTTGACTAGTAGAATAACACTACGCAAATCCAAGATGGCCGCCACCACGAAATGGGGTATGTCGGGGGTTTTTTAAATTTTAAATTTATACTTGTTCACAGATATTTTCATTAGGCCGAACAACATTGTCATGCAACTAGTTTTATACGAAGAAGCTTTCTGAAGAATACAGCACTGTCCACGTTTAGGCATCATGTTTGGCGAAAGTTATTGTACTGAAGCAATAATTTTCGTCAGTGTTGACGTCTTTACGAGAAATAACATTCGGGTTTGCGACGAAAATGTTTTATTCACACAAGGAAATTTTTATAGGTGTAACTTTAATGTATGTACAAGATCGTACCTATTAGAGTTTGATAAAAAAATGTTTCAAGAGCGTTATAGGTATAAAGAAGTTTATTAGTAATGACCTTTAATATAAATAGAAATAAAGAACGCAAAAAATACAATAATTAACGACTACAAAGAACGGGACAACGACTGTTGAAGATCGATTAAAGCGTCCCAATAACTGCTAAACAACAAAAAGTGGAAGAAAGTTTCCAAAGATTTCTTTAATTTTCAACTCAATTATTCACTAATTAAGACAAAGAAAAGAAATTTAACAACAAGTTGTATTAAATTTGCTTTATATAAGCAATGAGTTGCTAAAGTCCCAAAAAACAAATGAACGTTAGGTATAAGTTGGTGTTATATAATAGTACCTAATTATTTGTATGTTTCACATGTCATAGCTTAGCTCTAGCTAAGTTATGGCATGGCTATGCATCTGGCTATGCTGAGCAAGCTAAATATTCTCTTTTCCCCTCCTAATAACCATATAGCTTGTTCTAAGGTCTATTGTGGGTACTACCTAGCTAATGCCGAAGACTTCTTCCACGTGGATTTGGATTTGAAACAAATGTTTCTTCATAAAATTTTTACAACCCTTTTCGGGTGGAATTTTAGAAACCCCTCTTTGGTGCACCTCTAGTGGGTACTAAAGTAATATATTTTCCTCAAAACTTCAAGTCTACTGGTATACCCTGTGCGTTGTCAATCAGTCAGTCAGTCAGTCACGGTACTGTTTTAAAGGTATAGATAAGTAAAGGACGCGCGGGCTAGTTGCTATAGATATAGTTCATATTAATTGATTCTGCTAGGTAAGCATCATTGACCCAAACTTTGGGTCCAAGTCCAAACTGCTACATGCAAAATTAATATTTAGTACCTACATAAAGTGCTCAGTATGTATACCTACTAAAATAGAAGCGTAGGTACATACGACTGGTAGTTTCTCCTACCTAGTAGTTTCATATAAATCCATCCAAAATAGACTTCGTACATGTATTTTTCTAACTGCAATGCGGTATTGGGGATGAGATGAAAAAATCTAGCAATACAAGAAATTTTCATCATCGTAATGGATTTTTGGCACGATTTTACAAACATTACCTATACCTATTACTTTTTTGCAACAACATTATGAAAGATTTCTATTAATGTGGGTAGATAGGTATATCAACAGTTTAAAAAAATCTGAGTTCTTTTGTGGTAACTGAAGGCTTTAAGTAGCTAATTTAGTGTGTACTTTTAAGTATCTACTTTTTTACTTTAAGTTTTTCGACTGTGACAGTTATTAGGGCTGTTCACTGTCTTGATTGCCTTTAACTTATTTATTTTGTGAATGGTTCTTTACTGTTGTTAGTTTACACGCGCACCATTGACTCTTTGGCGTTTTGCCATCTGAAGTGTTCAGTTTCAGTTTGAATATACCTACTAGAGAGACAGCCTGTCCATTGATGCAAAAATAAATAGACTAACTTTTGCAAACAATTCCACCTCCGTTCACTTGTTCCTACTTAGGTAATTTAAACTGTTTAACAGAGCTCGTCTTCAGAAGAGCTTTCAAGACAGCTTTCATTCTGACCACGGTATTCCGCTGCATACACGTAATGTATAGATTGAAATTTAAGAGCCACACTATAATAATATCTAGGCAGATAAAAATCCGAAGATAACTACCGTGGGCAGGATTTCACGTGCGATTTTCCGTTAGATTTTTCATAAGGTGAATATAGACATTGACAAATGTTTTTGGCGTTTCATCGCTTGCCTCAGCGGAGTACAAACACGGCGCAGGCATCCATGTGACTAGGCGGTTCATAAGTTCATATCCCTTTGAGCAACTTCAGACAGAGCAATCCCTACTCAAGGCAAATAAGCTGCCCTTAATAAATACATATAAAGCTCAAGCAACTACAGCGTATAGCGCAACGAAGATTAGTCTCACGCGTGATGCGCGCTTTACACAAAGATGATGCAGCGGTGTAGTTTACACCTGCTTCTAGTGGATTCAAAGCTAGGAATATACTCGTACACACTTTCACATCATCGCTTTTCACGATCGGCAATTGTCTCAGCCGTACGGTGAAGGAAAGCATCGTGAGAAAATCTGCACTCCTGACAGTTCTCCATAATGTTCTCAAAGGTGAGTGAAGTCTACCAATCCGCAATTGGCCAGCGTGGTGGACTACGGCCTAAACACTTCTCACTCTGAGAGGAGACCCGTGCACTGTAGTGAGCCGGTAATGGGTTGATAATGATGATGATAATGATGATGATTGTCTCAGCAGTGGGCACCGGCAGGTGAAGCCGTACCGTGTACTATTCGACTAATTTTCATTTGCATCTATTCGTCGGTGAATAGGAATTTCAATATAAATATTGCATTATAAATCATCTCACTTGATTGTCGGTACACCGTTTTTATCGCTGTGATTTATTACTCCGTTGCTATCTAATAAATAATCTCCTAAATCATTTCACGAACCCCCATAGGGACGCCCTAAAGAGTCATACGATTATTGCTTCAATTTGATATGTAAATTAGGAAAAAATTATGTTATACTGCCCACCTAGGCCATGAACAAACAATTTTGTTTTAATGATTAAAATAAAATTGGTTAACTTGTATAAAAGTTTTTTTGTAGTATTTCTTTCTAAAGTCTATGTTTAGTATTTGCTCTGTAAGTACTCAAATATATCCGTAGGTACGTTATTTCACCGCAATTGATAATGAACGGAAAGTTTCCAGCTGAACGAGCAGTTTACGCTCCGTCGAGAAAAACACAAAACAACGAAAACTAATTGATAAAGCGTCGGTAAGAGGGTGAGAAAATCTATCACGATACCTATCTCAACTAGGAAAATAATATTGTACTACGATATTCATAAATTAATAGGTTTGCAAAATAAAATAACTGATACATAAAATTGAAATTTATTTATCGTCCTTTGAATTAACACAATCCAAACACATTTTTTTTGTCTGTTGTTCTGAGCTAATCTTTGTAATTGCTGAACTGATTCTTATGGAACTTTCACAGGAACATAGACAATTATAGAATGCAAGAACTGATCTAGGCTAACGGAAATCATAGTTCCCACAATATTTTTAAAAACCTAAATTCAAACGGATGAAGTCACGGCTATTAAGGATTGAATAGCAAATAAGGCTTTTGTGGTAGGTAATTGATGATGAAGTGAAATACAAAATCAACGTAGGTCTCAACATCTATTAAAACCGTAAGTACTCAGCTCGTTTTACGAAGATAAAAAAAAGAATAACATTTTTATTTAAAAAATATTTTAGAATGTTCACATTAAGTATTGTTCAGGCTTATACAGCGCGGTGGGGTAAATGATGCGGAACACGGATACGAAGCGTAACGAGTGTAGAAACGAGAATTTTTCAAATGCTAAAACTCTCAGTACCTTCAGACCGCAACGTTTTTCGGTTCTTCGAACTATTACATTATTTTATCTATTATAGTTTCGAAACCAGTTGAGTTATGTCGTTGGTTCTTCTCCAAATGTTCTCATTACTGTTGAGAAACTCCGAGCATAGCTCTCTCCATCACTGAATGCTGCCTATCCCACCCGGGATTCAGTGGAAGAAGCAAAGTATTTTTATGAATTTTTATTACATATATGAATTTATAAATATGAAATGAATTTTATTATATTACTTAATTGCGCATCTTACATCGAATACCCATCCTATTTATTTTATGTGTAAACCGCACAATAAAAGTTATTTCATACATTTAATTTTTGTATTAGTCGGTATGTATTCATTCCTAGATTAGCGATATTGGATATTTTCAGTTACTACGAAAATACCGAAATGAAAGAAGCCTTTGAAACTTATATTTCTGTAACAGCGAGGCATCAGTTCTAACCCAAAATAAAAATCCAGCCTGTGAAAGCCTACTATTTCCCATTACAGGGATGGAATTACTTTTTACATACTCTCATTGTATTTTTGTGTAGACTATTTTTAACCCCCGACGAAAAAACGACGGGGTGTTATAAGTTTGACGTGTCTGTGTGTGTGTGTGTGTGTGTGTGTGTGTCTGTCTGTCTGTTCCCCTGTAGCGCTCAAACGGGTGGACCGATTTGAATGCGGTTTTTTTATTTGAAAGGTTAATTAGTCGAGAGTGTTGTTAGCTATGTTTGATGAAAATCCATCCAAGATGGCCGCCGCTACAAAATGGCGGATTACATATTTTTAAGAGAGCTTGATACTTAATCTGAGTTTTTTCACAACTCCCTTAATATGGGTATCAAATGAAAGGGCTTGACTAGTAGAATAGCACTATGCAAATCCAAGATGGCCGCGACCACAAAATGGCGAATGTCGGGGGTTTTTTAAATTTTCAATTTATACTTGTTAAAATGGTACGTACTTGCATACACTTTTCACTACTTGTCATTTATAACGTCAATTTAAATGATTAAGTAGGTATAAGTTACTGTATAACAGTGCTATTGAATTTTATTTTTTTTAACTAAAACGCGAGTATGTACTTTTTGTTAAAAAAAATTACTACTGGAAAAGTATAGCTGGTATGGCGGGTGACTATAGCCTGAATGATGGGTGTAAATACATAAACAATCGGTACCTGTCTCGCAGCTAATAGCAGTGATTTATTTGAGATATTGTTTTTATGGGTGAACTAAATAACGCTAGCAATAGAGGCATATTGTGTGCTGTTCAATCGAACAAACTACTTACATACTCGTAGAAAACAAGTACCTATAAATTAAAAATTTAAAAACCCCCGAAATTCGCCATTTTGTGGCGGCGGCCATCTTGGATTTGCATAGTGCTATTCTACTAGTCAAGCCCTTTCATTTGATACCCATATTGAGGGAGTTGTGAAAAAATATGTAAATCGCCATTTTGTAGCGGCGGCCATCTTGAATCGATTTTCATTTAACATAGCCAACAACACTGTCGACTAATTCACCTTTTAAACAAAAAAACCGCATTGAAATCGGTCCACTCGTTTGAGCGCTACAGGGGAACAGACAGACACACAGACACACACATACACACACACACACACACACAACCCGTCGTTTTTGCGTCGGGGGTTAAAAATCAAAATGATTTATTTCATGTACATCAAGTTGTGGCTCTTATGATAACTCAAAACAAGTGTTGGGAAAGCAAACTTTTAGAACAGCTGTAAAGAAATAACTCAGCATTTTCAAAACGCAAAAAATAACAATATTATTACCTATACTTTTATCAATATAAGAAATTATATTGATTCATTGTTACGACGTTTTTTGAAAAGATAAATTACGAAGGAGGAAAATAGTTTTCAAGTTTGTCTTTTCTTTTATTCTCATTTATAGAGCGAAAGTCACTAATAAAGTGACTACGTTGCTCTCGTAGGGCTACAACATTAAATCGTACTTATATAAACAATAATTATTAAACATCCTAAAAACTAATTTACAAGCTATTTCTATTACTAATATTATGACGAACTCTCTTATACAGAGTTTTTGCCGCTCCGGACGTCGGGTTCGCCAAAATGATATTTTCACGTCCCAAGTTTGTCTTTTAAAAATCTTTTTGGGTAATGGGTTTATTTAACGGTTTGATCAGAATCATCGGTAGCCTCTAATATCGTCCGTGTAGTATCTATCCGTACTAGTCAATTTTGGTTCACTAACTCTGTGAAACTTGTTGTTTTTCTAAACCTTTGGACTGACGAGCGCATCGCTGGCTTTTTGGCGCTTTCCCAGTTAATTGTCGTTTTGGGCAGTTCTAGAAAAGACAAAGAGTTGGAGACACTTTTACAAAAATGAAAATATTTCATGGATACTACTTAAGAAGAAAAATATAATCTCTAGAAGATATAAATATAAGCGCTCTGCTAAGCACAAGTGGTGTGACACGCTCATAGTCCAAACGAATAAAATTTGTACTTATTATAGTATGTTTATATTCTAGATCATCGAAATAATATGTGTAGTAGGTTCTACATACTTTATTTGTATTATAACAATAACAATATTGGAGTTAATATAACCTATAATATTATGTTTTTAAATGAAAAATTAATTGAATATTGAATCATCTATCAAATATTAACTAATCCATTAAATCCGGCGATATCAGGAATAAAATTCTATAAACTAGAAAAACAAAAAAAAAAGTGCCATAATAGTGAACAAAATGAAAAAAAAAAAAAAACATTCTAGATGAATGATTTTTACGCTCCAATGGTAAAAGTACAAAACAACGGAAATTAATTGATTCGACGTCGTCGGCTAGGGAACAAAGAGGGCGAAAAATCTGTCGCGATTAATCTTGAACAAAGAAAATATCGTCGGTAGGTATCTACCTACTAGAAAAGTTAATTTAATCATGAGATTTACTGTTCAAATTTCATTTAGTAAATTACCGGTACGGTTTTAAAAACTAGATATGATGAAATTCCTGGCACAGTAGTGAACGCTGAGGTAGAAGGTGGTGGGTTCGGCTCCCGGCAGACGCAATTTGAGAATTATTTAAATTTTCTAAATTGTATCTGATTTTATCTGTGGGAGGATTCGACCTTTGCTAGTTAACACCCTACTGGCAAACCCGTGCCGCCTAGCGATTTCGTGTTCCGGTATGATGCTGCATAGAAACCGTTCACAGGTATGGGTTTAATAAAAAATGGCATGCCACTTCCAGGTTAACTCGCTTCCATCTTAGTCGGTATCGTCACTTACCTTCAGGTGAAATAGGAGTCAAAGGCTAAATCGTAGATGAATAAAAAAGTTAACAAAACTAACGCATGAATATCAAAAATATTTAAAGTAGGTAACGAAAATAAAAAATCAGCCAAGTGCGAGTCGGGCCTCGCTCTTTCAGGGTTCCGTACATAATTATGAACAATATAATATTTTGGGTCTAAGAAATATTTAATTTCCGAGTTAGACATCGCAAGAAACCGTGAAAGAAAAACGCAAAATAAGTTCGTTTGTTTTGGTCACAGCTTATAAACTATTTTATGAATCGTTGTTTTCAGTATTTGTTGTACAAATAGAGCATATAGTACATAATATACCGAAATATCATATTCCTAACTAGTTTAGTTTTTTAGATAGCCCCCGTCACAAAAATGGTCTAAAATTGACAATTTTGATGACCCCCCATTTCCTTACTTTTTAAGCAAAAAATTAAAAAAATATATATTCGTACTCTACTCAATGAGTTCTAAACAATGATACCCCACAAGCTAGGGTAAGAAAAAAAAAAAATTTTTCCGGCTCCTTTCTCATGTATGAGAGCCCCCCTGAAAAATAATTTAATTCAATTTTTAATTCAATATTTGATTTTGGGTCAACGTTTTACACCAAATACCAAAATTTCAGGTTTGTAACTCATTTCGTCTGCGAGCTAGAGACCTGTGACCGGCGGACAGACGGACAGACAGCCGAGTGACATTAATAGGGCTCCGTTTTTACCCTTTGGGTACGGAACCCTAAAAACGCACGAATATCAAACATTTTTCAGAGGATCCTTGAGATACTTCAACAAAATTGCCAGAAGGGATGAAAAAAAAACTCGAAAAAATATTAATGCTCACTGGCAAAATAGAAGGGAAAACCTAGAAGTAGTAGTTCAACGCATTTCTTAGATCAATAATTCGTACTACATAAAATAATATTTACTCCCTTACTTAAAATAGTATCAAATAAGCAAATTAAAACGTTAGTTTGTGTATAGGCTCCTACATCTTTAATGATAACATTTAAAATAATAATATCTTCCCTTAAAATCCTTTATGTTTTTGTTACTCTTCTAAAGAAAAACAAAACGAAAACAAGGAAGTTACTTTTCGTGAATCTTTAAAAATATTTTCACCGTGGGATTTTGCTGATGTTTTCACTTATAAAAATAAAAAAGGCTTCAAAGTTAACGAAACGTAAGATCACATTAAATGTTTTTTCTTTATCAATTTTTGGCTTTTTCCACACTCAGTTTATTCATTTTTTAACGTAAAATGAAACAGATAACGACATAAAGAAGATAAACTGTCTTGATATCAATGTTTTATTTTTCCGGATTATGTAGGTATACCGCGTAGGCTCTATTGGCCGCTATAATATCATTAATGTTCAAAATTTAAAAAAATTCAAAATCATTTATTTCATGTAGGCCAACGTGTGGCTCTTATGACATGTCAAGAATCTACCACCGGTTCGGAATGCTGATTCTACTGAGAAGAGCTGGCAAGAAACTCAGCAGAACTTGCTCTTTTCAAAACAAAATTGTTACAAGTAGCTTAACTATCTTGTGGACAGCTGAAACAAAGCCGAATAGAATAGACATATTTTTTATTCAAATAAACTTTTACAAATGCTTTTGAATCGACAAATGAATCTACCACTGGTTTGGAATGGTGCTTACAATTATGCACATGTTAAGATGGGCAGACAAAAGTAGCCCCATTTCCGACGGTGGCACCCGTTCACGAGCTGACGCATGATCCAGTCATTGCTTCGCTCAACCATATTCGAGTTGGTGGTGAAAGCGAAACTCTACCTGGGATTAGGTGTGAGCCTTAGAGCTCGAGAAACATTGGGGACATCGTCTTCCTAAGGGCGCCTTCTGTTCTGGCGCGGACCTTGGCTTAGGATGACGTTGGGGCGAGTGAGTTTCTTGGACTAGACTAGTCCACGTCTGAGTGACCTTAGAAATTGAGAACTTCGTTTTTACCGGGGAAGACTCTCTGTAGCGTTTGTAAGTGTGTATTGCCCTTCCTGATTGCATTGGCTGTCGTTATCTGATCGTTGAGGTCGCGCTAATTTGTATGTACAGTGTTGTACGTACGTACCTTACGTAGTGCCAGTGCTGCATCATCTATCTGTACATAATCTGTACCGATAGACGTCCATGCTGGACAAAGGTGTCTTGCAAGGATCGCCATAGAAAAGGATCTTGTGCCGGATGTATACAGCGGTTTCAAGCGACGTTCTTTTCCACCAACGCTTCCAAGCTGCATTTTCCGATGCGGGATCGCCATTTAAGTACCTTGGGATCCCAACGTCTATCAGTTCTTTAAGCCTATACTTAGATATGCTTTTATCTCGGATCAAGCGGACTTTCACTTATTTCGTTTGAAGGTCGCAATCAGAATTTCATTCACATCGTTACCCCGATACAAATTGTAGCGGGCTATTTGTTTGCCTCCAAAGAAACTGTCACAGCTCCTATTGCAAATTTAATTAAATCCGACAGTGTGATTAAATCCGCCTTTTGTATAAACAAACGACACTGTCTGTCCCTCCATTTGTGTACTAATAGTCAACTAACTAATGGTTCAAAATTTTTTCCATAGTTCAAAGATTATATCGGTCTACTATCTATAAACTTTTATTACATTCATAGAAGATTAGTTACGAGGTTCAATTGGGTTTTTCTTTCAGTAAATTCTCAGTCCAGAATTGCGGATCCAGGGGTATTAGATACACCCCCGTTCCTTGGAATGCATGTAAAGCTCTACGCCTGTTCTCTCTCCTGTCGTATCGCATTGGCTTTCCATCGGACGATGAGAGTGAAGGAATGGAGAGTTCATCTGTGTTTTTGCGCACACTTGTGCACTATTATATCTCCTGCGTAGTTAGTTGGCTAGCCTCTGCTTCGGTGGAGAGGATATTATTAATTATTACTTTATCTATGTGACTGCCTAAATCCATATCTACAGACAAAAGTAATTGAACGCAACAGGAAAATATTCAACTGTCTATTTCATCTTTGTCTCAACTAAGAACATAAAACTTAACACTGTGGGATTGATATCCTGTCGAAATTAGGATAGGTTAAGTATTTATTCTACTCGCATCATGTTCTAAAAAGCAGAATCAAGTTGAGATCTATATGTTTGTTGGTTTGAAACTAATTTATTTCCATTATGTGGTTACCCGTTACAGTATTTGTAGCCTACTTACGAGTAGTTTTATTACTAGCTCAAGAAAATAAATTCTTCGTTTGCAGTGTAGTTAGTTTCATGTTCGTTTACACGTCCGTCATAAAATCCTTTTGTTTTAACGTTTACTCCTCGTTATGTGGGCTAACATTAATTATTTTTGGACGAAATAATGGACGAAATTTGAAATTAACGAATATAAGAGAAACGACAGTTGACGGTTTATCTTAGATCAGAGATAAAAAGCAATTACAACTTAGTATATTATTCCAATATATCAATGGAATAAACAGATTATCAACACTATTGTAGTTATTTAACTATGGGTTAGTTGCTGGGATTGAATTGGTATTTTGTGAATCTGCTAAGGCTGGTTTTGGTGTCACGCTGTTCGTCGGCGCTGAGAGGTCGGCGCCGAACGCTGCTCGGTCGGCGTTATTCTAAAATGCTCCTATAACAACCATACATATTGGCATGTCAGCGCCGATGATCAGCGTGACACTAAATCCAGCCTAAGTGTCAAAGTAAAGGGCGTTCGAAATATGTAACATGTCGTAAAAACCTTCTTGTTATACATAACAACATAAAACCATGGAGTAATGTTATGCTGCATCTAGGCTTGACAAACGAAGCATGGACTAAGTATGCAACAAACAAAAATAACTTAGATGGACTTAAGTGTTTCGAAAATGCTCTAAGTATGTTCGTTCGACCTTTTAACCCCCCTTGACTTCGCGAATGCGTTCGTTACATGTTCCGTTCGTATTCAGTTCGCCAAGCACAGACGATAGCGTAGCATGTTACAGGTATAGTTTGGACGAACCGTAATGTCTGTAATTTGTACTTGTCATGTCTTCCTAATAGTTTACCTTTGACTATTGTAAAATGTGTAGTTACTTTTATAATAATACTTAGTTGTTGGTGTGCTTAGAAATTTATGGATGATTAAACGCCCGACCCGCTAGGATAAACACAAAACAAGAAAACGATGATTAAGCGTGGGCTGGGCAACAGAGTGGACGTAACTGTTAATAATAGAGAAATCCATCATAATGTACCTCGAACCATGAAAATGCTTTAGAGAATTTACTTCAATATCCAGGTTTGAATTATAGAGTACCTTTGTCAATGTTAGGATTGCGATGTTCGTGGTTTGACGACAATATATTTCAGTAACATGCTGTAGTAATTTTGTTTGAATCAAATAAATGCTATTGGTTGATAGAGCATAAACCTAGTAATATACCTGGTAGTGTAAGTACCATTCGTGTTTCAAGCATTTTAGAGCCCTGATTCTTATGGTTCTGAATCTAATAAGAGAAGCCATCTTTGCCCGTTAATATAATTTCCGAAATCTAAATCTATCTAAATACAAACTGTAATCTGTCCAACAGGATACCCATACTCAACTGTAACTAGGTTCCTGAACCCATTATACAGGTTTTTGGCTCCGTCAAATCAATTTCAAGTTTGCTAAAAGAAAAGGCGATGAATCGCAACTTCTGAAGGAACTTTAAAGTCCTGAATAACGGAGCAAAGTAGTGAGCTTATCGTATTTTACAGGACATATTTGGGGAAAATTACCAACTCGGGAACTACGCTGTTTTGTTCTTTTTTCTATACAAACTAACCAAGTAACCACCAGGTATGAGGCAAGTAGGTATCTTTCCTTATCCTGTTGAGATTTTCTTAGAAACCACTAGAATGTTCCTACGTAATAGAATATCTTTCTGTCTTTGTGTTGTTGCCTACAAAGTTCTGTATGAAACTATATTTTGTTATGGTTTAAGTGATCCACATGCAATGAATGTATCAAAAATGCACATTGCAGCTTAAGAACTGCGTTAAACTAAAACACTGTATATGGTATCATGGTATCACTCCTTAAACTCTGTTTTTTCAAAATACTTATTCCTTAACTAAATTTAATAAATGTTTGTAGAAATAAAGAGGCATATTTTTTAAATTCCAAAATTTACGCGAACGGGCTCCGGTTTAAACGGCTAGTGTGCTATAAATTTTAAGCTAATTACTGCTAAGTGTCAAAAGCAAAGCCGTATCGCGTGAACAACTTTCCGCCATAAGTTAGTTAGGAATTGAGATGTTGGAAATGCATAATGTAAAATTCCATGTTATTTCCAATATAAATAGCGAACATTATGGTAGGTCTGCAAATCTTTCACAATAAAAGATGGAATAAACGAATAAATTCAATCTACTTTCAGAAATAGGTAATGTATGGAATAAATAAAATATGTATGGAAAAGATTAAGTTATTTTGGTGTGATCTGCTACAGGTTATTTAACAGAGCGCGAAGGGCCTGTCTTGTTCTATTTTCACACAATAGGCGTGGGTCGTTATGTGATTTCCGGGGAAACGTTACCAGTGACGACAAAGGCGTCTTTCTGTTATAAAACATGTGATCTACAGAAATATTTTTTTTTAAATTCTGTTACAGTAAACAATCACCTTGCCTCATGCAAGGTGATTGTTTCGAAATATTACAGTTTCTTATGCTTGTGAAACGAAAATAATTTACTTATTCATACACTATGCATAACTTTACGATGTAACTGCTAGGCTACAACAAGCTATAATTAAAAAATTAAAAAAACCCGACTAGATACCACGCTAAAAAACGAACTAAAAAATTAATAAACTACCACCGTTTACTCACAGTGTAGATAGTTATTATTTATTTTGTTTTCTATGATTTGTCACTCCAAACTGATTTTAAATATATAAATTGTATACATTTTCGTACTCGCCTTTTAAATCCCTTTATTTTGATACCCCACTTACACATAACTTACCCCACTTCCGATACAAGACTAGGGTCTTGAAAAAAAAAATTTTTTTTCAGTCCGCACATTAAAGCGCATAAAGTCCGCCATTTTGATTTAGTTTTTTTAGGTACCCAGTGACACCGCGTCATCAAGAAAAATCTAATCTAATTTATCAAAATCCGTTGAGTAATTACAAACGGACATAGGAATGGACATACATACACACAATCCAACACACATAACCCAGTCGGGTAAAAACAGCTAGCAGTTACATCGTAAAGTTTAATACATACTAAAAGCATTACTTTACTTTCGCTTGTCTTTTTTCATTCAATCACAGCATTGTAATGTAAGTAGAATAAGTAACGTAACAACTTACAAAAATCACTAGTTTATCTTTCGAATCGAAACTATGGCCACATTGGCTACATGGCCCCATTGCCAGTTATCACGTGAGGTGAAATTATGCCCATAGGTGTCTATTACACAATCATATCCAAACACACGTGTAAAGAGTACTGTGAATATTTTTTTCTTAAAGCATTCGTAGAGTAATTTAAGTACGTGAAAAAAATTCTAGTTTTGTGGACTATTTAACTATTCAAATTATGGTATCCTCTCAAAGCTGGGCTTACCCGTAAGTAGCCGCTACGGTAGTTACAGTCGTATCATTAACAATGAGTCTCCACTTACAAAATCCAAGGCATGATAAAATCAAGTTAACGCCTCGAGAAGCTAATTAACCGACCACATGATAAATGTCTGCAATCACGATCCGCTTCCACAACCCTTCTGCCCCTTACCACCTCCCGGATCGTACGTTAAACAACAAATTACTCGCGAACTAACTTCGTCTAACCAAAACCCCAGTAAACCAAGGGTTTTTATTTTCCTTGTCCTTCCCGGTAAGTAATGGCGATTTTAACGCATTCGGAATTTCTTTTTCGGAGCTACGGTAACTATTAGGTTGTGTAATAAATTACTACGTTTATTTTAGTTTAATCTCGCAATTTTTGTTTTATTATCTAAAGTAAAAAAGTAAATATTATGTGCAGTCGCTGTCTTATTTTTGATCTACAAATAATATATATGCGTAACGAATTTATTAATTTTAATCAGATTTCAGGCGAAAGTCTAGGAGGTAATAAAATTCACTTCTGTTATTTTCTATAATATTCCGTCTTTTGTCGTAGTCCTAAAGCTACGAAAGCAGCTTCCAGATATTTGTGATGTAATGGAGATGATGATATTCAAAAAACACTTATGACTGGTTTTCCAAATTGTATAGTTATCACAGTATATTTCCTTCTATCCTTAGATCAATTTATGTTTTCGCATGGATTTTGCATAGTTTTATCGCTGCAAAAGACGCGAGAAAGCTACAAGAAGGCTAATCTACATATAATAGTCGAGCGCCATGAGAAGAAAGGCTAACAAATTGAAGTATATACGACTATTGTGCCGGTTAACTAACAAGTATATTATGTGCGAGGGTGCTAATAGTTTACCGTCGTACGTGCTACGCAGTTTATTGCTTCGAAGTCTTATTGGATACAAGCGGTCCGCCCCGGCTTCGCCCGTGGTACATAATATATAGCCTATAGCACTCAGGGATCACGTACATATCCTACGGTGAAAGAATTTTTGAAATCGGTCCAGTAGTTCCTGAGATTAGCGCGTTCAAACAAACAAACTCTTCCGCTTTATTATATTAAGTATAGAAGTATAGATGTTGAGGTTTCCGAGTATGAGGTAGGTACATATAAATATTATGCATATATTTTATTGTTTACCATCGGGTGTTACTAGGCTACACTAAAAGCTTCATATTCACTTGCGATAATACATTTCAAAGATAAACTTAATTTCAAAAATAAACGTTTAATTAAATTAATAAAAATCAAAATATCAACGCATGAGTTTCTGAGTATCAATTTATTGTTATCGTAGTCTAGTATGAGAACATTTACATTCACACTTTATTACCGGAATACAATTTTTAATCTAAGATTCGAGAATGGCAATGTAAATTGTTTCTTTTAATGCTCTAACTGGTGCTGGGACGTACTCGTACAAATAAGGAAGATATCACGTACTGGTTGCGAGGCACGTAGGCTCGGTGCCTACTTTATTACCGCCTGCAGCTATGGCTATTTCATTGAGCTGCACAAAGTGTTCTGTTTATTGTGCGGGCTTCGTTGAAATGTACTGCCTTTGCTGCATGAAAGCACTGCAATCAGATCATAGGTCTACTAAGTTTTAGTAATAGCGTTGGTTTATTAACCCCCGACGCAAAAAAGACGGGGTGTTATAAGTTTGACGTATCTGTGTGTGTGTGTGTGTGTAGATACATGTGCGTGTGCGTGTGCGTATGCATGTGCGTGTGTGTGTGTGTCTGTTCCCCTTTAGCGCTCAAACGGGTGGACTGATTTGAATGCAGTTTTTTTTTGTTTCAAAGGTGAATTAGTCGAGAGTGTTGTTAGCTATGTTCGATGAAAATCGATCTAAGATAGCCGCCGCTACAAAATGGTGGATTACATACTTATTATTATTTTTTCACAACTTCCTTAATATGGGTATCAAATGAAAGGGCTTGACTAATAGAATAGCACTATATAAATCCAAGATGGCCGCCGCCACAAAACAGCGAATGTCGGGGGTTTTTAAAATTTTTAATTTATACTTGTGACTATATAACTTCAAATATATTAGTTTTGTGGGTCGTGTTGATATTTATAGTCATGGGTCGAATAATATAATGCTAAAAAAATCATTTTTCTTAAAAGTATGTTTATTATTGTACTAGGATAAAAATTCTGATAATAATATCATCCTACATGAGAAATAATATCTGAGACATTTAATGAGACTCTTGGATAATAGGCCAAACCAACTAACTTATGCAATAGTTATCCAAGACTAACGTATGTCTAGAGTCAACATTCTTGTAAGATAAACATTCATGAACAGAACAGACGCAAAACTGTTCAAAGTAGGGTACTTACTTCAAATATAATCTTGAAAGTTTGATCACTGATAACATAAAATTCCCAACCATAAAATCCGTTACAGTATCGATATAACAGTTATCTTATTCCCATGAGTATCTAGCTGAAAACTATTTTATCAAATTATCTAGTTCAAAAGTGGCTTATCTATAAGCCAAGCACGTTCCTACAACCATCTACGTGATTCCAAAATTTCAAGTTTAAGTTAATTTTGGTAAGTTATAATCATCTTTGGAGTATTTAATACAAATTATCTGTTGTGATCATTAATTTAGGTAGAGTGCTTTAGAGAACAAAAATATTACTTAATTATTTATTTATTACTAGCTTTTGCCCGCAGCTTCGCCCGTGTAAATTTCGATTTTTCACAAATCCTGAGGGAATCGTGGATATCTGGTTTCCGTTTCCGCTCCCTTTTCCAACCTTTATACCTACTTTCAAGGAAGTTTGCTATAGTAATCCACCTAGATATAGCTGTAGATATAGATTGACAACTGGGTAACTGTAATGTCTCCATGGGTATGTAATAATATAAATAAATAAATAAATAAATAAATAATGATATGTGGAGAAAAACCGTGGACATTGACAGTGGACCTCGTCCACTAATTAGAAGTCGCTCAGCACGTTATAGAATGAGCTATGTTAGATATCTCTCTCTGGGATGGTATTCGAAGCGAAGAGATTCGCAGAAGGCCCAAAGTGGCAAAGTGAGTACATGTTAGCTGAAAAAATAAGCAAACAAGTGGCAGTGGCCAGGTTATGTCTGTCGCAGAACTGATAGCCGACGAAACAAACGTGTTTTGGAGTGGAGAATACGTATCGATAACCGTTTTCCCATTTGCATAACATTAAAAATTCCTCTACTTGCTTATAATACCACCAAAATCAGTAAGTTTACATTCATTTCGAAGATTATGGCCATACGAACCAGCAAATATTTAGTTTGGAGCAAAAGACACAGTCGAAATTTTTATTGTTAGGTACTATGGATTGTATAAAAATAAAAACGCCTTGTTTTATTAAAACTTATGTCATTGTGGATGACAAAGTATACCGGCTCCAATAACGGAAATTACAAACATAAGTATTATTTCTGGTCACAAAAAGGCACCCAGGAGATACTCGTGAAATAATATATTTGCAATATATTTTAATAAAATCGTAATTTAATCGCTGGAACGTTTAAACTCTATTACTCCCTCGTTATCAGCGGCACTTTATGCTCACCCTTGAGATTGAAAAAGTTAATGGCGCAGAACCATTCGGAACGGTTAAAATAAATCGATGTCATACCGTTTCCCTCTGAAACGGTATTCTACCGCATATTATCTGTTCAACTCGGTGACAACGCCGGTAAGGTACGATTGGCCCCAGTATTTTTTATTTAACGCGATAAATATTTATTTACAGGTTTATTACTACAGCAGCAATGTCGCGCAAAATGGACTCATCTTGACCGGTATTAAGGTGCTTTTTCTGCGCGTCTTTTGCTCTACACACTACACAAAAACATATACGCGAAACATTTTTGATGTTGAAAACAAGTCGTCTTCTGCTCAGATATTTTTAAAGTGCTTTCAAAAACACTGTCAAAATTAGGTCGGACGAAAAAAATATGTAATATACTTTGATCTTTATTCCACTCAAAGCCCTGAAAAATAAATTAGTTAATAAATAAACATTCGCGGGAAAAACGAATAAATATTATGACGTCTGACATTGGTGAGATCTAAAACATGTTTGTACCCCACGCCCGTAAGGACCGCAGGCAAACTGTTGGTCTGTGAGACCCCTTACAGCAACGGCAGAAAGACGCAATTGAGCGTATAAGTTAGTAATTAATTAGAAAGTTCGCCGAAGTTTAATTTTCTTTGTTATTCGATTACTTTACCAACACCTACATGAAATGTTTGAGAATTTGTTGAAAGTTAAAATAATATAATTATTCAGTGTATCTCTGAAATCGAAAGAACTTTCAAGAATGTCTGGGATGTTCAAATGAAGAACTACCTATCTGATTTCTTACCATATCTGATTACTTAATTGAATCATAAAATTAATATTACTTAATAAAATTTGATATATCAAGCGTATGTCGCAAGTTCTCGGTGTAAAAAATTATACTGAGGTTGACCAAAGCTGGTGATAATGTTCCGAGAAGAAAAAGATGCAGATCATCAGGCGCTATAAATGAATTATTATCTTTGTATAAAAATGATTGAGCGGAGATCACGACAGCGATCTCTGCTGATATATTTAGCATTATTTCGATGCGCTGTATGATTTCGAATCTTGTTGTTGACGTCATAAATGTTTTCAGTATTGCGAAAAGTTACCTTTAGTATGACTAACCAATAACCATACTTAATATACTTTCGGTTTCAGCACAGGTTTCAGTACGAGTATAACACGCGTGTTTCTTTAAGTCAACTTCAATACACAGTATTTGTGTAACTGCAATGCAGCATAGAAGGAAGATGAAAGAAAAATCTAGCAATACGCGGCATACTGTTTTCATTACAGTAATGGAGCAACTTTTCTATTGCCTACTACTGGTGTGGGTAAATTTAGAACTGTAGTTTTTCAAAGCGACGTTTTTAAAATATTCCATGTGTACAGAAAAATAGATACATCCTCGTAACATGTGATACAAGTGGTGGACGACTCGAATCTTTAAAACCACTTTGTCCAATGTGGAACTTCCGTTCTTTTTGGATAAAGACATTTTTCATGATAAGTGAAAAACAGTTTTCATGATATTATGTACCTACCCCATTTGAAAAAAAATCATTTTGAATTGACCGCCCATGTTGGCCTTTTGCAATGATAGGTACAATTTTTTTTTTTAATTCTTTTTTCATCAAGTCTCTATCGAGTATAACCTAAATGCCAAATTAGACGGTGCCCCGTTCATCGTTTTTGCGGTGAACGATACACGATACGATATTTAGGTACTATGGCAAAGTGCCTGTGAACGATGAACGGTTGGTGTTTAGACGGTTCTTTTTCGATGATTCACCAATGAAGCCTCGAAAATGAAAGCAAAAATCGCGAAAATGAACCGTCTAATTTGGCTTTTAGTATATAAGCCAAATTAGCACACATATAACCATCAGCTGTCATCTGACGAAAAGATTGATGAATTCGGACCATAAAGGCCACAAATTAGGCGGTTCATTTTTCTAGATTTTTGCTTTCATTTTCGAGGCTTCATCGGTGAATCATCGAAAATGAACCGTCTAAACACCGACCGTTCATCGTTCACAGGCACTTTTCCATAGTAAATATCATATCGTGCATCGTTCACCGCAAAAATGAACGATGAACGGGGCACCGTCTAATTTGACCTTTAGGGTTCCTTATTTCAATGTTGTTATGGAACTCTAAAAATGCAAATAAAAGTGAGCTTCGAAATGTGCATTTTTCTATTTACAGTGCATCAGTGCTAAACTAAAACAAAAAAATATATACGGTAACGCGAGAGCCCACTAGTTTTCATTAACCTAATGGAGTCACATTTCTGTTATGTTTTTATGAATGACTTTTTCATAAGCTGATTTACCTGTGGTGGCTTTTGTGTTTTTGATGTATGCAATTGTGATGTTTCATTTATTTGTATGTACTTTAGCAGTACTTTGTACGAGCAACCTCAATGATTTCCATGGCGTATAGATACCACTCCATACGCTACCTTAGATCGCCAAAATTACTGACTACCTAAATCTACGGTCTAAAGGCCGTAGGTGTATTAGAAACCTACAAATAAATAAAATAAATAAGTTTTTGTTTTAGGTATATACTTATCCAAAACAAAATGTGTTTAAAACAATTGACCTACCTACCCTATGTCGAGGTATACAACCTCTGTTTGCGTGCGCTGGCGACTACACCAGAAGAAAAGTGGTTGTCAACGGGAACATTTTAAGAATTCGAATTATGCAGCCGCTGCAGCCGCGATTGAGAATTAGCTACGGGGAACACACTTCAATTCTGCTTCTTGTACTGTGCATATACCTGGGTTCATCTCCTGTCCTGACTGGAGCCCTAAAATTCTTTTGGTCCATTTTATTGTTATATTGTTTATCACAAAATATACGGAGTTATTGTATTCAAGATGTAGCCGCTTGTTTCATTTCCGCTACAGTTAGTACATACAACATTTCTTAGACCTGTTTATGGTGTATTCACACGTAATGAAATCCGATGTGTACACCATTCCAACATCTGTAGGGGGTAATGATTTAAGGGTTATTTCGTATTTTAACGACATAATAATAATATAATTAATAATTTTTTTCAAAGAAAAATGAACCGACTTCAAACGAATCGAACTAAAAAGTTTAAAATAATTTTTTATTCATTTAGATTGACGATTAAACTACCTAACTCAAATGATATATAATTTTTTGAAGTCGGCGCCAAATGACTTCAAGTTCACTTCAAGTCGAAAATGTGCCCCCCGGGTCCCAGACTCACCCTCCGCGACTAGGTTCACCGCGCTCGCATTCAAAAGTGGATATTCTGATTTTACTTACACGAACTGAATGTGGTTTGGCGCCGACTTCAAAAAATTATATATCATTTGAGTTAGGTAGTTTAATCGTCAATCTAAATGAATAAAAAATTATTTTAAAATTTTTAGTTCGATTCGTTTGAAGTCGGTTCATTTTTCTTTGAAAAAAATTATTTTATGCTTTTTAGTGATTTGTTTTCTTTATATTAGGTAATAATAATATAAATGAAACTATGTAAAATAGATTATGACCTATATATTATTAATTATTATTAAATATCCTGTGACATATACATTTTATGTGTCATACTAAAGGTGAGTGGTTTTATTATGTTCTAACCCAACCTAACCTAACTTCTGATTTATTAAAGATTAGTTTGTATGCGTACAACTCTTGTATAATTTGGATAGACCGTAATTTACAATCTATACGCGACTAGTTTCACACCCTTGCGGTTTGGCTTTGTATAGAATGGAAATACACGTAACCATGCACAAACTCCAAGGAATCACTCTATATGCAACTGTACTGACTTCGGCCCAAAACTTTTTGCAAAAGGTCAATGTTACGTAGGCGTAGCAGAGTGAAGTCTTTGGGCAGAATAGCTATATCAGACTTCAGCAATAGGTCTGGCAATCTCAGAGAACATATTAGTGACATATGTGTACATTTATGCTTATAACTTCGTACGTAAGCATGATAACTCAATGTGTTATATACTAAAACCTTTTTGAAAGTATGTAGATAACGATAGTGAAACAATCATCAAAATCGGTTCATTAGTTGCGGAAGTAATCGCGAACATACATACATACATACATACATACATACATACATACTTACATACATACTTACATACATACATACGAATCGAATACAGAACCTCCTTTTTTTAAAGTCGGTTAAAAATACGGGTAATAATACCACCTTTTTATCAGGGTATGTACCCGTGTTTTCCATTATATTACCTCCAACGGGGTTCAGCTTACCAACCAATGTGCTGCGAAGGATGTTGGTGATAGTCATGGGTCTGTAGGGTTATGCCGGTTTGTACACTGTGACAACCTTAATCAAAATTCGAGTATCGAAACAAAATGACATCAGACTGATATAGACCAAGCTTTTTTTAAGGTTTGATTTCGTCCATACATCCAGTCATTTGTCTACAGTCAGCGCCCTAAGAAGAAATTTTGAAAAATAAATATCTATACTTAATATAATAAAGCGGAAGAGTTTGTTTGTTTGTTTGTTTGTTTGTTTGTTTGTTTGTTTGAACGCGCTAATCTCTGGAAGTACCTATCGGATTTGAAAAATTCTTTTTGCATTTGGTTGTCCAACTTTTGGGGCAGGTTATAGGTATTAGTATCCCTAAAATCTTCCCCTAAGGGGGTAAAATGGGGGTAGAAAGTTTGTATGAAAGTCCTATGTTTTTAAAGTTACAGACCTGAAAATCGGCATTTAGATTATTAGTTTTAAATAATAAAACTCTGTATATTTTATTTTGAAAAATCTTCCCTTAAGGGTGGTAAAATAGGGGATGAAAGTTTTAATGGGAAGTTTTAAATATAATTTTGCTATTAGGTATCAACTAAATACAGTTAATAAGCTTTTAAAACAATAAATACTTAAAAATAAAAATAAAAAATTACAAATCAAATAAAACATCCAAATCACTGTAACGAGGCAAGGTGCCCAGAACGCTGGCTGCGTTACCTCGTTGAATGGCCAGACTAATATGCTGACCGAGGTAACTGCCAGCCCTCCGGTCACCCGTGGACTCCACGAGACGAGATGATAGGTCCTTAAAAAAGGACCTTGCATCCTCGCCCCACGAACCCATGGTCTCCACCCCAAAAGGCACAAATATGAAATTATTTTCTATATTTTCATATTTGCGCCTCTTGGCCCTTTCCGCCTTAGTGGCTGCCGCTCCGGCCGCCACGGAGGTCACTTGTATATGAGACAGCGCCAGTGTATCCACACACGTGGCATCCCATACAAGCAACCTCCCTTGCTTCCATGGAACAAGAGTCATACCGTCTGGTCTCTTGCCATCGCTACGTGCCAAACCATTTGGTTCTAGTATTGCAGGCACTTTAGCCGTGACAAGAGACCTACGTAAGACTCCGTTCAGGGAAGCATGACGGGAGAAACGACCAGCACTTTTGGCACATGCAAGGCCGTGGTGACCATATATGTCCACTGCCTCGCCACAGTGACAAAGATGTGGCTGCTGAATCCTAGCGCCAAGCCGAAGACCAACCGCGATAGTAAGAGTAAGGTGGTCCAACAGAGTGCCTATATGTTTTGAAGGGAGAGCTTGTAGCCAGTAACTTGATTCTCTCGTAGACACCGCGAGGAGACGCGCGCGGTCTCTTGCAGAAGTTGATGTGTTTATCAACTCCTGCAAAACGTCTGCGCAAAGTGCGTCATCCCATTGTCTTTGAGAAAACAAAGATACCGGCTCTTTACTGGGACATGCCAAATTAAAAGCATCTCTAGCTTCTGCCAAATACGAAAGCTCCATGGAACCCAAAGATGGATTAGTGATTTTGCCAAAGAGCTTTAACGTACTATAGGCAGAAGATAGAAAGGCTGGTAATGATACACTACTAATTTTACGAATGCCTAAACCACCAAAGCGAACCGGGAGTGAAGCTTGTGTCCACACCGCGCCATCCAAAGGACAATTTAGAATTTTGGAAAGTGTGTTTCTAATTAAATTATCCAAATCATCCAGTAAGGGAAGAAATTTCCATAATGGTGAACATCGAAGAAAATAGGTAAATTTAGGAACAAATAAACAATATTTAATGATAAAAAGGGCCATGTGAGAATTTATTTGATAAAGTCGTTCCGAATATTGATCGAATTTAGTGATTTGTTCCTGAATAAAAAAGGGAACAGAGTCTGTTAAGACAGGAGCCCCTAGGAGACGAAGCGAATCTTCACTTAAAATTTTGATACCCGGTGCCAAAACATTAAACTGTTCAATAACGGATTGTTTTTTTTTAATATCTGTTGAGTTTGGAATATAAATTTCACATTTTTCAAAATTCAATTCCAGACCAACAGATTTAAATTTATCGATCAAAACCGCAAGATCATTTAAAACAGAAGAAACTTCACCTCCTAAAGTTCCATCGTCTAGATACCAAACATTAAATTTTGAATTTAAAGCCGAAATAATAGGATGAATGCCCAGACTAAAAATGGCAGGTCCCAGTGGATCTCCCTGTTGGCAACCAACAGCAGAGTTTAGATAATGTGATTTGTACAATAATTTTGAAGGATTTGAGTAACATTGCCAAATGTATGGGTAAATTTCAGGAATTTTGTCCTTAACCTCAGAGAGGAGGATGTTTCGGTCAATTGAATTGAAGGCGTTCCTTACATCGACTTTCAATAGCACTTCCTCACCTGAATTTAATAGATAGGTGCGAGCTGCGTGAACTGCAGCCTCACAGCCACCCTTGCACCCAAAACCCAGTTGTATGGGATATATTTGAAATATTTGGAGAGATGCGTTTGCAACAAATTTTTGAAACAATGCGTCTTAATGTGGATCCCACGGCAATAGGCCGTATTCCACCATCTTTTTTAGTAAGCGCACAAAGATTGGCGCCGTACAAGATAGATGTTATTTCTTTAGGTACGACGCCCGTCAACATTAGATTAACTAAATTTGTAAAGGATTTTAAAAGTTCTTTACTAATGTCAACGTTGGCGCAAAGTAAATCTTTGAAGTGTTGAGGTGACATACCGTCCATGCCGCCAGCAGAACCACTTCTGAAAGATTATACTGCTGCAAGCACATCTTCAGTTTTAGCCTGAAATGGTGTAGAGCCTTTTAGATTTAATTCTGAGAGACAAGGTGAATTAGACTGGGGATGCTTAGAACGGAGAGCCTCTAAGGTCTCTGCTGTTTCTGGGGCAACCACATCGCTTGAAAACAAAAGCCGAGCTGCACCCTTAAAATCTCCATCATTTATTTTATTTTCAATATAAAATATTGAATTATTTTTATTGTTATTTTTTATTTCATGTGTGTTATAATTGCTGTTATTATAATTTTGTTCTAAATTGGAGCAATTATTTTTAATTTTTTGTGTAAGGGTGCAGCTCTCTTTTTTGTCGACATTTAAAATTTTATAGACAAAAGTGAGTAAATGTTCCCAGCTTTGGACGGAATTCACACTAATTATATGGTCTATTATTTTCTTTAAAGTGTTCGCTACTACCAAACGTGACCCCCTTGGTATACGTTTGATAATAGGAACACTGTTTTTTAAAACGCTTAAACGTTGCCAAAAGTCATTTGATGTGTTGATAGAAGGAATTACTGTTGCATTTTGAATTTGATTTTTTTGAGATTGTTTGCTTACAGTGGGTTTGTGAATTTTTCCAATATGGATATTCAAGCCAGATTTATTTTTAAAATATTTGGGTTGGGAACAAAACTCACAGAGTACATGGTTTTCCTGCGATGAGTCAATCCCCTGGCTACCAACTGAGGCACTCATTGACTTGATGCCATGACTCAACAACGAATAAAATTAGTTAAAATCTAATTTAAAATAGAATTAACAAAATATTTACAAAAACAATAATATAAAAAATATATATATATATATAAAAACACTCGCAGACAAACACTAAGAACTTGTTTTTTCCGAGAGTTGTTTTATAATATTTAACTACCTACTCAATAACCACACTGCACCATCACTGCACGCAATCTGAAGTTGGAATATAAGTCACTTTAATAGATTGAGCTCAGACTGCTGGTTAACCCTTTTAGACTTCACAGAAGATTCCTCCAAATAATCAATAAACTACGATACGACCAGAGGATCTGAGGGAACGCAGCCACAAGGAATTGTTGTGTTATTATTTGTCATCCCTTCGGGATTACCCTGTGAATTACCAAATCTCCTTCGATTTTCAGCAGCATCAGGTTTATTTTCGTCTACAATATCACCAGTAGATAGAAAATAATGGATAGAATAATTATTGTGAACCTAACAACTTTTATTCGTAAAAAAATTTTTTTGGTTAATTTTGACTCGATTTCGACAAGTTACATTTCCGTCCAATTTCCGTCGTTGTAATCAACTTGAAATTTGGAAGGTAGGTTCATTCTAGGGCTTAGATATCAGCCCGGAAAATATTTCACGAAAATCCTCCCCTAAGGGGGTAAAATGGGGGTTGGAAGGTTTTGTTTTTGAAGTTACAGATATGAAAATAGGATATGAAATTATAATTTTTAAATGATAAAAACCTGTATAAGTTATTCTGGAAAATCTCCCCTTAAGGGTGGTAAAATAGGGGATGAAATTTTTTATGAAAGTCCTATGTTTTTAAAGTTACAGACCTGAAAATCGGCATTTAGATTATGAGTTTTAAATAATTAAACTCTGTAAAGTTTATTTTGAAAAATCTGCTTTTAAGGGTGGTAAAATAGGGGATGAAAGTTTTAATGGGAACTAAAAACGATTGCAGCGCTCCCTGGCGGTCTAACTTGATGTGATCATAGCGCCCTTTGGCGGCCAAAACTGGAAACTAAAAAACGATCACAGCGCCCTCTGGTGGTCTAAGCCGGAAACTTGAAGCAATAGCAGTACCCCCTAGCAGCCAAAACTGGAAACTAAAAAAAACGATTGCAGCGCCCTCTAGCGGCCAAAACTGGAAGCTAAAAACGATCGCAGCGCCCTCTGGCAGCCAAAACTGGAAATTACAAAAAACGATCACAGCACCCTCTTGCGGCCTAAGCCGGAAACTTGAAGCAATAGCAGTGCCCCCTAGCAGCCAAAACTGGAAACGTAAAACGATCACAGCGCCTTCTGGCGGCCAAAACTGGAAGCTAAAAACGATCGCAGCGCCCTCTGGCGGCCAAAACTGGAAATTACAAAAAACGATCACGGCACCCTCTTGCGGCCTAAGCCGGAAACTTAAAGCAATAGCAGCGCCCTCTAGCAGCCAAAACTGGAAACGTAAAACGATCACAGCGCCTTCTGGCGGTCAAAACTAGAAACTAAAAACGATCTCAGCGCCCTCTGGCGGTCTAAGCCGGAAACTTGGAGCAATAGCAGCGCCCTCTAGCAGCCAAAACTGGAAACTACAAAACGATTGCAGCGCCCTCTTGCGGCCAAAACTGGAAATTAAAACGATCACAGTGCCCTCTTGCGGCAAAAACTGGAAACTAAAAACGATCGCAGTGCCCTCTGGCGGCCTAAGCCAGAAACTTGAAGTGATTGCAGCGCCCTCGTGCGGTCAAAACTGGAAACTAAAAATGATCGCAGCGCCCTCTAGCGGCCTAAGCCGGAAACTCGAAGCAATTGCAATGACCTCTGACGGCCGCAGGCGGAATCTCGATACGACAGCTGCGCCCTCTGGTGGCCGAAGGCAATTAAATAAATACTAAATTAATAACTAAATCAATAAATAAATAACTAAATAAATAAATAAATAATGTAAAGCTATTTATTTATTAAATAATTATCTAAATGTGAAAATGCGGATATTTGGATGTTTGGATGTTTGTTACTCTATAACGTCGCAACTACTGAACAGATTTGGCTGAAATTTTTAATGGAGATAGGTACATAATGCTCTGACTTAAAACATAGGCTACTTTTTATACTGGAAAAATCCACAGTTCCCACGGGATTTTGAAAAAACCCAAATCTACAGCTATAGGTAGATCAATATAGCAAACTACCTTGAAAGTAAGTATAAAGATTGGAAAAGGGAGCGGGAACAGGAACCAGAAATCCACGATTCCCTCAGGATTTGTGAAAAACCGAAATTCACGCGGGCGAAGCCGCGGGCAACAGCTAGTTATAAATATAAAGTACTGAATTACGACTTTAAAATAAGAGGTCCATTTTGCTATGATATTATTGGTTTTCGTTATTCGAAATCTAGTAGCGTTTTCAAGGTGTACAAACTCGGCATAAGCATACTGCTCAACATATACGCGGCTCGTTTGCGCATGGTCGCGTAGAAATCTCTTTACAAAGTAATCTATACTAATAAATAAAATTGAAGTGTCTGTCAAGTGTCTGTCTGTAATATCGAAATAACTACCTCATATTAAGCTCATATGGTTATTTGAACGCTACCATAACCGAATCACACGTTTTTAAAATTTTTGTCTGTCTGTCTGTCTGTCTGTCTGTCTGTTTGAACGGGCTAATCTTCGGAACGGCTGAACCGATTTTGACGGGACCTTCACATACAAGTAGAGAAATAACCAGGGAGTAACATAGGCTACTTTTTTAACTGACTTTCAAAAAAGGAGGAGTTGTGTTTTTCTACCTATGTACACCGATATCTCCGAGATTTCTGAACCGATTTGCGTAATTTTTTTTTTAATCGATAGAGAAACATTGCGACCCTGTTCTATAAAAAATTTGGATTCCAACTCCTCAATCCTGATGCTGTAGGGGACCTAATCCCCAAAACTAATGGGTTTTAGAAACTTTCGGTTATTTAAATTGATATTGGGGGTACCAATTAAAGATTTTATCGTTGAATGAACTCGAGTAGGTACATATCCAACTCCTCAACCCTGATGCTGTAAGGAATTGTATTCCGAAATCGTGGGGATCCCACGGGATTTTTCCGTTTTGGGGACGGGTTTCTACTTTCTACAGATAAGCTACTTTTTGTTCTGGAAAATCAAAAGTTCCCACGGGATTTTTAAAAACCTAAATGACCTAAATCCACACGGGCGAAGCCGTGGGCATCATCTAGTGATCTAATATGAACTTTTTGAAGGACCTGTGAAATAGAGGGAAGTTGTTTCCACATATTGCTCGTACACTGAAGGAACTACCGAGCGTAATCGGAAATAGTTTGAAATAGTAACAGCACAGGCGGTGGTGTATAAAACTTCCTTGAGCACAGCTAATAGCTACGAGTTTATTCGTACAAGTTTCTAGTGCTTTATATCCTACAAACGCTAAACGGATACTTATATAGCTATCCTTTTCAGTCTCTGATTAAACATGCAGAGTGCTTAGTCTAAGATCGGAGCACTCGAAAACGAACTCGAAAACTATTGATCGAATCACAAGTGAATTCAGAGCAAAATGAACTCAAATACTCGTATTTTAAAGTCGTAATGCCATAATTCGAATATGTATTTTACAACATTTCTGCTTGGGGCGCTCGTTGTGTTCGAATGCTGAATGTATTGGCGAACTCAAACCTTAATACAAGCCATTTTAGGTCTATTTTACTCTGAAATCGATCAATAGTTTTCGAGTTCGTTTTCGAGTGCTCCGATCTTAGACTAAGCACTCTGTTCTTAAATTGTAATACAATTGTAAGAAACTAGTAATATAGTAGCTGTATACATACATAGCAATTAATTCGGTCTTCCACTAACAATTCAAAAAAAACGGTAAATGCACATTTACATCCGGAGGAAATCCCAACCATTATGTGAATATAGGGAGGGGTCGCGCCACTCGGAGTGACTAAATGTCTAAGATGTATATTTTATGTATTAAGTATTTATATAGATATGTATATACTTTTAATTTCCTCTTATTTTAGCGTACACCCTTAAACCCTTCTCACTAGTTATTATATTCTCCTCAACGAGGTTGCCTGGAAGAGATCGCTTCTACTAAGCGATAAGGCCGCCAATTGTACCTATTTCTTTTAAAATGTGTTTCTTTCGTTTAATGTATGTTTTTGGTGTACAATAAAGTGTAAAATAAATAATAAATAAATAAAATGACGTAGAATAGAATACAATAGAAAAGTGTTTTATTGAAATAAACTTTTACAAGTGCTTTTGAATTCTCAATTGAATCCACCACGTCGAGAGCGAGGAGTTAATTTAAGGATTATTTTTGCTTTGTAAAACAATAGCCCAGTACAAATGTTACGCTGAAGTAAACACTCGTGAAAAACATTAAAATAAAGGGAAGGGCTAAACACAAAGGAAACAATGCGTTATTTTCGTCGCGATTCAAAGCCATAATCACGGCGATAACAGGTAACCCATTCAGTTAATTTCTTATGCTCCTAAATCACTGCTTTGTTCTTTGGTGTAGGTTCTTTATATTTTGAATACGAAATACACTTAATAATTAATTTACACAAAGAATATTTGGCATGTTTGAAAATTATTATAGAGCCATTTTAAAAGGTCACTTTTGACAGTTGCGACAAATGTATGGTAATGTCACAGAGTACCTACAGAGGGGAAGCTTCTACAAGCGGCCCGCTGTAGGTACACTCACACATATGCGCACTTTTGTCACCAACTGTACCGGTTAGTGGAACGAGCGGGCGTCCGTGAACCGTTGGTGAGTGTGTTTGTGTGAGTATACCTACAGCGGGCCGCTTGTAGAAGCTTCCTCTCTGTAGATTTACTACTCGTGTGGTAATGTTCCCGTCCAATTTTGGTAACTGTGTCAAAAGTACTGTCAAAAGTGGCCCTTACGTTGGGTTTTTTTTGATAGACAATATAATAATAATTACTTTCTGACCAAACAGCCACGGCAGCCAATCTCAATAGAGGCGGCAACTAGCCATTTATTTAGGCGTATAAGTAAGTAAATGGCTTGGTAATGGTATGCGCAAGCGCAGGTGCACTTTACGAGTAGGTACATTCCTTCACTCTCATAGTCCGACAGGACGCCAATGTGATATTCTCGGAGAGAGATCAGGTGCATGACCGTTTTACATGCTCAAAAGGTAGGTACTAAGGTGATAATGATGCAGTCAGTCCTGCGAAACTGTCTGTTCGAACGGAGAAATTTGACTATCAGTCTAATGCTTATTCACGTGCGCTGAACTCAGACGCTATAGTCACAGCATTTCCGCCTGCGCTTCCGCTGTATTTGTTTCGCGGCGGAGGTGTGTTGAGATTCAAGTCTCTGCGTAAGAATGGGCAGTTTCACTTCTGTTATACAACGTGCAAGTCATGCCGCTGCTTTAAAGGTTTCTCTATATCTATACTAATATAATAAAGCGGAAGAGTTTGTTTGTTTGAACCCGCTAATCTCGGAAACTACTAGACCGATTTCAAAAATTCTTTCACCGTTGGATATGTACGTGATCCTTGAGTGCTATAGGCTATATATTATGTACCACGAGCGAAGCCGGGGCGGACCGCTAGTCTAATATATTCCGCGGTGGTCATCTGCCATAGGCCTGTAGGACAGATTTGAAAAAAGATCTTTCAGATTTTAGTCGAGCACTAAACAGTTCCTTGGAATTTTTCTGAAATAATTTTCAAAAGATGGTTGTTTTTTATCTTTGACTCTTAATGAAAATGTAAATAAGGTTAGGTACATGATTGAACATGTGCAGTTTTCATGATTATAAAATACATAATATATGTTGCAAAATATTATACTTATATGTAATAGTTATTCCCCGTTCTGAGTTAGTTTCTTAGTAAGTAACACACAACCCTATTTTTCTCTTAACTTTCTTTGCGTTTTAAGAGAAACCGTAACCTAAGCCTTTCTCCGAAACCTTTTGAGAAGGGTCGAAATGAATAGCTCTGAGTACATACTCGTAAAAGGAAAACGATACAAGAAAATCATCATTGAACGATAGTTATATCGTCCACTTCTTGAGTAGGGGAAGATGGGATACCTATCACCGGTAGTTAAAGGAAAACAAACAAAATTTTTAATTCGGTATGTATTAAAAAATCAGCCAAGTGCGAGTCGGGCCTCGCTCTTTCAGGGTTCCGTACATAATTATGAACAATATAATATTTTGGGTCTAAGAAATATTTAATTTCCGACATACCGACATCGCAACAAACCGTGAAAGAAAAACCAAAAAAAATGTTCGTTTATTTTGGTCACAGCTTATAAACTATTTAATAAATCGTTGTTTTCAGTATTTGTTGTTTAAATAGAGCATATAGTACATAATATACTGAAATATCATATTCCCAACTAGTTTAGTTTTTGAGATAGCCCCCGTCACAAAAATGGTCTAAAACTGACAACTTTGATGGCCTCCCATTCCCTTATTTTTTGAGATAAAAATAAAAAAAATATATATTTGTACTCTACTTAATGAGCTCTAAACAATGATACCCCACAAGCTACGGTAAAGAAAATTTTTTTTTTCCGGCTCCTTTTTCATGTATGGGAGCCCCCCTGAAAAAGAATTTAATTCAATTTCTAATTCAATATTTGATTTTAGGTTAACGTTTTACACTAAATACCAAAATTTCAGGTTTGTAACTCATTTCGTCTGCGAGCTAGAGACCTGTGACCGGCGGACAGACGGACAGACAGACAGACAGACAGACAGACAGACAGACAGACAGCCGAGTGACATTAATAGGGCTCCGTTTTTACCCTTCGGGTACGGAACCCTAAAAAGCAAGTCTAACATAATGACTAACATAATAAATTAAATAACAATTTAAGACACGAATACACTTTTACATAGTGCTAGATTATTATCTTATTCCACGTAATATACTTAATTGAAATATTTTTTAATTAAATAACTTTCGATTTCTTTGCATAAATACACGAAAAATTACTTTCGGTTGACTCTCATTTGTTCCATTCTGCACTGGAACCCAGTGTTGGACACTGAGTTCCAATTGCAAATGACATCAGTATAGTATAGTGAGAAAATGAAGGCCCTATAACGGAAATGCTAAAACAAAAGCTATCTTCAGCTACCTTCACCCCCTATCCGGTTTTACCCCACTCTCCTTTACCTACTTATTTAGTTCACTGTAACTTTTACTTAGTTCGTGAAGTGAAATTAGCCGTTTTCTTTTCGCTTTAGTTAGTAATTTTTTTGTCGGTCGTTAGAATAGAATTGTTGGTAATCAATACACCTAATGTACTTATGTATAAAAATATAAAATTGTTTCCGATTTCATAAATATTTTCATTTTGTAACCTCGAATTAAAAGTATAATTTGAATCTTGTTTTTGTATATGTTGATAACCACTCTTTCTTTAGACAACGCTATAGTTTCAAATTTACTTCTTGTAACATTTTGTTTCGAAAAGAGCAACTGCTGAGTTTCTTGCCGGCTCTTCTCAGCAGAACCAGAATTCCGAACCGGTGGTAGATTCTTGACATGTCATAAGAGCCACACGTTGGCCTACGTGAAATAAACGATTTTGAATTTTGAATTTTATAATGCCAGGAGAAATTCATTCAAAACACAATATTCCATTCAATCTCATTCAAACGCAATTATTCGAACAGGTAGGTAATTCACAATCTTTCCCGACACCACAAACAAAACTCTTAAATCACGTGTTTTTGTTTGCGGATGGCAGCTCTTTGTTTGGGCAACGCAATATTATCTACGGCGAGAGGAGAGAGCGGGTTACATGGCAGCTCGGATGTGTATCCGAGTGTTATCATATATTAGAATCTCGTGGCACATGGGTGGGTAGGTACATTCAATACAGAATATTATTTGTACACTGTGCTTAAACCTTGAACGGAACTCTTTGCAAAGTTGCCTAGCGGAATGACTCCGTTCGAAAAATCTAGAAGCTTTTTGAACTCATCAATTAGGTCCGAGGAACTAAAACTTAAACGAAAAGTTAAAAAAGACTGTTAGGGTGTAATCCATAAGTGTGTACAATCCTTATGTCCTTTGATTCGATCACATACTTAACTAGAATTTGTTTTATGCCGTCCAATGACCTTAAATAATATCTACCCCGAATGTATTCCGGAAATTGTTTTTTCCTTTTAATAAAATTATACGACACGAGTAATAATTTATCGTAGGTGTTTTTTAAAACTTTGTATCTTTTGTTCTCGTTTATTAAAATGTAATTGAGTAGTTTGGCAACCGACGAAAGGACACACTCTACAAACGGACTAGACTGCTTTACTCGTCACCTTCCTTTAGTGAGGTAAAATTAATCCTCGATCCCCACCCCACCTGTACCACAGCTGGACACGGGCCTCCCCTTTTGAGAGGAATTTAGAGATTAGTGGCTTAGACCCACCACGCTTCTCCAATGCGGGTTGGCGGGATAAGAAAAAGAATATCTTTTATGTTAAGGTTTTTTTAATTTAAAAGAAACTGAAATAATAATATGATTGCTCCACCTTCACGACTTGCCAATCCATAAGCTGAATACGTACGTGACTTCCGGAGAACTGCAACTGAGCTGGATAACTTTGGCCATTCTGAAAGAATTTACTATCACTTGATAAAGATACCGAGCGCTACATGAATGGGAATTCTTTGATTTTGAAATGTATTTGTGGAGAAGGCGAGAATTTTCTCACTATAAATGTTTGAATTCTAGACTGAAAACATTATTAGGTACCTGAAAACTTTGGTAAAGCATTTTTAAAGCATTAGTAGTGCATAGAGGAAATACAGATAAACAATGGTTTTTATATAGAAGACTAGATGATGCCCACGACTTCGTCCGCGTGGATTTACGTTTTTAAAAATCTTGTGGGAACTATTTGCTTTTCCGGGATAAATGTTGCCTATGTCAATTTCCGGGATGCAAGCTAGAATCGGTTAAATGGAAGGATCTCTAAGAATCTCGTGGGAACTCTTTAATTTTCTGGGATAAAAAGTAGCCTATGTTCATCCCCGGGCTATGCTACCTCTGTACCTACCAAATTTCATCAATATTAGTTAAACTGTTGAACCGTGAAAAGCTAGCAGACAGACAGACAGACACGCATTGGCATTTATAATATCAGTATGGATTATGTGTGTTTGGGGGGTGAACACGAATTTAGAGAGAGTTTTTAGAATTGCAGTCCGACAGCAATGATAAATTAAACGCTGAGGCCCATGATGTTCCATTACCATAATGGGATTACTTTTTTGTTGCATTTTTTCAAGCCATATTCGTGCAAACTAAACTGACAACTGTGATGTTTTACGTGTCGTCCGTTTGTTTTTATAGCCATGTTTTTCAAAGAGATCTTTTTTACAAGCGCCGATTAACAATTTTATTTTATACTAGAGGATATATACCCGCGACTTCCGTCCGCGTGGATTTCGGTTTTTAAATCCCGTGGGAAGCTTTTTCCCATCACTAAATTTTTCGCAATGAAAGTCCCATCAAAATCGGTCCAGCGTTTCGGAGACAAACGAACACAAATTTTGATGTACCTCAGATGATAATCCGGACGTTCAAAGGTTCCTGTACAATCCGGGTTCCAAGTTATATGGAATAGTGAGGGTTCTGATGGCTGTAATTTCTGAACTACACAACCGATGACCTTGAAATATTTACGAAACAATTTTTAAAGTATTTTCTTTCTAACAAAAAAAGAATGAATGAAATTGGACCATGCGTTAATGACTTACAGTTAAGTACACATTTTAACTTTCATCCCCTCTCCCAAGGAAACCGTGCTGAATTTCGAAATAAAAGTTACTCCGTGGTATGAACTTAAATCGTGCCAAGTTTGATTTTAATCCATTCAGTAGTTTTTGCGTGATGCGCGCACAAACACAGAAAAACAGACAAACAGACAAAAATTAAAAAATAGGTTTTTTACGTTCCATTACTTATCCCTAACACCCCCCAGTTATTATTTTGCAAACTACGATTTTATTATATGTATAGATAGAAGATAAATGTAAAATTATAGCTACCCTTTTTTATACGACAGAGTTTAAATAAATTCGCTATGTGAATGAATAAACAGATACTCTGTATTAAGTCACCTTTTAGTAATTTTCATTAAAGCTATAAAAGTTGATTGCTAAACGAAAAATAAAAAATTTTGTGCACAGTGAGGAACTCAGACTTACATAAGTGCTTCAAAATATAAAACTTGAGAAAAAACTTTATATTTACACACCTGTGCGAGGGAACATGTTATAAAAGTTCGGTTTTAAGTTCTTGTTGCTATAAAAGCAAGTGGACCGACTCATACAAATATGTAGGACGTAGGTACGTTGGTGCAGTAAATCATTACCCTGAACAAGTATAAATTAAAAATTTAAAAAACCCCCGACATTCGCCATTTTGTGGCGGCGGCCATCTTGGATTTGCAATAGTACTATTCTACTAGTCAAGCCCTTTCATTTGATACCCCTATTAAGTGAGTTGTGAAAAACTATGTAATCCGCCATTTTGTAGCGGCGGCCATCTTGGACCGATTTTCATCAAACATAGCTAACAACACTCTCGATTAATTCACCTTTCAAACAAAAAAAACCACATTCAAATCATCCACCCGTTTGAGCGCCACAGGGGAACAGACAGACACACACACACACAGACACGTCAAACTTATAACACCCCGTCGTTTTTGCGTCGGGGGTTAAAAATAGTTTCATCGGTTAGATTAATCGGTTTCACAAGCTGAGGCGAAGTTGGGTTTAAGATAATTATTGTTTCACAAAGAATATTCACAATCACTTAATTGAAACTTACAAATTACATAATATACATTTATATAAAATGCATGCAAAAAAGTTCTAAAATTATTTAAGTGCAAAGTAAATATGCATGAAGCTACGGATTCGGGGCTAGAACTTTTCTTTCAGTTGTAACAGACAGTGCAACATCAAACTGTTCGATCAGTTGGTTAACAACTTGCGGGGAAACTACTGCGTTTCTAAAATAACAATTTTGCAACTCTACTTACAGAATGTTGTTTTACTCCTCGATTGAACTGAAATCCAATTGAAAATTGCGGTCAAATTGCTTTTCTATTCAGTTCAAGCCAAACATTCGACGTTTTATGTATGAATGCGCGGAAAATATTTTTTGCCATATTTTAAGGTCCCTAGTTCACAAGAATATGTACACTGATAGAAAAATGTAATGTACTGAATATCTACATAAACAATTCACGCACACTTCAATAAATTAATGATCATTGCTCAATCATTTCGTTGCCAAATGTCCAAAGAAATCCATTCTAAAAGAGAAAAACATTCAGTCTATGGGAAAAAGTTCGGCTGATAGGATATCCACTGTTGGATATTGTTTTTCAAGGATCGCCACAGAATACAATCTATAATATAATAAAACTGTAACAGATCCAATTCTGTACATTGGAGATATTTTGAAAATTTTTATTGAACGGCACTCTATAATCGATACTGAAGCCAAATCTGCAATTTTTTTCATTTTTGTCTGTCTGTCTGTCTGTCTGTCTTTCTGTCTGTCTGTCTGTCTGTCTGTCTGTCTGTCTGTCTGTCTGTATCTTGGCCGCGCATCACGCCGAAACTACTGAATGGATTCAAATGAAACTTGGTACGATATGAGTTTATACTCCGAGGTAGGACATAGGATACTTTTTATCCCGAAATTCAGCACGGTTCCCTTGGGAGAGGGGAAGAAAGGTAAAACGTGTATTTGGCTCTAATTCAATAACGGGTACTTCGATTTAACTCATTCTTTTTTTGTTAGAAAGGTAATACTTTAAGTATTGTCCCTTAAATATTTCAAGGTTATAGGTTTTTTAGTTCAGAAATGACAGACATTTATTGGGTTCAAATAACTTGGGACCCGGATCTTTGAACGTACGGCTTATTTTAAACTGGTGTGCATTTAGAGTTATGTTTGTCGATCTGTCTATTTGTTTCAGCTAATTTCAGAAACGGCTGGATCGATTTTGATGGAACTTTCAATGGCAGATAGGTGATGTTATATGGAGTAACTTAGGCTACATTTAGTTTAGGTACAAAAAAGGATTATGGAATCCAATCCGATCCTATATAAAAACCTATATAACCACGCGGACGAAGTCGCGGGGGTCAGCTAGTCTTGTATAAATGTACACAACAATCACATCAATAGAAGAAACCTAGTACTGCTCAAAATTCTATAAATTCTATAAAAACTATAAACTCATATTTGGAGCCCTTGTTTGCGAGCAAACCTCAAAAAGTATATTTAAGTTAATCTATACTAATAAATAAAATTGAAGTGTCTGTCTGTAATATCGAAATAACTACCTCATATTAAGCTCATATGGTTATTTGAACTACCATAACCGAATCACACGTTTTTAAAATTTTTGTCTGTCTGTCTGTCTGTCTGTCTGTTTGAACGGGCTAATCTTCGGAACGGCTGAACCGATTCTGACGGGACCTTCACATACAAGTAGAGAATTAACCAGGGAGTAACATATGCTACTTTTTTAACCGACTTTCAAAAAAGGAGGAATTGTGTTTTTCTACCTATGTACACCGATATCTCCGAGATTTCTGAACCGATTTACGTAATTTTTTTTTAATCGATAGAAAAACATTGCAACCCTGTTCTATAAAAAATTTGGATTCCAACTCCTCAATCCTGATGCTGTAGGGGACCTAATCCCCAAAACTAATGGGTTTTAGAAACTTTCGGTTATTTAAATTGATATTGGGGGTACCAATTAAAGACTTTATCGTTGAATGAACTCGAGTAGGTACATATCCAACTCCTCAACTCTGATGCTGTAAGGAATTGTATTCCGAAATCGTGGGGATCCCACGGGATTTTTCCGTTTTGAGAACGGGTTTCTACAAAATTAAAAAAAAACTCATTTATTCAAACTAGGTACACGGTACACTTTTTGAACGTCAATATATAAAGTACATGAAAGTGATGCAATGGTGATAATTACTACGGAAACTTAAAACTAAAACTACGAGGGTTCCAAACGCGCCCTGGTCTGAGAAGAGCCCACAACAAACTCAGCCGGGTTATTTTTTTTTTATTATCACCATCTCACAATATGTCTAATTTGTAAATGATTTGAACTGTTGGCTTTTAGAGCAATCTATGTCCATGGCTTTTTGTCATTAAGAAAATCTTTTACGTTATAATAAGATTTTTCAATTAATTTGCGTTTTACAAAAACCTTGAACTTATTGAGAGACAAATCCAAAATGTCCTCCGGCAGCCAATTATAAAAAAGTATAGAATTACCAACAAATGATTTCCTAATTTTCCCCAGCCTAGTAGTGGGCAGCACAAGTTTATTTTTATTTCTGAGATTAAGATTATGACAGTCACTTTTTTTCTTAAATTTATCAATATTCTTGTGCACATATATTAAATTTTCAAAAATATATTGGTTATAAACTGTCATAATTTTAACTTCCTTTCTCAGTGACTCTCTGGGTCCCATATTACAGATAAGATAGAATTATAGATAAGCTACTTTTTGTTCTGGAAAATCAAAAGTTCCCACGAGATTTTTAAAAACCCTAAATCCACACGGGCGAAGCCGTGGGCATCATCTAGTAAATAAATAATCTTAGTAATATACTGTTTCATATTCTGTGGAATGTAATTAGAATATCTAAAATGTAACTTGACTTATGGCTCAAAGTTGTTCACGCGATGTGGTTTCCGACACTTGGCAGTAATTAGGTTGAAATTTATTACACTTATCTATACACCGACTCTCGTTGCATGTTAATCATTACGGTTCCCCGGATAGGTGAACAAAGGGTAATAGATCTTAATACCTTGTGGATTCATCTTCTACACCAGTACAGTGACTGACTGACTGGCATAAAATGCACGACCATAGATTGATTATTTAATTTTATCTACTCTCATATCTTAAAATCCCGATTAAGAAATCAAAATGTGTCATATATTGAACTACTTTATTCACATACATCTATAATATTAAAAAAAAAATAAAAAAGTTCATTATAACACTACTTTGTTAGGAAATTATTGCAAAGTAATGTTATAAAATATTTTTTTATGATTGTAATTTTTTATGAGAATAATTAGATATGAGTTTAGATAAAGTAGTGTATGAAACTCTACATAATTAGGTATTAAAACACTCGTGTAATACTATTAAAAAACTCACCTGCGGCTCGTTTTTTAAACTAACACTCGTGTTTTAATAACCTCTATTATGCAACCGTTTCATAAACTACTATTATTTATCTTTTAAATTTGAAATTTGAAATAAATATTCCTTGAGTACTAAGGGGAGTGCATGCCTGAGAGTTTTCCATAATGTTCTCAAAGGGGTGTGAAGTCTATCAATCCGCACTTGAACAGCGTAGTGGCTACGGCCTAAAAGTCCTTCTGATTCTGAGAGGACACCCTGTAGTGGGCCGAGAATGGGTTCATAATGATGATGATGATCATGAGATGATGATGAGGATTTATTGAAATTACATCCGCATGGATAAAGGTTTTTTAAATTCAACCCAATTCAAAAATCCCTAAATCTAAGCGGACGAAGCCGCGGCCATCATATTATTTTTTATTTATATCATATATATCATATTTTATTATTATTATTATTAGCTATATCATATTTTATTATGATGTAGCGGTTCCAAATGCTCCATCTATTAAGAAGAGCTGTGCAGCAATATACTCGTACTCAACATAAAGAGGTTTTCACTGCTGTAGAGCAGTAGTCAACAAAAGGAAGTATTGATCTTGCCTACATCTACAGAGATTAGCAAAAGGGCTAGACTGAAAGCGGCCCGCATGTTCTTATTACTTAAAAGCACACTGCAGTTACCCAGTAGAATTGAGGATTTACTCCGTCCAATTTCCAAGGAAGTGGCCGATGCTATCGGAGCGCGGCGGTGGCTGGCGCTAGATGATAAATAGAATTGAAAGCGATAAGTACTTAGCATTATTAAAAGCAAGTTTTAAAGAGCAGTATTTTGTTATTAACCCCCGACGCAAAAACGACGGGGTGCTATAAGTTTGACGTGTCTGTGTGTGTGTGTCTGTCTGTTCCCCTGTAGCGCTCAAACGGGTGGACCGATTTGAATGCGGTTTTTTTTTGTTTGAAAGGTGAATTAGTCGAGAGTGTTGTTAGCCGTGTTTGATGAAAATCGATCCAAGGTGGCCGCCGCTACAAAATGGCGGATTACATATTTTTTCACAACTCCCTTAATATGGGTATCCAATGAGACGACAAGATGGCTGCCGCCACAAAATGACGAACGTCGGGAATTTTTTAAATTTTTAATACATACTTATTATACGCTTAAGAGTTTTGTGTTTTTCTTTGGAATTTACTTAAAAAGCCGGAATAACTAAGTTCTGATGTCTGATTAGACCAAAGTATATATCGCTGTTTATAATAAAGTCTAGAATAGCAAGAAAAAAATAAAGCAAAAGAAGAGACGGGATTATTGAAATCTAAGTACACGATCTAATTAAAGAAAGTTCATACTCGTTTCGAGCTTTCCACGCTTTTCTCCTCTTTTCTTTTTAAATTTAGAACTCTTATCCAGTATTGCTAGTTAATTATTAGTGTTGCTAGTTAAGTGTCAGAGCATGATATTCCGGATAATGTATTTAGGGAACAGGATGTGGGAGTGACAAGATTCCTGATTGCTGACAATTTATCTTGTGGCACCCTAATTGACTGAACAAGGCGTTGGCGACGTATTGAAGTCTCAAACTGTATAAGACATTAATCCCATTATATCCAACTTGCTACTAACTCGTACACACTTTACTAGCGCATGACTCAAAGAGGATTTTAGCATTCGACACCAGGAGAGAGATTATCTAAAATTGATTAAGTGTGACGATCGCATTCAGCTCTGATTGGCTGACACTCTCTCTCTATTGATTTAATTTATATGCATTGCTGCATAAAGAAAAGCATACATTCTGGCTGAATCACCAAAATTGAGACTTTAACAATGATTGATAACAGGTATTTTTGATAATTGGAGGGCAGAATCAGCCTCAGGTCTGTACAGTCACTTCGTCCCACTCTGCTCTTTCAACAAAAAAAAAAAATTAAAGCACATTGGGTGTTATAGAAAATTAAAAATATATCAAATTTTAAAATTTTTTAAACCATACCTACCGTCTTTCGTGACAAATATGTAAAACTTAGAATATAAACAAGACGCCATTGATACATTTCCAATTCAAACAATCGTAATGCAAGCGTGTTCTATATTTATTCTTTTTAATTATTTTGTATCGGAGAAGTATATTCTCGCTCCGCCAAGCTAAGTAATTTGAAGGTAAAAACGCGTGAGAACAAAACAAGATGTGGACCGCGCTCCATTGGATATCCAAACGGGTATTAATTTCATTTGTTTTTTTCTTCAGTTTTAGACTGTCTGTGATTTAGAAATAACTGCCTATCAAATATTATAACCGTAATATAGGTTTTTAATACTTTTGTCTGTCTGTCTTTCTGTCTAAAGACAGACAAAAGTTCTCGTTCTAAAGTACGAGATAATCTTCGAAACGGCTGAATTAATGGAATAATATAACGATTAGGTATATAATGGAATTATTACAGCCAGGTAGAAGTTAGGCCAGATTTTATCCCGGGAAAAAAATGTCTTCGTTGCGGGCAATAGCTAATACATGAATAAAATAAAAAAATAAGGGAATATAGAACATAATTAGTCTTATTAATAACTAGCTGAACCCCGCAACTTCGTTCGCGTAGATATAGGTTTTTATATAGGATCGGATCGGATCCCATAATTCTTTTATGTACCTAAACTAAATGTAGTCTAAGTTACTTCTAACATTGAAAGTTCCATTAAAATCGATCCAGCCGTTTCGGAGATTAGCTGGAACAAATAGACAGACCAACAAACATAAATTTAAACGCACACCAGTTTAAAATAAGCCGTACGTTCAAAGATCCGGGTCCCAAGTTATTTGAACCCAATACTGAGGGTTGTAATGTCTGTCAATTCTGAACTAAAATACCTATGACCTTGAAATATTTACAGGACAATACATAAGGTACTACCTTTCTAACAAAGAAAGAATGAGTGAAATCGAACAACGTGTTAATGAATTACAGCTAAATACACGTTTTAACTTTCATCCCCTCTCCCAAGGGAACCGTGCTAAATTTCGGGATAAAAAGTATCCTATGTCCTACCTCGGAGTATAAACTCAAATCATACCAAGTTTTATTCGAATCCATTCAGTAGTTTCGGCGTGATGCGCGGCCAAGATACAGACAGACAGACAGACAGACAGACAGACAGACAGACAGACAGACAGACAGACAGACAGACAGACAGACAGACAGACAAAAATGAAAAAAATTGCAGTTTTGGCTTCAGTATCGATTATAGAGTACCCTCCAATAAAAAATTTCAAAATATCTTCAATGTACAGAATTGGATCTGTTACAGTTTTATTATATTATAGATTATACACTCACATAAAATATTATGTTAGGTAGGTATGAGTGCGATTTAATAACCAAACATTCAATCAGGTCAATGAGAGTTTTCCAATGTCACTCTTATTAAATCAATTCATACCTACTCTAATAAGATTACCGCGAAAGTTTGTATGTAAATACAGATAAAGTGATATTCCGGCTTTAAAAAAATGTAACTGAGCTGATGGCTTTAAAAAAGTTATTCATTTATGTTAGCAAAAACCTGCAGTGTTTTCTATCTTTTTTGGGTCGGACTGCGGTTTTAAATATTTTAGAGGAAAAATTAGTTTTGCACACATAAAATATCTAACTGGTGTATAAAGTTTGAAAACTTACATGCAGTACATACGAACACTTTTACAACTTGTTTACAAATGGTTTCTTTTACGAGTGCGGGCATAAAGTTTCAATATATTTAAGGTTGTAGCTACTTTGAGGTTTATTAGGGGTCGGAGTGTTTGCGTTACATAAGAATTGTGGACGAGAGTATAATATGCACATTTTTTGGAGATTTACATAATTTGTTTTGTATGGATACCTCGCTTTAGCTTGTGACTTTTCCGCGTGGATTTAAGTTTTTTTAAATTTAATAGGAACTTTGAATTCCTGGTATAAAAACGCGTCTCTATGGTGTAAGTATTCTCTGTGCCAAATTTCGTTAAAATCGGTTAAGTACATAGATACACTAACAGGCAAACAATAAATAAAAAAGTCGTATAGTTTTAGATTTATTATAATAATAATTATTATTAGTATGTATTAATATAGAGGGCATCATATTTGTATATCTACAAAAATTTTAAAAGTAATAAACTTGAACAAGTAGGTAGGTATCTTCTTTTGAATAATTTAATCAATCTACCATAATTTACCAAATTTAATTCTAATGGAATTTGGGCGGCAGTTATATTATATTTCCCAACTATTGAGATAACCCACGAATCTATGTATTTTTGTCATATGATTAAACATTGGAGCCCATTTAAGTAGGTATATAAGCGAACTAAGAGTTTTCACCAATCACTATCGGTAAATTTAAATGGATTTTTATCACTACCAGTATAAATAGGCGTACCAAGCTGAAGATTTAATTACTTTTGGCCTAATTACATTGTATTAAATTGTACCTAATACCTGCTTCTATTATTTCACTTATTCTTGCTTTTTAACCGACTTCAAAAAAGGAGGAGGTTTCTCAATTCGACCGTATATACCTATGCTTTTTATGAGTGTTCGCGGATAACTTCGTCGTTTATGAACCAATTTTGATAATTCATTTTTTTGTTGGAAAGGATGATGATGATGGAATCCCAGAGAAATCGAGGGGAAATTTCGAAAATCGTAGTGACGACTAGTGCATTTGTTAATTTTTTTCGTCTACTTACGTTGTACAAGAACAACAAGGCACCAGGTGATGACGGAATCACGACGGAACTCCTGAAAGCAGGTGGAAAACCGGTTCTTAAGATCTTTCAGCGTCTGTTCAATTCCGTCATCGACGAAGGTATAACGGCAGAGGCGTGGCACAGAAGCGTGGTGGTTCTTTTCTTCAAAAAGGGCGAGAATTATAGACCCATCTCGCTGCTTAGCCATGTCTATAAGTTGTTCTCGAGAGCCATTACGAATCGTCTCGTCTCGCTCGTAGGTTCGACGACTTCCAGCCTCCCGAACAGGCCGGGTTCCGAAAAGGCTTCAGTACCATAGACCACATCCATACGTTGCGGCAGGTTATACAGAAGACTGAAGAGCCACTAACCACTAACCAGCCACTAACCAGCCACTTTGCTTAGCGTTTGTGGACTATGAGAAAGCCTTTGATTCGGTGGAAACCTGGGCTGTATTAAGATCACTACAGAGATGCCGGATCGACTATCGGTATATCCAAGCGCTGAAGTGTTTGTACGAAAACGCCACCATGTCAGTCCGTATACAAGATCAGACTACGAGACCGATCCGATTGCAGCGAGGAGTGCGACAGGGAAATGTAATCTTCCCGAAGCTCTTTACCGCTGCGTTGGAGGATGTCTGTAAGCTTCTGAATTGGAACGAACTTGGCATTAACATTAACGGCGAGTACATCACTCACCTACGGTTTGCCGACGATATAGTCGTTATGGCAGAGACTCTGGAAGACCTTAATACAATGCTCAACGACCTCAGTAGGGTTTCTCAACAGGTGGGCCTAAAAATGAACATGAGTAAGAAGAAAATCATGTCAAATGCTCATGTCTCGCTTCACCCGGTCATCGTTTAGAACTCGGCGCTCGAAATTGTAGACAAGTACAAGTACCTGGGACATACAGTTCAGCTAGGTAGGTCAAATTTCGAGAAAGAGGTCAACCGCCGAATCCAACTCGGATGGGCAGCGTTCGGGAAGCTTCGCGATGTCTTCTCATCCAAAATCCCTCAGTGTCTGAAGACGAAAGTCTTTGAACAGTGCGTGTTGCCAGTGATGACATACGGCTCCGAGACATGGTCGCTAACTATGGGCTTCATAAGAAAGCTCAGAGTCACTCAGAGAGCGATGGAGAGAGCTGTGCTCGGAGTTTCTCTACGCAATCAAATCAGAAATGAGGAGATCCGTAGAAGAACCAAAGTCACCGACATAGCTCAACGAATTGCAAAACTGAAGTAGCAATGGGCGGGGAAAATAGTCCGAAGAACCGATAGACGTTGGGGTTCCAAGGTGCTAGAATGGCGACCTCGCACCGGAAAACGCAGTGTTGGTAGACCCCCACTAGGTGGACCGACGACATCAAAAGAGTCGCAGGGAGTGGCTGGATACAGGCGGCACAAGACCGCGACATGTGAAAGTCCCTACAAGGGACCTATGTCCAGCAGTGGACGTCTATCGGTTGAGGACGACGACGACGACGACGTTGTACCTATTACTTGTCGATGTAATTGAAGTCAGTTTTTTTCGTTTGCTAGCAAACACTAGCAAACACAATTATTACACTTTCAAATTTATTCTAGGTCTAACTCAACAAAGGTTTTCAAGGTTTAGGAACGCCGCAGACGCAGCGAAAAGGCCAAATCAGGACCATTTAGTAGGAGATCCCACCTTAGAAATTTCTACCCTCATCTGTTATTTAAACGAATTATATGTCAAATGAAAGATTATTTTATTCTTAATCGAACCGTATTTGGTTGCCTGGTCAAAAGTGGTGCTAAATCATGGTTGCCTGGATTTTAAGATATAAAATGTTCGGTGCGAGTGTTGAAAGTGACAGAAAAGTGTTGCGCGCGCAATTTCATTTGACAGACAAAGATGCAGTGAGGCAGGCGTGCACTCGGCAGGTGCTTAGTCTATACATAGATTAAAACCATAGACTTTCTGTGCCTGTCCATTAAAGATATTTACAAAAAAATAAGTGAGTGACGTAAGGGATAAGTAATAAAACGTAAAAAAGCTGTTTTTGAAAATTTTGTCTGTTTGTCTGTATGTTTGTGCATGTATTACGCAAAAACTACTGAATGGATTGAAATGAAACTTAGCATGATTTAAGTTCATACTACATAATAGCATATAGGATACTTCTTATCCCGAAATTCAGCACAGTTCCCTTGGAAGAGGGGATGGAAGTCAAAATGTGTATTTTGACTTTCATCCTCTCTCCCAAGGGAACTCTGCTGAATTTCGGGATAAAAGGTATCCTATATGCTATTATGTAGTATGAACTTAAATCATGCCAAGTTTCATTTCAATCCATTCAGTAGTTTTTGCGTAATACATGCACAAACATACAGACAAACAGACAAAATTTTCAAAAACAGCTTTTTTACGTTTTATTACTTATCCCTTACGTCACTCACTTATTTTTTTGTAAATATCTTTAATGGACAGGCACAGAAAGTCTATGGTTTTAATCTATGTATAGACTAAGCACCTGCCGAGTGCACGCCTGCCTCACTGCATCTTTGTCTGTCAAATGAAATTGCGCGCGCAACACTTTTCTGTCACTTTCAACACTCGCACCGAACATTTTATATCTTAAAATCCAGGCAACCATGATTTAGCACCACTTTTGACCAGGCAACCAAATACGGTTCGATTAAGAATAAAATAATCTTTCATTTGACATATAATTCGTTTAAATAACAGATGAGGGTAGAAATTTCTAAGGTGGGATCCTAGACCAATTAAAAAGATATATTGGTAAAATAGGCACATCGGCACATATGCCTCTGACGCAAGGTACTAATTTAATTTATAATTTTGTGATGGCGGCCATCTTGGATTTGCATCGTGCTATTCTACTAGTCAAGCCCTTTCATTTGATACCCATATTAAGGGAGTTGTGAAAAAATATGTAATCCGCCATTTTGCACACACACACACACACACACACAGACAGACACACACACACATAAAATTATGAGTGGTTAAAATGTTGCTCCGCCGTTTAATTTGTATCACACACGGGCCCCTACAGTGAAATAGAGTTGGCGTGTAATTTGAATAAGACGTGAAGCAGAAGTAATGGCAACACTGGTGCGGAAACGGAAAAACGAAACGGGGCAGTATTTACGAGCAGCGCTTCCGCGCACCGCCTTCATTAACACACGCCGCGTCGGTGGCGTCGGCCCGACCCGCTGCAATTTGCATACATTAAAACAGACCGATGAATACAGATATGACTTAATCCATACTTTATCCACACTTAGTATTATACAAATGAGAAAGTGTGTCTGTTTGTCTGTTACCCTTTTCATGGTTGCCATCGCTGAATCGACTGTGACTAATTTGAGTGCAGAATTAGCGTGCATCCTGGTATTTTCCACGATAGAAAACTTAAATCCTCACATACGACGTCGTGGTAGTAATTTATTTATAATTTCCATACTAATTATAAATGGGAAAGTGTGTCTGCCTGTCTGTCTATTAGTTAGCTTTTCACGGCTCAACCTCTAAATAAATCTTGACGAAATTAATTGGCACCGAAAAATAGCCCGCACCCTAGGTGTAGGATACTTTTTATCCCGGTATATCAAAGACTTCTAGAGAGAGAACAGAAGAATAGACTGTATAAAAGAATACAACATTTAATACTAAAAACGTGAAGGTATACGTACTTTACTTAATAATAATTTAAAATGTCTTTAATTTGTTCAAATATAACATTAGAATTGCATAAATTAAATTCACGCGTAATAACCACAACAATTGATTTGCAAAAATTGCGCATCTCGCTCTTGAATAGGTATGCGAAATGAAAAAGCATGCATGATTTTGGGCTATTGAAGAGAGTACTATTAAAAGCGATAACTAAACCACTAACCAAACCTATCAGAAGAAATAAATAAATATTCTTTCAAGTCCCAAGTTAATAATTTATTTTGGAAGCGTAATAAAACTGTATTGAAAATTGTATGAGGTTCTTTCTTGTAATATTAAAGCCAAAGGGTAATATAAAAAGCATAGGTTATAAGGGTGTAAGACGATGCCAGTTTGTGAGTAATTTGTTTTTGAGCCGAACCCGGAAAATGATAAGGGACCGGTGTCTTGGAGGCGGCTTGGAGATTGGACGCATTCATCTTGTGGTTGGTTAATTAGCTGTTCGGGGTTTCGGCGTCACTTTGCCGCTGTCAGGTTCTATATAACTGGTGTTGTAGTTATAACAATATATTCTTTAGAGGAGTCACCCTCGAGGCACCCAAGCGCGTCCCTTGCAAACGAAAGACTTACTTATTTAAATATCTAGGGAAAATATTATGCAGTTTTGAAGGTACAAGGACTCAAACTCGTCGTTGAATTCATCGTCGTCATCATCCTGATTGACTCAACGTTCCCTGAAAATCGAAAGGTTAATCTCACCCGTTCCAGAGTGCTTAGTCTAAGATCGGAGCACTCGAAAACGAACTCGAAAACTATTGATCAAATCACAAGTGAATTCAGAGCAAAATGAACTCAAATACTCGTATTTTAAAGTCGTAATTCCATAATTCGAATATGTATTTTACAACATTTCTGCTTGGGGCGTTCGTTGTGTTCGAATGCTGAATGTATTGGCGAACTCAAACCTTAATACAAGCCATTTTAGGTCTATTTTACTCTGAAATCGATCAATAGTTTTCGAGTTCGTTTTCAAGTACTCCGATCTTAGACTAAGCACTCAGCATTGTCGTACCTACCCCTAGCACAAGTAGCTCAGTTGGAGCGGAAAGGGGAATATAAGTCAAGTTCAGTGTGGCAAATATTCTTTTGTATAAAAAAGGTTTCATATCTTTGATTTGAACCTTTGTCTATACCTACCGCTGTTGTCTGAACGTGTTGTCCAAATTGTGTCACATTTCTAATGCAATTCTCTAGTAGGTACATGTATATAACGTAACACAAAACGAAAAATATCAAATCCTATGGCAAAACAGATTTTACTGTTACAAAAATGGACATTATTCGTTATAGATTGCCCTTTGTACATCTTCAACAACTTCTCAGTTCGTATGTTCAAAATAAAATTACTGACAAAAATCGTCTTACCCTTGTAAGAACCTCGGGAGTTCTTATTCTGTACTTACCCTTCAGATCGGTATAGATCGACCAGAATCTCATGAAAAATAGGGAAATTAAATTTTGTAGTAAGCAACACTAGGTTAACTCGGCTGCCCTAGTGATAAACAAAGTAATTACATTCAGGACACCTTACCTGGGATCGTTTCACGAAACGAAAAATCAAGCAACTGCATTCTAAATACAAAAACAAAGTAATCAACATCCAATTACTTTGTTTTTGTGTTGTGCTTGTTGTTTACTTGGTTTTTGCATTTATATTCCGGGTTAGTGAGTGCAGTTACTTTGTTTGGGCAATTTAAATTTCAGTAAACGGTTCAAATTATTTGAAATATTAAACTGTGGTAAAAAACTACTCGACATAAAACTTACGTTAATGCAAAAAGTCAATTTCACAAAAAATGTCAGTTACTTTGTTTATCGCTAAGGCAGCCGTAGTGTTGCTAACCTTGGAATTTCATTTCCCTATTTTTCATGAGATTCTGGTCGATCTATACTAATAAATATGACAACAAAGAGCCCATGTTACCATGAAAATGTAACTAACTTCGGGCAATTCGGAAGTTATCTGTTTTAGTCATGTTCCTTTTATGTACATGCTCAAGACATTTTTTGATTTTCGATTGTATCAAGGATTCAGTTGTTCATGTGATTATCCTTTGTATTATAAATGAAATTAAAGTACTAAATTGAATTTAAAAAACTGGTCAAGTGCGAGTCAGACTCGCGCACCGAGGGTTCCGTACTCCAGAAGTATAAGTACAATCTGTTTTTCATTAGTATGTCTTAAAAAGTAAGATGCTAATTAAGCTAGGCCTCTAAATTATTGTATGAGCACTCATACAACTCAGAGGTTACCATTTAGGTTTTCGACCCAAAACATATAGGGTACTTCCGGTTGACCTAGATTTGTCAATTTTAGTCAAAAGCAAGGTCTTATAGATCAAGTAAAGGGAAAATTCCGAAAAATAAAAAATAAATAAAATTAAGGTAAATTTTGGTACTTACAAGTTTTCGTGAAAATCTAAATTTGCCCATATCTTTTTATTATGTGGTCTCAGGACCTTAATTTTTATACTCCTAATCACTACATAGTATAAAACAAAGTAGCTTTCTCTGTCCCTATGTCCCTATGTATGCTTAAATCTTTAAAACTACGCAACAGATTTTGATCCGGTTTTTTTTAATAGATAGAGTGATTCAAGAGGAAGGTTTGTAAGTAGAAAAATTGGACCCGGTAGGTGGCGCTAATAGCGCGCAGGACGACGTCTGCCGGGTCCGCTAGTAGTAACTATAGACCTTAGTATCTGGTATAAATTTCAACTTGCTAGGTTCATTCGTTCACTCGTTCATAAAACTAATCTATCAAATTATAGACCTATATCCATTCTACTTCATATATACAAAACATTTACGAAGGTGTTGACTAACAGACTTACTAATAAGCTTGACCATGCACAGCCAGTGGAACAGGCAGGTTTCCGAAGCAAATTTTCTACTTTAGACCACATATTTGCAGTAAGACAGTTAATAGAAAAGAGTGTGGAATACAATCAAGATCTGTGCTTAGCTTTTGTAGACTTTGAAAAGGCATTTGACTCCGTTGAGCACTGGGCAATATTTCACCCACTAAAAAGGTGTTTGATTGACGACAGATATGTGGAAGTGCTAAGAGAAATATACAGGGGTGCCACAATTCAAGTGAGGCTTCATGAACTTTCTGAGCCAATCAGCATTCAGCGAGGAATTCGGCAGGGTGACACTATATCGCCAAAATTGTTTACTGCCGCTTTAGAAGACATTTTTAAATTAATTGACTGGTCTGAAAACGGAGTGAACATCAATGGAAAAATGCTGTCACACCTTCGTTTTGCTGATGACATAGTTCTCTTCGCCAAACAACCGGAAGAACTGCGCACAATGCTTGAACAATTACAAAACGCTTCTGCTGCTATTGGGCTAAAAATTAACACAGGAAAGACCAAATTCATGTGTCAAAACACAGACATAGACCACATATCTATCCTGGGTCAGCAGATTGATAAAGTAGACGAATATGTTTACTTGGGTCAGGTAATGACCCTGGATAAGCAAAGCCAAATGAGAGAAGTGGAACGCCGAATCCAACTCGGATGGGCTGCTTTCAGTAAACTATCCGACGTCCTAAAGAATAAGAAGATTCCCATCTATCTCAAGCGGCGTATGTTCGAGCAATGTGTGCTGCCAGTCATGACCTACGGTTCGGAGACTTGGACACTGACAAAACAAATAACATCCAAACTGCAAGTGGCACAACGAGCAATGGAGCGGGCCATGCTGGGTATATCGCTCATCGACCGTGTACCAAATGCCACAATCCGGAAAAGGACGGGACTAACTGACATTGTTTCGAAAGTGTCCAGGTCAAAATGGAGATGGGCAGGGCATGTCTGTAGAACCACAGATGACAGATGGACCCGTCTGCTGCTGGAATGGAGGCCACGCACCGGAAGGAGAAATGTTGGAAGACAACCATCCCGTTGGTCCGACGACATTACCAAGCTTGCGGGCAAAACCTGGAGGAGGCTGGCCCAACACCGAGAGAAATGGCGTGCCCATGAGGAGGCCTATGTCCAACAATGGATTAAGAAAGGCTAGCAAAGAAGGTTCATTCGTTCCTGAGAAAATCAGTGGTGACACACGGACAGACGGACAAGAAAGTGATCTTATAAGGGTTCCTTTTTTTACGTTTTGACGTATGGAACCCTAAAAACTCAAAAACACTATGCTTATACAAAGATATACTTAACCACTATTACAATAAAATGGTACTTGTTGGAATGAATGAATGGAACACCGCACTGTTTTAAGGCCCAATTCATCCATACATCTTCAGCCAGCGCCCCAAGTGGAAAATTAGCGAAATAAAAATCGCTAACACTGAATTTGCAACTTTAAAATAAAGGGCTATAAGGTCTCTAACGCTGACATATTAGTGTTTCGATACTCGAAGTGTATCAACGATGTCGAAATGTGCAAAGTCGTACTAAGTACACTGATTTACACTGATTGTGAGATTATGCACCAGCTAAAAATAAATAATAAAATTTTATTTTCGCATCTGAATAATACGAGTGAACTAAAAATCCTGGATTTGAAAACAATTTATTTCCCACAGGAAAATCCAAAAGCGTTATTTTGTCACACTGCACAATGAATTTATATGAAAAAATCTCTACTATGAAATATTCATTTATTTTGTTCCCGTGGCGTTAAAAGAATCATAGATGCCGGATTATGAAGTATTGATCCAAGCTACAAAAAACGTATTCTATTCCGTTAAAGTAATAGAAGTGTTGTATATTTATTTCCATAAAGTACAAAATACAACTATAAATAATACTACAAGTCAAGGGAGCCGCTGGCAATCGCTGGATACAGGCGACATAATTATTATAGAATCGAAATCTTCCGGATGACCACGACCTCTCTGCCTACGAAGAGAAGAGTGGTACAAAGAAGAATAAAGAGATAAGATAAATAAATAAATAGTCACACATACACACACGGTCGTCTGTTCGTAATGAAGGCAACTCAAATGCCTGTGAAGTAACAAACGACTGATATACATACCTATTTACGTATACATATATCCTACTTCCTACTAATATTACAAATGTGAAAGCGTGGATGTTTAGATGTTTGTTACTAAATCACGCAAAAACCACTGGATGGATTTGGCTGAAATTTGGAACAGAGATAGATTATACCCTAGATTAACACATAGGCTACTTTTTATTCCGGAAATCAAAGAGTTCCCATGGGATTTTTGAAAAACCTATATCCACGCGAACGAAGTCGCGGGTGTCAGCTAGTCTTCTTCTATAATATAATAAAACTGTAACTTATCCAATTCTGTACATTGAAGATATTTTGAAAATTTTTTTGGAGGGCACTCTATAATCGATACTGAATGTCTGTCTGATCTTGGCCGCGCATCACGCTGAAACTACTGGATGGATTCAAATGAAACTTGGTACGATTTGAGTTTATACTCCGAGGTAGGACATAGGATACTTTCTATCCCAAAATTCAGCACGGTTCCCTTGGGAGAGGGGAAGAAAGTTAAAACGTGTATTTAGCTGTAATTCATTAACGCGTAGTTCGATTTAACTCATTATTTTTTTGTTAGAAAGATAGTACTTTAAGTATTGTCCCGTAAATATTACAAGGTCATAGGTTTTTTAGTTCAGAAATGACAGATTTTTATTGGGTTCAAATAACGTGGGACCCGGATCTTTGAACGTACGGCTTATTTTTAACCCCCGACGCAAAAACGACGGGGTGTTATAAGTTTGACGTGTCTGTGTGTGTGTGTGTGTGTGTGTGTGTGTGTGTGTGTGTGTGTGTGTGTGTGTGTGTGTGTGTGTGTGTGTGTGTGTGTGTGTGTGTGTGTGTGTGTGTGTGTGTGTGTGTGTGTGTCTGTCTGTTCCCCTGTGGCGCTCAAACGGGTGGACCGATTTGAATGCGGTTTTTTTTGTTTGAAAGGTGAATTAGTCGAGAGTGTTCTTAGCTATGTTTGATGAAAATCGGTCCAAGATGGCCGCCGCTACAAAATGGCGGATGATATATTTTTTCACAACTCCCTTGATATGGGTATCAAATGAAAGGGCTTGACTAGTAGAATAGCACTATTGCAAATTCAAGATGGCCGCCGCCACTAAATGGCGAATGTCGGGGGTTTTTTAAATTTTCAATTTACACTTGTTAACTGGTGTGCGTTTAAATTTATGTTTGTCGATCTGTCTATTCGTTCCATCTAATTTCCGTAATGGCTGGATCGATTTTGACGGAACTTTCAATGGCAGATAGGTGATGTTATAAGGAGTAACTCAGGCTACATTTAGTTTAGGTACAAAAAAGGATTATGGGATCCAATCCGATCCTATATAAGAACCTATATCCACGCGGACGAAGTTGCGGGGATCAGCTAGTAAGTATTTAATAAATGTATAAATACATTCTTATATATTTACATAAATACACCCAGACTCTGGGCAGGAATCGAACCCGCAACCGCGGAGCGAAAGGCGAGGTCACTAACTCACTACCAACCGTGCCAACGCGACGGGTCAGTCAAAGATCATAATACCTATTCTTTGGCGATCCAAATTCAAATTCAAATTCAAAATTCATTTATTCAAAGTAGGTACACTGTACACTTTTTGAACGTCAATTTGGGAACAGGCAATGGTGATAATTACTTACGGAAACTTAAAACTAAAGCTACGAGGCTTTAGTTTTAAGTTTCCGATCCTTGCAAGAGACCTATAAATAATGTATAGTTACAGCAGTTGGACGTCTATCAACGAAGAAAGTAGGTACGGTATATAATTATTATAGATACACAAATATAAAATCAACTTTATATTAGGTATGTTTCAGATTGTTTACCAAAAGTTAAGATAAGAAAATTTTGGCAAACAGAAACATAGAATTATCCGACTATCATAGCAAATATGACAATCCTTACTATATATATAATATTATAAATGCGAAAGTAACTCTGTCTGTCTGTCTGTCACGCTTTCGCGCCTAAACTACTGAACCGATTTAAATGAAATTTGATATACAGATACTCTAGAGCCTGAGAAAGGACATAGGCTACTTTTTAATGCGAAAAAAGGGTTGTAAGAGGTTGAAAACGGGGTTGAAATGATGTATAGAAGTATCGTCATTTTTAAAGCTAAAAGCTTGGAATTTATTTTTCAGACTGTTGATTAGACACAAATAAAAATGTCATTTAAAGTCTGTGTGTGTGTGTGTGTGTATGTGTATGTGTGAATGTTAAAATATCGAATCTAAATTCTATAGCTACAGCTATAGGTAGATTACTATAACAAACTTCCTTGAAAGTAGGTATACAGGTTGGAAAACGGAGCGGGAACGGGAACCAGAAATCCACGATTCCCTTGGGATTTGTGAAAATCACGCGGGCTAAGCCGCGCGCAGAAACTGGTTTGTTAATAAAATATTTAATTATTAGAGACAGATCCACAAGTTAAGTGGGTACATACAATTTGGTGGCTATATTGCTATAGCAGTAGTTCCCAAAGTGGTCCAGGTGGACCCCCAAGGGTCCACGGGAGACTCGAGGGGGGTCTACGTTGGCGTGACAAGAAAATGGGGGTTCACGAGTCGTTAGCGGGGGTCCACGAATTTTTTTTATCTGGTTTCGATAGTGAAGAACTAAAATATTGGCTTGACTTCACCTTACAATGTAGGCAGATAATATTTTAAAAAGCTATGGAATATGCAAGTTTTTACTTGTAAAAACTTGTATATTCCATATTCAGTGCTTAACTTTACCCCCGTCCTTGTCACAGCTGGTCACATTTGTGAGACAATGGTGTGAAGTCACATATTTTGCAATTATTCAACAAAATTTTGCTTTAAAATTTCTTATTTCATGTTTTAATAGTACCTACTTTAAATATATTAGATTTTGAAATGTGACATCAAAAAATGTATGACCCCTTCCACCCCCTTGTCACACAATGTCACAATTCGTCCCCCCTCCCCCTTAACGTGCGACGTAATTTATGGATAGTTGCAATTGGTCGATGGACGTAAATTTCCATAGTAAGATCTAATCTTCATATTTTTTTCGAGTTTTGGGAATATGGTAGAAATGTGGCTGCAGGGGGTCCACCGGAACTAGTAAAATTTTGAAAGTGGTCTATGAGAAAAAAAAGTTTGGGAACCTCTGTGCTATAGCGATCTCTTTCCGGCCAACCATAGGTGTAAAACTTTGGTGTAAAAGAACATAGATATCTACATAAATAATAACATACACAGATAAATACTTATATACTCGTAGATCCAAGATAATAATATTATGATTGAATATTGTAATATGAATTGGTCTTACAATCACAGTACGGTATTTCTAAATTTATTTCACGTAGCGGGTGCCTCGAAACAAATTGGACAAAAATAGCAAGGGGTCATGACAAATTGCCCGCCAAGGACGAAAAGTTTGAGGAAGTACCTACCCTTAAATCGTAACCTATGACAGAAGTGTGTAAAAAATGGACTGCAATATATTTTCACTGAACAATTCAAGACATGTTTTGCTTTATGATATTATGTACCTTTAGTATAAGGTACACGTATGTACCTATACGTCTTATAGAAAGAAATACTTACATCTAAATAAAAATTAGAGATAAGGAAATTTTGAGATAAATGTTTTTAAAAAGAAAATTCCTCTAAAGGGATTTGTACCTTAAGGTGATTATTAACCTTGAAAACTCTAAGTAAACTAGCTACTAACAGAAGACAAGTATCTTTATTAACCGACTTCCAAAAAGGAGGAGGTTCTCAATTCAGCGCGTTTTTTTTTTGTATGTAGGTATATACACCGATTACTCCGAGATTTCTGAACCGATTTGCGTGATTTTGTTTTTAATCGACAGAGGAAGTTCGCGAAATGGTCCCATAAATTGTTTTTCTTCAATCCTGATGCTGCAGGGGTACTGCCCACCTAAACTATGAAGATTGGGGCAATGTTCATTATGAATTCATATTAAGAGTATCAAGCATAGACTGTATCATTAAACTCCAGGTCCCAGCTCTTCAGCTCTAATGCTGCAAGGTACTGCCCACCTAAACTATGAAAATTGGGACAATGTTCATTATGAATGCATATTAAGGGTATCAAGCATAGTCTGTATCATTAAACTCCAGGTCCCAGCTCTTCAGCTCTGATGCTGCAAGGTACTGTCCACCTAAACTATGAGAATTGGGGCAATGTTCATTATGAATTCATATTCAGGGTATCAAGCATAGACTTTTGAATTTTGAGTCCCAGCTCTTCAGTCCTGATCCTGCACACCTAAATTATGCGAATTGGGGAAATGCCTATTATGAATTCATTTCTTTGGTACCAAGCGTAGACTGTATCATAGAACTCCGGGTCTCATCTCCTCAGTCCTGATGCTGGAGGTACTGCATAAGAAGAAACGACGAAACCGACGTGCAACGCTCGCCCAACTTCAACATACGTGCACAAATAATGACCTTTAGAAGGTCATTGTGTACAAACAAAAATTATTTTTATACTTTGTAGTGGCGTTTGAAGTCGGTTTTTTGAAAAGAATTTTTATTTAACACGAGTAAGTAGTGATATTTCCATTTAATCCTTTCTAGATTCTCCTCACAGACTTCAATAATAATTAAGAGGTTTTTTGAACACATTATCTTCATAATTTATTTAAATCATTAACTGAACATGAAAAACTCAAGTTGAAACAGTTACCTTACCTATGTACTTAATATAATAAAACTGTAACAGATCCAATTCTGTACATTGAAGATATTTTGAAATTTTTTATTGGAGGGCACTATAATCGATTCTGAAGCCAAAACTGCAATTTTTTTGATTTTTGTCTGTCTGTCTGTATCTTGGCCGCGCATCACGCCGAAACTACTGAATGGATTCGAATGAAACTTGGTACGATTTGAGTTTATACTCCGAGGTAGGACATAGGATACTTTTTATCCGAAATTCAGCACGGTTCCCTTGGGAGAGGGGATGAAAGTTGAAACGTGTATTTAGCTATAATTCACTAACGCGTTGTTCGATTTCACTCATTTTTTTTTGTTAGAAAGGTAGTACTTTGTGTATTGTCCTGTAAATATTTCAAGGTCATAGCTTCTTTAGTTCGGAAATGACAGATATTACTAACCCAGTATTGGGTTCAAATAACTTGGGACCCGGATCTTTGAACGTACGGCTTATTTTAAACTGGTGTGCGTTTAAATTTATGTTTGTCAATCTGTCTATTTGTTCGAGCTAATCTCCGAAACGGCTGGATCGATTTTAATGGCACTTTCAATGGCAGATAGGTGACAGATGTTATAAGTAGTAACTTAAGCTACATTTAGTTTAGGTACATAAAAGAATTATGGGATCCGATCCGATCCTATATAAAAACCTATATCCACGCGAAGTCGCGGGTATCAGCTAGTCTTTAATATTAATTTATTAGCAAAATATCAGCAAAATAGTAATGAAGGTACTTAGAAAAACCAATAAATCGATAAGAATATGGGCGAATAATGGAGCCGCCCACATGTTTTTTTTTTTAATTCAACTACAAGTTAGCCCTTGACTGCAATCTCACCTGATGGTAAGTGATGATGCAGTCTAAGATGGAAGCGGGCTAACTTGGAAGAGGTATGTATACCCCTGATCGGTTTCTACACGGCATCGTACCGGAACGCTAAATCGCTTGGCGGCACGGCTTTGCCGGTAGGGTGGTAACCAGCCACGGCTTAAGCCTCCCACCAGACCAGACCAGAGACAATTTAGAAATTATAAAATCTAAAATTGCCTCTGCCGGGAATCGAACCCAGGACCTCCCACTTATAAGACCACAGCTCTCACCACTGCGCCAGGGAGGTCGTCAGCTATAGGGCGTATGAGCGGTGCTACGCGGCAACGGGCGACGTGGTTTCCTTATAATGCAGAATTTGTTTCAGCAGCTCACCGCATCGGGCTAAGCTACCGTTCCTAGCTGAAAAGTATCGGGCTAAGCTACCGTTACTAGCTGAAAAGTATCGGGCTAAGCTAGCTAGCTAGTTCCTAGCTGAAAAGTCGTGGGTACGTAAGCGTATGTTTATTGCATGTGTATTGCAATTTATTAAGAAATAAAAAGTGATTTAGTATCTGATAACGGCTGGCCGCATGTAAATGTCGGCTCTACTCACGTGTAACTAACTGCCTCTTGTTATAAACGCCGTAATAAATTGCGAAGGCACTTTATGAAACTTGTGGTCGTGTCGAAATTTTATGGCTCTACTTATTTATTATGTGTAGTGGATGTACAGACTTTGTGTAGGAACGTAAAAATACGAGGCTATATTTCGAACCTTTCGACAACTATCGGGCATATTGCAATATCATGTCTCTAGCAAAATTTAGGATTTGTTCATTAAATGAGTGCTAATACGTAGGTATTAAGAGCCCTCTCCATGGGAGCGACAAATCGTTGGTGAGTGGAGTCCAAAACAGTGATTTCTGCATTTAGAGAGCGAGACGTCTTCAGTAAAGAAGAGTACTAAAAATATATACATAAATAAATAATAAATTAATTAAATAAATAATTTTTGCTTGAGATATCATGATTTTTAGTGAAGAACGGCAAAGTAAAAAGATGCAAATCTAGGTTTGGAATTTCGCCTATTTTAGCAAATATTTGGCAATTTTTTACATGAACTAAAGACATTTGTAATTATTATGAAGTAACTTATGATAAGACTTCGGTCGTTTTTCAATTTTCTAGTTTCTTATATAGTTTATTTACGCACGAAGTTGCCCCAAAATTTGCCCAAAAATAGTGATTTTTCAAGCGTCATAACTTTCAAAATAAATATAATTTTACTAATATTTTTATTTTATGGCATAGATAATGGAGATATAAATTGATATCTGGCTTAACTTTAGACCTATTGCGACAAATATTAGAATAATAGGCGTAATACGTTTGTATGGAAAAGCGCGTGAAGAGAGCGGCCTTAAGTACGTAAGTACTTAAAACGATAACAATTTGAAATCTTAAAATTATATACTTAATTAAAAAAAAAATTAAAGGCAAAAGTTTGTGTGTGTGTTTGTGTATGTTTGTTACTCTTTAACGCTGCAACTACTTAACCGATTTGGCTGAAATTGAATGGAGATAGATTATGCCCTGACTTAACAAATCGGTTACTTTTTATCCTGAAAAAATCACAGTTCCCACGGGATTTTGAAAAAACCTATATCTATACCTACAGCTATAGGTAGATTACCTACTATAGCAAACTTCCTTGAAAGTAGGTATAAAGTTGGAAAAGGAAGCGGGAACGGGAACCGGAAATCCACGATTCCCTCGGGATTTGTGAAAAACCGAAATTCACGCAGGCGAAGCCGCGGGCAGAAACTAGTTAAAAATAAGATTAAACATTGATCCAATTTTATCAATCACCCGTCGCAATTGCACACTCACTTATAGCCCAGCGACGAAACTATCGGAGCTATTGATACACTCTTTATCGCTGCTCGTCAACTGGTTTCTAGATTCTAGTTCTACTCGCTTCTCGTTTACCGTCAAGTGACGATGTGTGACAAGTGCCTAAAAGTAATTAACCAAAAATAAATAATAATTATGTAGGTATGAGGCATTGCATGCATGGCATGATCAACCCATTACCGGCTCACTACATAGCACAGGTCTCCTCTCAGAGTGAGAAGGGTTTTGGCCATAGTCTACCACGCTGGCCAAGCGGATTGGCAGACTTCACACACCTTTGAGAACGTTATGGAGAACTCTCAGGCATGCAGGTTTCCTCACGATGTTTTCCTTCGCCGTTAAAGCAAGTGATATTTAAATACTTAAAACGCACATAACTCCGAAAAGTTAGAGGTGCGTGCCCGGGATCGAACCCACGACTTCCGATTAGAAGTCGGCCGCCCTAACCACTAGGCTATCACAGCTTTGAGGCATTAGTTTGAGGCATATGTAATTTTCCTACGTATGAGGTAAATCGCGGCAGATACCAAGTACCCAGTACAAAATAAGAAAAGAAAGTGAATATCAACAGATTTTGCTTTGTGAATAGGCAACAACGCGCTGAAAAGGTTGTTTAAGCATCTTACGTATAGAACAGCTACACCTGTATCTCCTTTAGAAGATAAATCTGTTTTGTACATCTAAATAATCCGACAGTTGTGAAGAAAATCGACTATAGGCACCTAAGTATCGCGTGTATTTTTAATCTTCTTACAAAACATACAAATGAAACGTTGTTGTTGAAAAATCTTTTAGTCGTCAATTGTACCTAAGCTTTAGTACTACCAACATAATAATATATCAAAATACTATGTTATGGTTTATAAATAACTAGTTTATAAATAATATCACAATAAGCTGTGATAGCCTAGTGGTTAGGACGACCGACTTCTAATCGGAGGTCGTGGGTTCGATCCCGGGGCACGCACCTCTAACTTTTCGGAGTTAGTTAGTAGTAGTAGTTAGTTTTATGTGCGTTTTAAGTATTTAAATATCACTTGCTTTAACGTGAGACATCGTGAGGAAACCTGCACGCCTGAGAGTTCTCCATAACGTTCTCAAAGGTGTGTGAAGTCTGCCAATCCGCTTGGCCAGCATGGTAGACTATGGCCAAAACCCTTCTCACTCTGAGAGGAGACCCGTGCTCTGTAGTGAGCCGGTAATGGGTTGATCATGATGATGATGATGTTATGGTTTTATAAGTGGGAGGTCGAGGTTCGATTCCTGGCAGGGACAATTTTGAGAATTTATACGTCTCAATTCTAAAGTCTCTGGTCTGGTCTGATGGGAGGCTTCAGCCGCGGCTGAGTCCAACCACACCAGCAAAACCGTGCCGCCAAGCGAATTAGGGTTCCGGTACGACGACGCGAGTTAGAATACTATATATGGATTTAAAAGAACTGCCATGCTTCTTCCAGGTTAGCCCGCAATTCATCTTAGACTGCATCGTCGCTTACAATCAGGTGAGATCGCAGTTAAGGGTTTAACTTGTAGATGTATATATTTTTTTAAATATTACGTTAGTTTTGTATTAAAATTCTAATCAGAATATTCTCGTAAAATTTGTTATATCGGCATAGAGCGTGATATCAGATATCATAGTGATACCAATACCAGTACTAAAACGGGTAATAGAATTGGTGATAATCTTTTGGAAACTCGTTTGAAACCCAGAAATCGTTCACGGTTGAGATATATAAAGGATTTAGTCTGCAGCATCGAGGTAAATACTCATATTTGCTCTACGGAGTTTTATGCGGGCGGATTTGAAACGGAAGATAAAACACTTGTTCATTCTGCAGCGACTTTATGGTTGCGTACACATATGAAATATCTTCTCATGGTCTGGGATCTTTCATAGCATGGGTTTTTAAAAAGAATTTATACTAAGCTCAGATGCTATGAATCTATTAGACATCTGTCCATGTATATTTACTTCAAACTTTGATAAGTTTTAATACTATCATCATTATCGGCCCACTACAGGGTCTCCCCTCAGAATGAGAAAGGTTTAGGCCGTAGTCCACCACGCTGGCCAACTGCGGACTTGTAGACTTCACACGTCTTGAGAACTCAGACATGCGGGTTTCAACACGATGTTTTCCTTCACAGTTAGGGATATTTAATTGCTTAAAACGCACATAACTATGTTCGAGAAGGCACTGGCCCTCGGTAGACTGGCAGTGTTACCCTATCGATCGTTCCCTCGCGCGTCCCATATAAACGAAGATTGATTCTTATTTGAATATTCACCAATCAAACTCAAAAAAATACGCTATATTGGAGATACTATTAGTTTCTAAAAAGCGCCTACAAAATTGTATTAAAGATTGACTGACTCACAGACAACGCTCAGCCTATGCCGCATCATGAGCATATTGTATTAAGGAGGGATTTTTTGATATTAGATATATCTTTAAGGGGATTGTTGTGAGAGGGCTAAAAGCAACATCTAATACTGTTTTTCCATTAAGAGCAGGTGGCCGCTCTCGAATATCTGCCTCGATGGAAAATTATCGTGTTTGGATTAATTTCTTGGATGATTTACTGAGAAAGAACGATTATGATGTATTTCAGCAAAATAATTTTTGTAAAATCACCATACCAATCACCTACCGACATAATAATTTTATTATTCAGAACTCTGAGCTCAGAACTATACATTTTTGACCGTGGGATTCTCGCTATCAAGAAATCTATTCTTCATAGATTGTCTATTGTGAGTAAGATTATTGACCTTGTAGCTTAATGAAAGATTGGGTTAGCTGATAACTCAAAAATATAAGTAGGTACCTATAGGTTTCCTTAAGATGATTTTCTTTAGAAAAAAGTACGTAATAAATAAAGGTCGTACAATATTTTATTAAACACTTGATCAGACATAGCTGTCTCTAATATGAAGCCCTTAAACACCAGGCCAATAAGGCTTTAATAGTGATGTAGAGTACTCTCAGTATTAACTTTGCCCATGTTTATTAGGTACACCTTTACGTTTAATAGTCTACTTACATTCCCGCATGAGGCTTACGATCCTACTTGAGGAGTCATAGGTCTTTTTAATTTGCACCCAGAGGCAAAGTCCACGAATACGGAACTCATCACGTACTCGGAGTGAAGCACGTAGACACTTTGATGAGTTCTTTATTGCAGACACTATGGCATTGCATTAGACTGCACTCTGCATTCCTACTCTACGGACAATAGTGTTAATGGTTGAAATAGTTCTTGTATTACCGAACACGGCCCAAATTAAATGGTTGTCCCGGCAATCGTCATAAGCATTTTTATTGCTTTATTTTTATTTGCAAACCTGTGACTAACTTTAATTTTAATTTTTAGTCTTAGAAAAATAAACTATTTTACTTGGCACCAGCGACCACAGATCACACAGACACACCGGCAAGGACCAAAGACAAGTTTATTATATTTTTAATAAATTAATCTAGAACCATAGACTTTCCTATTACGACAAAAGAATAAAATTAAGTATACTTCCCATCGACTTGGACTCTTCAGTAATTTCTTCTCGGAAGAGGATAACTGACTCCTTCTTCATAGTTAAGAAGACTCGTAAATAATTTTCCAGAAATATTATTCTCGAGATATGCAGAATGTTTCCATTAACCGTAAAACGTGAGAAAAATTCAATAGCTTTTATGTCGCACTGATTTTGCTTGGGCTGTTGATCGGAACTTTAAACCTGCAACCAAGAAGCTCAACGACGTTTTTTATATTACAAAAAAAAAAAAAAAAGTATACATACAAGGGGGAAACTTTAATTCTTTTTCTGAAGTATAATCTTACCTGTTTCGCTTTTCGCCATACATCATGCACGTATTGTAAGCCTTCTATATTTCATGTTTGTCTGGAATAGCCGCAACACCTGCGTCACTGCGACCTATGGTTCCCCAGTTTACTCTTCGAATGTAAATTTGTCACTCGAAGCGTCCAAAGATACGTCGAAAGTAAACTTTACCCTGAATAGAGATACGTAATCAGTATTCCGTGTGTGTTACTTTGTTACTTGCGAAAAGCAAGTTTTTAGACAGTGGAAGAGATTTTATATCCTTTAAATTGTAATCTGACTTACCTTATCTATTTGTACTTATATACTTACTTATTTAGAACAGATAAATAAGCTGTCGTTGTTAAATAAACATTGGATAGGTACTTCGCTAAGATTCATAATAAGAATATACCTAATTCGAGATACCTGTTACAGATTGACTTTCACTTAGCTAAAGCCGCCTGCAAAAGCTAGTTATAGATTTCCTTGGACCTTAGTTTAGTATAATGTGGTTAGCAAGCTCGTTTCAAACTTTCTACATTTCTGATTCCTAACAATGCAAAATGCCATCCGCAATGAAATAATTAATTAATTATTATACATTATAATATTACTGTTACTACAAATACAATAACATAATATAGTTACCTAATTATGAACGGGAAACGGAATAAGATACATCTTATCCATATCCGTCACGTTGTGTTTATTGTTGTTTGTATTGTAATAACACAAATTATATTCAATCGCGGAAGTAGATAGGTAAGTTTAAGTAACTATATCCTGATATCCGCCTATTTACTACTAGCGACCCGCCCCGGCTTCGCACGGGTAGTAGAGCATTTTATGCGTAGGTACTACCCGCTCAGGGATTAGGCAGCGTTTTCGATGAAAGCTCCCAGGCGGCTTTTACGACTTTTTACGATATTTTCCACAATGAACTTACTATATCTCACCTTATACCCGAATTACTAATTCCGTGGAATTCTGACGTTTCATAATGTTACCAGAGATAAAACAATTCCCACAAAAAAGATGAAAAATTCAAAACTTATGCAAATACAAATCAACTGCTGCATGTAGATATGACTTTCTAGTTTCCATTCTTAGCAATTTCTATTTTAGGGCGAAACAATTAATATTATTAAGCGGCTTAGAGCTTTATATGTTGACAGGGAATTAAAGTAGTTTGGGGTAAAATCGTACTTCGTAGATGTTAACCCTGTTCTCCATATAAATAACTCATCTGTAAATGAAAATGACAGCTGTCAGAATTAAGTCGATATTAAGTCAAAAATAAGGAGAAAAACTAAATATTTCAAATCAAATAAATTAGTGTATTTGGGACATAAGAAAGTAAGTTTTCACCAGATTCCGTGAAAAAAAAAATTATTTTAAAAGATAAAAATAAAGAACCAAAAACTTGGTTTTTTGAACTTTTCACATAAATTTTGAGGTTATGTGAAAAAAGTGTAAATATAAAAGTTGTAGATCTTTTTATTACCTACAACTTTGCCATTTAATTTTTTTCCATAGGACTTCTAGTTTTGCCGGAAATCGAGATAAACCGTTTTTTACCCTTAAAACTCCCCCCCTTTTTTCCCGAGCTCAGATCGCCCGTAAATTATTTTTCCTTGTATTTTATAATATTCTCCTCCTTTTCCAATGGGTTTCATCCTACGTACTGTGATTTTTTTTTTGGTTTCAAAAATTATCGACAATGGGCTATAGGGAGAACCGCGGCCGCCGACGCGCTTATAGGCACGCTCCCGCGCCGCCGCAATTTTTAAATCTGTAATATCTTCGAAAGTATTCATTTAAATCATATGCTGTAAAGGACCATATGGATTTATATAAAATCAACAATGCATTTAAGGTATTTAATTAGATAAGGATTAATGCTGTATTGGTTGAAATCGCTTCGAAAATTAGCCATTATTTGTCGTAAAAAGTAAATGACAAAAAAATGTTATTGTGGGATATCCATAAGAGATAGACATATACCATCGCGGACTTTTCTGTAGACCTTTTCAATGTGTACAATACTTAGTACATTATTTTGATAAATCTCGTAGGGTTCAGCCTGCGTTTGCAATGTAAGCGGAAAAAATGTAATTATTTACGACATCACATTAGAAACCTCAAAAATAACAGTATTTCTCCACAATTTAATGGATGTTATTATACATATAAACCTTCCTCTTGAATCACTCTATCTATTAAAAAAAACCGCATCAAAATCCGTTGCGTAGTTTTAAAGATTTAAGCGTACAAAGGGATATAGGGACAGAGAAAACGACTTTGTTTTATACTATGTAGTGATACCCGAATTATTAATTCCGTGGAATTCTGACAGCTGTCAATGTTCATGTCATGAGTTATTTGTATGGAGAACAGGGTTAAGCCGCGTAATAATATTAGTCGTTTCGCCCTAAAATAGAAAACACCAAGAGTGGAAACTAGAAAGTGCACACTAATAGCAATAGGAAACAAAAGAAGTACATTGAAAAAATTTATTCAAAAATGGACCATGAAGTGTCTGTCAGGCATTTGTCACATCTACATGCATCAGCTGATTTGTATTTGCATAAGTTTTGAATTTTTATCTTTTTTGTGGGAATTATTTTATCTCTGGTAACATTACGAAATGTCAGAACTCCACGGAATTAGTAATTATACGGGTATACAGGTTCTACTTACTTATACATTGAGTAACAGTCCCAATAAATTTATAAACTTATTTTATTACGTGAATTTATACTTATAGGTACTTACTTAATTCATGTACAATTGTAAAATTTAAGCTCGTTATCCAAATTTAAAAATAATGAGGAAGCAATACAAGGAAAACATAATTATTTCATCAAATGTCATTTGAGAAAAATGAACAGCATTCAGATCATTAATTTACCGATACAGATTAAAGAATTTTGAATATGGATGTATTATTTAGTTAGCTATATGATTAAAGAAATATTTTAGAATAGATTTTGTTACCTACCTAGTTTTGATACAATATTATTATATTAAAGGTATGTACATAGTTAAAGTACAAACGTATATCACTTAATATAATAAAATGTGAGTTCAAAGTTTTGTTTCAATCGAACATATCGCCATGATTATCTGAATCAATGGAGGCAGGAAAATATTTTTAATAGGGTATAAACTGATTTTTTTTTTTCAAAATAACAATATAATATAGACCATAACTTAATGTTTATTTATTCAATGACAAGCTGAGACCATAACATACCAACAAAAAACAAAATAAATGAATTATATTATGCAGTTGTATAAAAGTACAATAATAAATCATTTACTTACCTATATTTACCTGGGGGTAACATAATCGTTGTCCCGCTGCAAACATCCCCCATTCAAAACAAAGAGCCGCCAGCAACAAACAAAAACGTGATTTAAGAGCACAAGAAATGAATTGGTTATCTGCTATCGCAATAATTATAGCTTTTGGTCTCAGTCCGTGTTGGAAATAACGCATTGTTGTCCTGATGTATGAGTTACCTTTCTCATAATGTTTGAGTAAATTATGGAACCTTGTGTTCAAAAATTAGAAGAATTTGGAAAATTATGGAAAGTTGTGATTATTCATATACTTAGTCTATAAGTTATTTAATATCTATACATTATACAAGTAGATATGCTTTCGACCTCTTTCACCCGTGATCCGCATATTTTCCGCAACGTAGGTACTCTTATTTGAACTTAAAACCTGAAAATATAGCGTGTTCATCTCATGAAGACGCGTAAATCATTGAAATATATCTCTTAATAGTTATTAAATAGAAGATTCTTAGTTTCCAAAACATAAAATTGGTTGTCTGTAAAGTTGGTTTACGGACGATAACTTTAGGTGATAACGTCATAAGAAAACGAAGAGAGATGCGTCACAAGCCGAACGCTTAGGCCGATCGTGCTTCTCTATCGCTTGTTCCGCGCTCTCGCTTGTACGCTTGGCTTAGGCGGAACGTGACAATGAGTCATGCTTTTTCGTGCGTGCAGCCGGCATTCATCGATTTATAAGACGTTATCACGTCAAAAAATAAAAGGAGTGTCAAGTGATTCAGTTTTGGTGAAATATAATATTTTCTCAAATATATTTAGTTATTTACTGTGACAAGTAAATTAAATGTATCTACTATTATTTAGCATCGATAAGTTCAATACCAATAAAATATTTTCGTGCAACAAATTAAAATAAATAATGGGAATCAGGCTTGTATTATATTAAACATCCATCAGTTAGATTAATATAAATTTTATGAAAAACATCAAATATGAGATTGGTGTTTTGTTCCAATTAAGCGAATTCGATTAATTAATATTGAAGATAGATAAGCAAATATAACAATAGAATATTCAATAATATTGTTACGAAACATTCCACCTTCCCTATTTATTTGAAATGTAATAGAGTGCTACTTTTAGCAATTAAGTTCATGGCGTCATTTTGTGTTCATGACTAGTTGATGTCCGTGACTTCGTCCGTGTAGACGAGATTTTTAAAGAATCCCGAGAGAATGCTTTATTCTCCGAGATATAAAAATTGACATACGAGTAGGTATGCCTATCTCCAAGCAACTTTGGCATAGAGATATGCAAGCTTTCTTGTAAAAGGCTTGTGTTGGCCATTTCTTACTTATAATTTCTAAATATTTTCGTGATAAAATACAAGATTTAGAGCCATTACGTACTATCGACTGTCGCCGGCGTCTCGAGTTGCTGACAACTTGAATTTCGCCTGGGCGCCCCGCGACTGCATGCGTATACACGCCGCGTTTATTTATTTATTAAGGACCGCCAACAGAGCCATCCAAAACAAAAATTACAGGTACCAAGCAGTAGTAGTAGTAGTAAGTAGTAATAGTCTTTATTGCAGCACAGTAACACAAAATGACAAACAGAGAATACAGAGAAATACAATAAAAATTATGCTAGGCTGCAAGCAGATATGCCACCCCAACTAAAGGCAGCCACAGCATGAAAATATAGACAAGCCGTAATACAACACAACTACTAATATATCTAAACACATAATATATACAAACACAAAATTGAATACATAAGAGAGGACTAATATTAATAAGGAAATAACCGAATTGTAAAGTACCTGCACGCATCATTTGTCATATCCCGGTGAGGAGTCTAGGGATTTAAATAACTTTGAATTTAGTTAATGTATCGCTGAATAAATCTAGACTTATGCTTGGCAATGAATTCATTATATAAAGTATACCTATAAACTAGATAGTCTTGGTCGCCGGAGATTAGTCGACAGTGCATAATGGCTCTTAAAGTTAGAGTTAAAATACTTACTGTTTCTAATAACAACAGTTTTAAATATTTGGTGAATAAAAAGTAGCTTAGATCACTCCTTGTATCTACCTGTCTAACCAATTTTGACGTGGTTTACATTCCTATCAAAATCGGTTCAACCATTCCGAGACTCAGACAAATAAATGGACAGACAAAAATTATAAAATCGTTTGTTTGGATTGTGATATCGTTCAAGTAATCATAATTATGCGCCTAATAAGAGACAGTGTTTTAAGCAGACAGCAATTTTATTTATTTGTAGTAGATTGCGACGTTAGGTTAGCAATGCAAGTAGCATTGGAAACAATTTTCTTTGTTTACGAGGAAGTTTTACAATGGAAATTTCAGACTTCTTAATTAAAATCGTATGAAATATTAATTTAACTAGAAGAAAACCCGGCTTCGCTCGGGGGACTCATAATGTACATCTAGGTAAAAAATGTAGGTAGATATTTCTGTAGTCATCGGTTCTCAAGGAATATTAAAGGAAAGCAAGGCATAGACTCGTACAGCTTGTGTTGTTGTGTCGTTGTTCATTGTGTTTAATAAATATAGTAGGTAAATAAAAACTGCAAAAGTTTTCACACAAATAATTTTTATTTTAAATTAACATTCAAAATAAACTAACTCTGTAAAACAAATCGGCTAAATAAAAAATAATCTTAGAAAATAATACCTACCTATTAGGAAATATGTAAATTGTAATTTTACAATGAGTATCTCACCCGAGAATTTGGCAAAGATACCTATAAAGGATACTTATCTCTATTATACATCACAGGTTGATTATCATAAAATTTCTCTATATTGAAATTGTTTGTTTTTTACACAAATAGTTTTTATTTCAAATTAACATTCAAAATAAACTAACATAAATTAACAAAACATAAGTTTTAAGGCATAGCATAAGTTAAGGCTTATTCTCTGTAAAACAAATCTAGTTATTGAAATTCTCTAAAATTTATTATTTCCCTATATTTCTCTGGTTCCCACATGGCTACCACTAATAATTTCGGCATCAATGACACGTGAAGCTAACGCTCTAACAATAAGACGGGTTCCGTTGCACAACCCGACAGTCGGGTTTAAATTTCTCAAAAGCATTACTATACAACCAACTTTTAATTTTAAAATGTGTGGTGGTAGTCCTGCAGGCGTTATAGAATTTAGGAATTCTACAGGATAGTTTAAAACATCATTATGATCGTCCTCAACCACAGCGATTGATTTCTTCAGCTAAAATTGCAGCCACCTTTTTGTATACTTTGACAAAAGGATTGGATTCATTGAGTATTGTTTGTAAGGACCTCATTATATTGCTTCTATATATGTTATTTCTAGAATCAGATCATTTAATGAATAGAATCGTTCATTTAATGCTGCTTCAACAAACTTATATTTTGTTTATTTTAATTTGATTTGTTTTGACAATGAACGAAGCTATATGAATCTATGCCTTGCTTTCCTTTAACAATGAGAACCGATGACTACAGAAATATCTACCTACATTTTGTACCTAGATGTGTATTATGAGTCATTGTCTCAAAAGGGCTAGAACTCAGAGTCGTAAAACCTGTTAAATCTCCATGGTTAAATCAAATAAAAATAAAAAAAGATGTGTCAAATTGGCGAGTCGTATCCATGGCGACTGCGGTTTGTTTGGATGACAAACGTGATTTGTTGTTTGTCAGTGCCGTTAGAATTTAACGAAATTCTCCATAATACGAATTTTGCGGATATATGTTGTCGACTCGAAATCAATATTTTTTCGTGCCCTGTTATTCTTATAAGGTTTCGATCGAGTTTACCGTACCCCTGCACGAAATTATTAATATAGAAGTTAACTAAGTAATTAATTTTCTTCAATTTAAACAGAAAACACCTAAGTGATTGATTGCTTCTCTCACATTCTGACAACTTGAGTTGTGCATTTATTGGTTAAGTTTTATTAACAATCCAAATTTTAATAACAACAATAAACAAGAAATAATGTAAAGAATCTGCATAACGAGTGTGTCTGTTTCATCAAAACAATATCACGGTTATATAAGTAATTTAGTATGAAAACCTTTTCCGGTAGGGTGGTAACAAGCCACGGCTGAAGGTTTCCACCAGACCAGACCAGAGACAATTTAAAAAACATACATTTACAACTTGACCCTGCCGGGAATTGAACTCGTGAGCTTCCACTTTTAAGACCACAGCGTTGCGCCAAATATACAAAAGTGATCCTTAAAAAGACTATTTAAAGAGGATGTAAAACATATTAATATGTACTCTTTGAAATTTCAATAAGAACGCAGAGAGCTATTAATTTTCGTATAAAGCAATTTTATACAGCAATGAAACAACAACAGGGAATCGAGCGGAACAACGTTCAATTGCCAACAAAAATAACCGCTACAGTTTTTAAAAACATCCGCAAAACACCAGCGGTACTCGATTTACGCAAACAAAACTAGTATTTGTACAGACTGTTAACATTGTGTCTATTGTTTTTGTAGTAAAGTCTACTACACTATATAAAAAAGTATTATTTTTTTTTTGCTCTTTTTTATCGAAGCTAGTGTTAAAGTTTTGCTTATAACTACTACTATATACTAATTACTAGTGTTAGGATGACTTTAGCAATAGAAGCACCAAGGTAAGAGCTTCAATGATTGAAAAAAGCTTATCCTAAAGTTCGCAGTATACAGGGTTTTTTGATAAATAATATTTAAAGATTTAATTAAATTTAAATCTTAGAATTACTTCTCTAGACGAATATATATCAAACTAGTAGGGCGCTTGGCTGCGCGGCCCGCTAAAGCGGACCGCGAGGATTTCAGTATTATTTTTGTTTTAGCAGCCTCCACCTTCTTCTATCATTTTCAGCATCTTTAACCCTGGCCGTGCTCCTCATCCATCTTCCAATCCCTCGATCATCATCACTCTCCAAATTTTTTTCTCCGAATCATTTGCCAGAAGGAGAGTTCTTCCATAAAAACAAATTTTGAAAAGGAACCGTATTAAAGTCTTGTATAGTTTCCCAACTTATAGTCTCTTCAATATTCGCCATTATATATTTTGTGTGAAAAAATAAATTCCGCCATCTTGATTTTTTTTCTGTTCGTCAAGTATACCTTCAGGTCTTGATAATCTTTTGCTAAGAAACCACTCTTCCGTCTTTTATACTTGATGAGATAGACACCGACGAAATTTGTATAGCCGCCATCTTGAATCCGCCATTTTGGGTATTTTTTAGCTCAGTGCCAATTGGATGAGTTTTTGAGTAATTTTTGTTTGAGCCTATCTACCTATCTACAATACCCTGACCGGGTTCCTCATCCATCTTCCAAACCCTCAATCATCATGTCTTCCCATATTTTTCTTTGAGAGTTCTCCAAAGAACCGCATCAAAGCCTTGCATAGTTTACAACTTGTAGTCTCTTCAATATTCGCCATACATTTTCTATGGAAAAATAAATTCCGCCATTTTGAATTTTTTTTCAATTCATCAAGTAGACCTTTGGATTCTCATCATCTTTTGCGAAGAAACCACTCTTCCATCTTTTATACCCTCCGAGATGGAGACCGACGAAATTTGTATGGCGGCCATCTTTTTTTCGCCATTTTGAATTTTTTTTCAGCTCACTGCCAATTGGATGACGTTTCGAGTGACATTTGTTCGAGCACCCCCCACCTATCTTCAATACCTTAAGCGTGCCATTCGCTCGTCTCTGAAATCCTCAATCATCAGCTCTCTCCATATTTTTGTTCCGAATGAATTTTTGTCCTCTATACGAAACCATTAGTGAAAAAAAAATTTTTCATACAAAATTTTACAGGAGGGGTGATCAATCAGTGAGTCAGTCAATGAATCAGCACGAGCAGCTATATATATATTAATTAATAATAATAACTAGTATGGCGCGTGGGTGCGCGGCCCGCAAGCGGACCGCGAGGTTTTGTTTTCAGGTATTTTTTGTTTGAGCAGCCTCCACCTACATATCTTCCCCCATATTCCTAACCCTCGATCATTATCACTCTCCATATTTTTTTCTCCGAATAATTAAAAAAGATTTTGAAAAGGAACTGTATCAAAGTCTTGCATAGTTCCCAACTTACATTCTCTTCAATATTCGCCATATATTTTGTATGGAAAAATAAATTCCGCCATCTTGTTTTTTTCTGTTCATCAAGTAGACTTTTAGGTCTTGATCATCTTTTTCCCAGAAACCACTCTTCCATCTTTTATGCTTGGTGAGATAGACTCAGACGAAATTTGTATAGCCGCCATCTTGAATCCGCCATTTTGTTTTTTTTTCAGCTCAGTGCCAATTGGATGAGGTTTTGAGTAATTTTTGTTTGAGCACCTCCCATCTATCTAACATACCCTGCCCGGGCTCCTCATCCATCTTCCAAACCCTCAATCATCATGTCTTTCCATATTTTTCTTTGAGAGTTCTCCAAAGAATCGCATCAAAGCCTTGCATAGTTTACAACTTGTAGTCTCTTCAATATTCGCCATACATTTTCTATGGAAAAATAAATTCCGCCATTTTGATTTTTTTTCAATTCATCAAGTAGACCTTTGGATCCTCATCATCTTTTGCGAAGAAACCACTCTTCCATCTTTTATACCCTCCGAGATGGAGACCGATGAAATTTGTATGGCGGCCATCTTTTTTTCGCCATTTTGAATTTTTTTTCAGCTAACTGCCAATTGGATGACGTTTCGAGTGACATTTGTTCGAGCAACCCCCACCTATCTTCAATACCTTAAGCGTGCTGCTCACCTGTCTCTGAAATCCTCAATCATCAGCTCTCTCCATATTTTTGTTCCGAATGAATTTTTGTCCTCTATACGAAACCATTAGTGAAAAAAAAATTTTTCATACAAAATTTTACAGGAGGGGTGATCAATCAGTGAGTCAGTCAATGAATCAGCACGAGCAGCTATATATATATTAACTAGTAGGGCGCTTGGCTGCGCGGCCCGCTAAAGCGGACCGCGGGGATTTCAGTATTATTTTTGTTTTAGCAGCCTCCACCTTCTTCTATCATTTTCAGCATCTTTAACCCTCCTCGTCCAGGCCGTGCTCCTCATCCATCTTCCGAACCCTCGATCATCATCACTTTCCAAATTTTTTTCTCCGAATCATTTGCCAGAAGGAGAGTTCTTCCATAAAAACAAATTTTGAAAAGGAACCGTATCAAAGTCTTGTATAGTTTCCCAACTTATAGTCTCTTCAATATTCGCCATATATTTTGTGTAAAAAAAATAAATTTTGCCATCTTGATTTTTTTCTGTTCATCAAATTGTAGATCTTCAGTTTTTCATCATCTTTTGCCAAGTAACCACTCTTCCATCTTTTATACTTGGTGAGATAGACACCGACGAAATTTGTATAGCCGCCATCTTGAATCCGCCATTTTGTTTTTTTTTTTCAGCTCAGTGCCAATTGGATGAGGTTTTGAGTAATTTTTGTTTGAGCACCTCCCATCTATCTGCCATACCCTGCCCGGGCTCCTCATCCATCTTCCAAACCCTCAATCATCATGTCTTCCCATATTTTTCTTTGAGAGTTCTCCAAAGAACCGCATCAAAGCCTTGCATAGTTTACAACTTGTAGTCTCTTCAATATTCGCTATACATTTTGTATGGAAAAATAAATTCCGCCATTTTGAATATTTTTTCCATTCATCAAGTAGACCTTCCGATCCTGATCATTTTTTGTCAAGAAACCACTCTTCTATCTTTTATATCCTCCGAGATGGAGACCGACGAAATTTGTATGGCGGCCATCTTTTTTTCGCCATTTTGAATTTTTTTTCAACTCACTGCCAATTGGATGACGTTTAGAGTGACATTTGCTCGAGCACCCCCCACCTATCTTCATTACCTTAAGCGTGCCCCTCACCTATCTCCGAAATCCTCAATCATCAGCTCTCTCCATATTTTTGTTCCTAATGAATTTTTGTTTTCTATACGAAACCATTGTTGAAAAAAAAATTTTTCATACAAAATTTTACAGGAGAGGTGATCAATCAGTCAGTGAATCAGCACGAGCAGCTATATATATATTAACTAGTATTGCGCGTGGCTGCGCGGCCCGCTAAAGCGGACCGCGGGGTTTCGAGTAGTCTGGTTTGAACACCCCCGACCTATCTTCAATAACCTGGTCGCGGCCGTGGTCCTCACCCATCTCTGAAATCCTCAATCATCAGCTCTCTCCATATTTTTCCTCCGGATGAATTTTTGTCTTCTATAAGAAAACATCAATGAAAACAAAATTATGTATGGAAAAATAAATTCCGCAATCATGTTTTTTTTTGTTCATCAAATAGACCTTTGAGGTCTTGATCATCTTTTGCCAAAAAAACCACTGTTCCATCTTTTATACTCAGTGAGATAGTCATCGACGAAATTTGTATGGCCGCCATCTTGAATCCAGAATTTTTGACTTTTTTTTCAGCGCATTGTCAATTGGATGAGGTTTCGAGTGACATTTGTCATTTGCTCAAGCACCCCCCACCTATCGAGTAATTTTTGTTTTAGCACCTATCTTCAGTAGGTACCCTGTCCGTGCTCCTCACCCGTCTCCAAAATCTTCAATCATAAGCTCTCTCCATATTTTTCCTCCGCATGAATTTTTGTCTTTTATACGAAACCATCATTAAAAAAAACTTTTTGTGTGAAAACATAAATTCCGTCATCTTGTTTTTTTTTCTGTTCATCGAGTAGATTTTTAGTTCTTGATCATATTTTTCTAAGAAACTACTTTTCCATCTTTTATACTTGGTGAGATAGATACCGACGAAATTTGTATAGCCGCCATCTTGAATCCGCCATTTTTTTTTCAACTCAGTGCCAATTGGATGAGATTCTGAGTAATTTTTGTTTGAGCACCTCCCATCTATCTACAATACCCTGCCCGGGCTCCTCATCCATCTTCCAAACCCTCAATCATCATGTCTTCCCATATTTTTCTTTGAGAGTTCTCCAAAGAACCGCATCAAAGCCTTGCATAATTTACAACTTATAGTCTCTTCAATATTCGCCATACATTTTCTATGGAAAAATAAATTCCGCCATTTTGATTTTTTTTCTATTCATCGAGTAGACCTTTCGATCCTGATCATCTTTTGTGAAGAAACCACTCTTCCATCTTTTATACCCTCCGAGATGGATACCCTTGAAATTTGTATGGCGGCCATCTTTTTTTCGCCATTTTGAATTTTTTTTCAACTCACTGCCAATTGGATGAAGTTTCGAGTGACATTTGCTCGAGCACCCCCCACCTATCTTCAATACCTTAAGCATGCCATTCGCTCGTCTCTGAAATCCTCAATCATCAGCTCTCTCCATATTTTTGTTCCGAATGAATTTTTGTCCTCTATACGAAACCATTAGTGAAAAAAAAATTTTTCATACAAAATTTTACAGGAGGGGTGATCAATCAGTGAGTCAGTCAATGAATCAGCACGAGCAGCTATATATATATTAATTAATTAAACAGTTGACTCATTTAATAAACATTTGCAGCAAACATAAGCGGATTAGCGAGAATCATTAAGCAGCAATCCTCCTACATTACTGTCGCTGGTATCGTAAGCGATATTACTTGGATTAGGTGTCTAGTGCAAAACGATTATAACTTAGATTATAACATGCCTACTATTAGATCAGTCATCATCATCATGATCAACCCATTACCGGCTCACTACAGAGCACGGGTCTCCTCTCAGAGTGAGAAGGGTTTTGGCCATAGTCTACCACGCTGACCAAGCGGATTGGCAGACTTCACACACCTTTGAGAACTCTCAGGCATGCAGGTTTCCTCACGATGTTTTCCTTCACCGTTAAAGCAAGTGATATTTAAATACTTAAAACGCACATAACTCCGAAAAGTTAGAGGTCGTGCCGGGCGTGCCCGGGATCGAACCCACGACCTCCGATTAGAAGTCGGTCGTCCTAACCACTAGGCTATATCACAGCTAGCATTAGATCAGTACCTACCTCAAATTGGTTAAGCAAAGACTGAGTAATCGAATAATAAACAATATCCATCCTACTAATCCTACTAATATTATAAATGTGAAAGTGTGGATGTTTGGATGTTTGTATGTTTGCTACTCTATAACGCGCAACTACTGAACCGATTTGGCGAAATTTTGAATGAAGATAGATTAAGTCATTAAAACATAGGCTACTTTTTATCCTGGAAAAATCCACAGTTCCCGCGGGATTTGGAAAAATCCGAAATCTATATCTACAGCTATAGGTAGATTACTATAGCAAACTTCCTTGAAAGTAGGTATAAATGTTGGAAAAGGGAGCGGAAACGGAAACCAGATATCCACGATTCCCTCAGGATTTGTGAAAAATCGAAATTCACGCAGGCGAAGCCACGGGAAAAGCTAGTACTCAATAATATTAGACATGCGAAAGTAAATAGTCTGTCTGTAGTTACTCTTTCGCGCCAAAACCGCTCCACCGATTTCGACTAAAATTGGCACAGAGATAGACTAGCCCTTGGAGAAAGATATAGGCTTCTTTTTATCCCGGAGTTCCTAAAGAATTTAAATAAACCTAAATCAACGTGGATGAAGTAGCGGGCATCAGCTAGTAGTAAATAAAGACTTATCTCCGAGCTGGAAAGGTTTTATATATTTTCGAGTTCTAATGAATATCGCACTCGTATTTGAATCTTGAAAGCTTTAGGATTAAACAGAGTAATGGATTTAGAATAGATACATATTACATAGTAGGTAGGTACACACGTCAGCGCTTTTACGTGAAGCGTTGGATTTTTTACGCTCGGCTCGGCGGTGTGTTTTGAGTTTTCCTTGCGAACATACGACGTTTTCATAACGTGGGTGAGAAAATCCCCGACATTAGCCATTTTGTGGCGGCGGCCATCTTGGATTTGCATAGTGCTATTTTACTAGTCAAGCCCTTTCATTTGATACGCATATTGAGGGAGTTGTGATAAAATATGTAATCCGCCATTTTGTAGCGGCGGCCATCTTGATTCGATTTTCATCAAACTTAGCTAACAACACTCTCGACTAATTCACCTTTTAAAAAAAACCGCATTTAAATCGATTCACCCGTTTGAGCGCTAGAGGGGAACACACACACACACACACACACACACACACACACACACACACACACACACACACACACACACACACACACACACACACACACACACACACACACACACACACACACACACACACACACACACACACACACACACACACACACACACACACACACACACACACACACACACACACACACACACACACACACACACACACACACACACACACACACACACACACACACACACACACACACACACACACACACACACACACACACACACACACACACACACACACACACACACACACACACACACACACACACACACACACACACACACACACACACACACACACACACACACACACACACACACACACACACACACACACACACACACACACACACACACACACACACACACACACACACACACACACACACACACACACACACACACACACACACACACACACACACACACACACACACACACACACACACACACACACACACACACACACACACACACACACACACACACACACACACACACACACACACACACACACACACACACACACACACACACACACACACACACACACACACACACACACACACACACACACACACACACACACACACACACACACACACACACACACACACACACACACACACACACACACACACACACACACACACACACACACACACACACACACACACACACACACACACACACACACACACACACACACACACACACACACACACACACACACACACACACACACACACACACACACACACACACACACACACACACACACACACACACACACACACACACACACACACACACACACACACACACACACACACACACACACACACACACACACACACACACACACACACACACACACACACACACACACACACACACACACACACACACACACACACACACACACACACACACACACACACACACACACACACACACACACACACACACACACACACACACACACACACACACACACACACACACACACACACACACACACACACACACACACACACACACACACACACACACACACACACACACACACACACACACACACACACACACACACACACACACACACACACACACACACACGTCAAACTTATAACACCCCGTCGTTTTTGCGTCAGGGGTTAAAAATCGAGACAGTGTAACTTTCTAGTTAATGTTAAGGCCTCATTTGCACGGTCGGCAATGTGATATTATTTCATACACTGAGATGATTTCTTCACAAGTGTAAATTGAAAATTTAAAAAACCCCCGACATTCGCCATTTTGTGGCGGCGGCCATCTTGGATTTGCAATAGTGCTATTCTACTAGTCAAGCCCTTTCATTTGATACCCATATAAAGGGAGTTGTGAAAAAATAAGTAATCCGCCATTTTGTAGCGGCGGACATCTTGGACCGATTTTCATCAAACATAACTAACAACACTCTCGACTAAATCACTTTTCAAACAAAAAAAAACCGCATTCAAATCGGTCCACCCGTTTGAGTGCCACAGGGGAACAGACAGACACACACACGCACGCACGCACGCACGCACGCACGCACGCACGCACGCACGCACGCACGCACGCACGCACGCACGCACGCACGCACGCACGCACGCACGCACGCACGCACGCACGCACGCACGCACGCACGCACACACGCACACACACACACACACACACACACACACACAGACACGTGAAACTTATAACACCCCGTCGTTTTTGCGTCGGGGGTTAAAAACGTCTTTGATTATAATAATATGAAAATGACAGTCAGTTCTTTTCATGAACTACTTACTGCATATTTTTGGCGCTATTTAAAAAAATCAGCCTATCAGGATTAAATTCATCATTTTAATATGCTTCTATAGGAACTCGACGCGAGTTCAAACAAGACGCAAATCAGACAGTATTCGATACAGTTAGCCATAACTGTAAAATAAATAATCACTTACGTATGAATGGATGTGGGCATGTGGCCCAAATTTAGTTACAATGCGTCAAAAAATCGTTGCAACGCGCGATAGTTTTACGCCCGAGCAAATGAGGCCTATCCGTGTGTGAGGCCTTAATCGAATAAAAATTAAAGAAATAGAATAGAAAATTAAAAATTAAAGAAATACCTTTAAGTGGTTAACCCATCGAACTATTACGCTTAGAATGGAAGTTTCTAACAAATTTCCGCTCGAAACGTAAGCTATAAACCAACCCATGTGTGCCCTGTAATTACATTTGCCGACACGCACACAAGCGCATGAGTACCTTGGGCACTGACGCGACGATAGACGTATCGAGCCTGTTAAGGCCCGTTAAAAACGGCTTATCGCCGCGTCGACGACTGCCTTTCTTTACCTATTTATTCTAAGGGTTAACCTAAAAATTATAATGTCACCGACAAGAGGCGAACGTTTATGGAACGTTTAGAGCGCATGGCGATTTATGTCAGCGAAATGTGAAATAATTTTTTTTTTTTTTTGGTTAAAATAGGTAACATATTTTAATGTACTAAATACATGCGACGTAGGTCTTTACGTAATTTTAGTGGAAACCTTATAATCTACAGGCTGTTTATTATTAGGTACATATTATATTGCTCATAATTTAAATTATCTTTGTAATTTAACTACGTTTGAAAAATATATGAAAGATTTCAAATTTTAAGCAACAAATTCGTATCTCAAATAATTTAGCTGGAACCTAATATTTATACTTTTTTTTAAATAACCATAATATTATGTTAAGTGAGCCAATACGGTTAAACCATAATTCCAAGCTAAGCACCAATTCGTTTTAAGTCCGTGTAAGTATTTGCTTTCAATTGTTTTGCTCACACGGTTATCAATTTTCGAAGATCGGTGAACCGATAATTTTCGTTTTCTATTCTATTAAAAAGTTATATATATCTATATTAAAACTTTGTAAAAAATACTTAGAATAGAATAAACGCTTAAATTAACCGACTTCATTTTAGTAATAATATTACCTGGAATTTTAAGTTTTAAAATTAGTCTAACAATGCGCTGAGAGCCACCTCAATTTTACAATAAAAATTAGTTATTTTTTTTTAAAGTTCTGGCTCTTGAGCCGTAAAAAGCTTCGCGTGACAAATAGGTATAATTTCATTTAATGCTGAAGGTATTAATTTCTCGTTAAATTATAACGTTTTAATGTAATAATCGATGGTTAGCGTAATCTTTAACATATTCAGGCTCAAATTGAATTAGAAATCGTGTCGTTAACGACTTACAAAATATGTCAAACTGCGAACATAAGCGATATTAATTTATCGGTGAATTTATAAGTAGCTACAACTGGTTTAAATCCTATTTAAAAGTTTGCTTTACTTTTACCATAATATTTTATCTTGGCCAGCATAACCCTTGCTCTATCAAGTAAGTAGATATATATATTATGTCTTCGGCGCTGTTCATTCATGTTCATGCATCTCGAAAAAATCCTTTGAGACCGATCGTTACTCGAACTATTTCTTACAATTTGCATAGGTATAAAATCTTAGGATGTCTAACGGCCAGTTTCTCGTACATTCAAAATCCGACTGATTAACCAACAGATTGTCACAATTGACAATCTGTTAACAACCCTTGGGTTTCTCAAACGCAAATCATTGAAAAATTAACTAATCTATTGATAACTGTTGCTTTATCGTTTCTTGTGGCCCGCCCGCCTTCATTCGTCTTTTGTTTCTTTCTAGCGCCTAGCTTTATCCCTTTCGTATGACAAACTTCAAACGATAAGCTGTCAGTCATGTCAACGGTCAATAGGTAGGTATTGTTGTTTCGAAATTTTTACAATCCTCGTGAAAGTTAAAACTATCGCAAAAATACTAGAAATAAACACTATATATATCTCCTATATATCTCCTATATATCCTATATATACTATATATCTCCTGCACAGAAGATATTATAGTGTACAAATATTCTCTCTTCAGTGGTGTCGCATTGACGGCCATCGGATTATGAGAGTGAAGGAATATAGTGTGCATCTGTGCGCACTATAATATCTTCTGCGCTATCACTATAATATACGCAGGAGATATTATAGTGCATAATTGTGTACCCTTTCCAGTCGCGTCCATTGGATTATGAGAGAGAAGGAATAGAGTGCACTTGTTTGCACTATAATATCTCCTACACTATCACTATAATATATGCAGGAGATATTATAGTGCAAAATTGTGTACTTGTCCAGTCTTGTCGCAATGGCATCCATCGGATTGTGAGAGTGAAGGAATAGAGTGTGCATCTGTGTGCACTATAATATCTCCTGCGCTATTACTATAACATACGCAGAAGATATTATAGTGCACAATTTCATACTCTTTCCAGTCGTGTCCATCGGATTATGAGAGTGAAGGAATAGAGTGCACCTGTTTGCACTATAATATCTCCTGCACTATCACTATCATATATGCAGGAGATATTATTATAGTGCAAAATTGTGAATTCTCTAAAGTCGTGTTGCATTGGCATCCATCGGATTATGAGAGTGAAGGAATAGAGAGTGCACCTGTGTGCACTAAAATATCTCCTGCGCAGAAGATATACACAGGATAATATCTCCTGGACTTTCACTATAATTCGAGCCGGAGATATTATAGTGCACAATTGTGTACTCTCTTCAATCGTATCGCATTAGTTCGGATTATGAGAGTGAAGGAATAGAGAGTGCACCTATGTGCACTGTAATATCTCCTGCGCAGAAGATATTATATGCAAGATAATATCTCCTGCGCTATCACTATAATCTATGCAGGATGTATTATAGTGCAAAATTGTGTATTCTCTGCAGTCGTGTCGCATTGGCATCCATCGGATAATGAGAATGAAGGAATAGAGAGTGCACCTATGTGCACTGTAATATCTCCTGCGCAGAAGATATTATATGCAGGATAATATCTCCTGCACTATAACTATAATATATCTCAAAGGAGAATGGGCAAAGTGGTCTACCTACTCAACACAAATGAAACCTATTTCAATGAAAAGCTTATTTTTAGTACTTAATTTTATTATATGGAAGCAAAGCTGTAAGTCTTGGGGTTCAAGAGATTTTCGAGAAAAACATAATGCAGCCCCTTACCTTATTTTCTGTTTTATGACCGCAAGATATAGAAGCATTAAGCTATGAAGGACATAATATGCCACCTAGTAACGATAGGAATAGTTCGCAGCTTTCTACAGATCAAGCTAATAATCACACGAGTAGATAGGTACAGAGGGGAAGCTTCTACAAGCGGCCCGCTGTAGGTACACGCACACATGCGCACGTTTGTCATCCAACTGAGCTGGTTGGAGGTTAGACGCGGGCATCGATGTAGTTCTAATACATACATCGATGGACGCGGGCGTCCGTGAACCGTTGGTGAGTGTTTGTGTGAGTGTACCTACAGCGGGCCGTTTGTATGAAGCTTTCCCTCTGTACCTATCTACTTGTGTGCTAATAATGTCAACTTATTACTATTATTAGTTATGTTGGGTCCGACATTAGGCCGGTTTTGTGCCCCCTGCTTCCAACTTGACCAATGTATTTAATTCTAGACGCTACGCCACCACCACCTACAGCCTTTTAACGTCCCACTGCTGAGCACAGGCCTCCTCTCTCATAGGAGAGGGATTTAGAGCTTAAACCCGCCACGCTGCTCCAATGTAGGTTGGTGGGCTTTAACGATTATTGTCACATGATAGTAATAATAACTGGGGCCGACTGCCTAACGTGCTCTCTGAGGCACGGGGGTGAAACAGCGTCAACTACCAACTCCGAGCTGGCACTGAGAATTTCTTGACAGAAAAACCCAATACCTAACAATTATTTGCCTGACCCGGGAATCGAACCCGGGACCTCGTGATCTGCAGTCGATTATGCTAACCATTAGACCTAAGAGTCAGTTTAACGTAGAACGCTAAGCACTATTAATTAAATTCATAGTAGAATTACTAATATAAAGTATTTTTTAAAAATTTATTTTTTAGTGAATTTTGAAAAACTCCCATATATTTTGGCATAAACGCTATACGTAATTTGATTAACTACTTATTAGCTTCTTATTTCCATAGAGGGCATTTGTGTTGATTAGGTAGACCAACGTTCATACATTTTTGCCCATCCTCCTTTCTTCTGGAATTCTATTATTTATATGCGTTGACGTATAGTTAATTGCTCGTAATTCTACAATTAAAAATCAGAGTATCAAACAGTTGTCAGCAGTTTGTTGACATAGATATTTTGCGTTCAGAAACCCAAAATTGCTATAATCGGGGGTTAATTGGAAATAGACAAATCCGTTGACAAATTGTCAGTTGACTCTTTTCGGCAATCCAATCACATCTAAATTGAGATTAACAGTCTTTTAACAGTCGGTTGCGTGATTTATGCGTATGAGAAACTGGCCGTAAGACTCTCGTAAAAAATACTGTATTAGTTCATATTATTAACATTTAATTCCCTGGCTAGTGTTTGGTTTGTGACATCAGTTTTGACTTATGTATAATTTATTGCCGTTCTTACTGCGTAATAAATTATAAGTATCTAATGTTGGAAAGATGTGAAAAGCTAAATAAAAATATATAACTTGATCTATTTAATTGAGATTAATCCTATTTGTGTAAAGTTTTGAATTTACTGAATCAGAACTGAGTAATAATTTTAGAAAGCACTTAATAAATATACAGGCAACATAAAGAGGCGGCATAAAAGCGCAAACAATGCAGTTAGCTTAAACTGCTACTATTACTCTCTACGCTAAGCCAAGCTAGGCTTTACGCCAATTCATTTGTGAAACTACATAGTTAGTTTTTAAGGCTATAACATACAGAAAGTGCGATGGTAACTGCCCGGCAGGACGGCACACTTAAGAGAAATTACCCTCCAGCGCTTAGTATGCCCCATACAAACGAAGTGTAATTCTTATTTCAATATTAATGAATCAAAGTAAAAGTTCAAGTACAAACACGGACATCGCTACACGGACTCAAATATTTATGCACTTATTATTTATGTGCGCGCGTAACTTTACATGTTTTTACGGAAATCTGACAAAGATTACTGTCTAGAGCGTGTCAAAAAAAAGATTGAAGTATCAACTTTCCATATACATACCTATAGATTAAATAAATATAAAACTGAATCAACGCGTTTAATTTTTCATCAAACACAACGCGACAGTTCAACGAGAAAACAAGTACGAAATTGCAATCGAGCTTTATTTTAAAAACGAAATTGAAATGGGACGCTTACATTTGCAAATATTTGAATGAAAAATCACAAAATAATATAAATACAATATAAGTACATATAGTTTTAAATATAGCCAAGCGTGTGATTGCGATAGAACTCGATGGTAAGTGAAGATGCAGCCTAAGTTCGAGCGCGCTTGCCTAGAAGATACGTATTCAGTCTTTGTTTAAAGGTATTGATTGTAAGCGACTTCAATATGAAGCAACTTGAATATCATCATTTTAGCGCTGATTGCTACCAGTATTTACAGTAAAAGTCCACGATAGTAATTTTAATTGTGATAAACTGTTTTAGGAAATGTCAAATTTAGTACCAAGAACCTTTGATGCGGCACTTTGAATCGGCACAAGAATCCACTGTCATTTTATATGACAGCCAGTTATCAGTTATTAACATAGAGATAATAATAATAATAATAATTAATCAGTACCAACATTTTTTTTTTTATTCAACTACAAGTTAGCCTTTGACTGCAATCTCACCTGGTAAGTGATGATGCAGTTTAAGATGGAATCGGGCTAACTTGGAAGAGGTATGCATATTGCATACTTACCCCTGATTGGTTTCTACACGGCATCGTACCGGAACGCTAAATCGCTTGGCGGCACGACATTGCTGGTAGGGCAGTAACCAGCCACGGCTAAAGCCTCCCACCAGACCAGACCAGAGACAATTTAGAAATTATAAAATCCCAAATTGCCCCTGCCGGGATTCGAACCCGGGACCTCCCACTTATAAGACCACAGCGCTCACCACTGCGCCAGGGAGGTCGTCAAACCAACAGATTTTATCAGCAATTTATTAGGAATAGTATCTAATCATGACAAAGTTATTTAAACTATTACTACAATATTATATTGAATAGTAAATCGACTTTAGATTAGTACCGATTGTAATGAACAATAATTTGACAACGCTAAATTACAAAATGGCACGATTATTTTAACCTTTAAGGTTCAAAAGACACGGGTGTATTTGGAGGTTGAACCGCAATGCGTTATTGCGATACCGTTTTTAAACCCCGACGCAAAAACGACGGGGTGTTATAAGTTTGACGTGTCTGTGTATGTGTGTGTCTGCCTGTTCCCCTGTAGCGCTCAAACGGGTGAACCGATTTGAATGCAGTTTTTTTATTTGAAAGGTGAATTAGTCGAGAGTGTTGTTAGCTATGTTTGATGAAAATCGGTCCAAGATGGCGGCCGCTACAAAATAGCGGAGTACATATTTTTTCACAACTCCCTTAATATGGGTATCAAATGAAAGGGCTTGACTAGTAGAATAGCATTATGCAAATCCAAGATGGCCGCCGCCACAAAATGGCGAATATCTGGGGTTTTTTTAATTTTTAATTTATACTTATGTACCATTATTATCGTTGCAGTGTGTAAGATAAATGAATGTACATAAACTATGTAGATATCTCAATATCACAGGATGCATAGACGCGGAAATGCTTATGAATATATACATTATAGTGAAGTCTTTAAGAAGGCACTTTATATAGAGGCTCCATAAAACGATCGATTAGGTTTACGACTTTAACTTCAGTATGTCTATTTTAAAAATCAAATAGGCACCAATTTCAATTACAGCCGTGGCCATTAAGGCAACAAGGCTTCGATAATTGAAAGAGAACGTTTATATTTAAAAGAGGAAATTATTTTTTGTAACGCTATCTGTCTTCGGTTTAATTACGTAAATCCTCTTACAGATCATTCACTCAAGATAAAATCTTTCTTACTTCGTTAGGAATTGGGCGGGCATAATTAGATATGCGGAAAAGGAGCTTACCAGACAGATATTCGTGTTGCTTTTGATTGATGGAATATTTATATTATGTACTTACCTAGGTATTATTTCCATAAACAAGTATAAATTAAAAATTAAAAAACCCCGACATTCGCCATTTTGTGGCAGCGGCCATCTTGGATTTGCAATAATGCTATCCTACTAGTCAAGCCCTTTCATTTGATACCTATATTAAGGGAGTTGTGAAAAAATAATATGTAATCCGCCATTTTGTAACGGCAGCCATCTTGGACCGATTTTCTTCAAACATAGCTAACAACACTCTCGACTAATTCACCTTTCAAACAAAAAAACCGCATTCAAATCGGTCCACCCGTTTGAGCGCCACAGGGGAACAGACAGACACACACACACACACACACACACACACACACACACACACACACACACACACACACACACACACACATACACACACACACAGACACGTCAAACTTATAACACCCCGTCGTTTTTGCGTCGGGGGTTAAAAATGTATAATATAATAACTTCCTTTTAAATACACTTTTTGTAAATAAAATAGAGATATATTTTTTAAACTAGCTGACCCCCGCAACTTCGTTCGCGTGGATATAGATTTTATATAGGATCGGATCGGATCCCATAATTCCTGTACCTAAACTAAATGTAGCCAAGTTACTGCTTATAACATTGAAAGTTATTATTAAAATCAAATTTTATCAAATTAAAATCGATACAGCCGTTTCGGAGATTAGCTGGAACAAATAGACAGACCAACAAACATAAATTTAAACGCACACCAGTTTAAAATAAGCCGTACGTTCAAAGATCCGGGTCCCAAGTTATTTGAACCCAATACTCAGAGTTGTAATGTCTGTCATTTCTGAACTAAAAAACCTATGACCTTGAAATATTTACGGGACAATATATAAAGTACTACCTTTCTAACAAAAAAAGAATGAGTGAAATCGAACAACGTGTTAATGAATTACAGCTAAATACACGTTTTAACTTTCATCCCCTCTCCCAAGGGAACCGTGCTGAATTTCGGGATAAAAAGTATCCTATGTCCTACCTCGGAGTATAAACTCAAATCGTACCAAGTTTCATTCGAATCCGTTCAGTAGTTTCGGCGTGATGCGCGGCCAAGATACAGACAGACAGACAGACAGACAGACAAAAATGAAAAAAATTGCAGTTTTGGCTTGAGTATCGATTATAGAGTGCCCTCCAATAAAAATTTTCAAAATATCTTCAATGTACAGAATTGGATCTGTTACAGTTTTATTATATTACTAGCTGACCCCCGCAACTTCGTTCGCGTGTTTATAGGTTTTATATAGGATTAGATCGGATCCCATAATTCATTTATGTACCTAAACTAATGTAGCCTACGTTACTCCTTATAACGTCACCTATCTGCCATTGAAAGTTCCGTTAAAATCGATCCAGCTGTTTTGGAGATTAGTTGGAACAAACAGACAGACCGACAAACATAAATTTAAATGCACACCAGTTTAAAATAAGCCGTACGTTCAAAGATCCGGGTCCCAAGTTATTTGAACCCAATAAATGTCTGTCATTTCTGAACTAAAAAACCTATGACCTTGAAATATTTACGGAACAATACTTAAAGTACTACCTTTCTAACAAAAAAAAAATTAGTGAAATCGAACAACGCGTTAATGAATTACAGCTAAATACACGTTTTAACTTTCTTCCCCTCTCCCTAGGGAACCGTGCTGAATTTCGGGATAAAAAGTATCCTATAACCTACCTCGGAGTATAAACTTAAATCGTACCAAGTTTCATTTGAACCCATTCAGTAGTTTCGGCGTGATGCGCGGCCAAGATACAGACAGACAGACAGACAGACAGACAGACAGACAAAAATGAAAAAAATTGCAGTTTTGGCTTCAGTATCGATTATAGAGTGCCCTCCAATAAAAATTTTCAAAATATCTTCAATGTACAGAATTGGATCTGTTACAGTTTTATTATATTACTAGCTGATCCCCGCGACTTCGTCCGCGTGGATATAGGCTTTTATATAGGATCAGATTGGATCCGATAATCCTTTTTTGTACCTAAACTAAATGTAGCCTAAGTTACTCCTTATAACATCACCTATCTGCCATTGAAAGTTCCATCAAAATTGATCCAGCCGTTTCGGTAATTAGCTGGAACAAACAGACAGATCGACAAACATAAATTTAAACGCACACCAGTTTAAAATAAGCCTTACGTTCAAAGATCCGGGTCCCAAGTTATTTGAACACAATAAATATCTGTCATTTCTGAATTAAAAAACCTATGACCTTGAAATATTTACGGGACAATACTTAAAGTACTACCTTTCTAACAAAAAAAGAATGAGTTAAATCGAACTACGCGTTAATGAATTACAGCTAAATACACGTTTTAACTTTCTTCCCCTCTCCCAAGGGAACCGTGCTGAATTTCGGGATAAAAAGTATCCTATATCCTACCTCGGAGTATAAACTCAAATCGTACCAAGTTTCATTTGAATCCATTCAGTAGTTTCGGCGTGATGCGCGGCCAAGATACAGACAGACAGACAGACAGACAGACAGACAAAAATGAAAAAATGCAGTTTTGGCTTCAGTATCGATTATAGAGTGCCCTCCAATAAAAATTTTCAAAATATCTTCAATGTACAGAATTGGATCTGTTACAGTTTTATTATATTACTAGCTGACTCCCGCGACTTCGTCTGCGTTGATTTAGGTTTTTATATAGCATCGGATTGGATCCCATAATCCTTCTTTGTATCTAAACTAAATGTAGCCTAAGTTACTCCTTATAACATCACCTATCTGCCATTGAAAGTTCCATCAAAATCGATTCAGTCGTTTCGGAGATTAGCTGGAGCAAATAGACAGGTTGACAAACATAAATTTAAACGCACGCCAGTTTAAAATAAGCCGTACGTACAAAGATCCGGGTCCCATGTTATTTGAACCCAATAAATGTCTGTCATTTCTGAACTAACAAACCTATGACCTTGAAATATTTACGGGACAATATATAAAGTACTACCTTTCTAACAAAAAAAGAATGAGTGAAATCGAACTACGCGTTAATGAGTTACAGCTAAATACACGTTTTAACTTTCATCCCCTCTCCCAAGGGAACCGTGCTGAATTTCGGGATAAAAAGTATCCTATGTCCTACCTCGGAGTATAAACTCAAATCGTACCAAGTTTCATTCAAATCCATTCAGTAGTTTCGGCGTGATGCGCGGCCAAGATACAGACAGACAGACAGACAGACAGACAGACAGACAGACAGACAGACAGACAGACAGACAGACAGACAGACAAAAATGAAACAAATTGCAGTTTTGGCTTCAGCATCGATTATAGAATGCCCTCCAATAAAAATTTTCAAAATATCTTCAATGTACAGAATTGGATCTGTTACAGTTTTATTATATTATAGATAGATAGATTATTTTCTTATAGGTGTAGGAGGTTTCACCTTGCCGTTATTATTTTTGCTTTTGTAGTGTTAACCAAGTAGGTACAACATAACTTGAAACCAGTACTTGAAAAAATCAGTCGAAACTGCTAATCTAAAATGTTCAAAGCGTTATTCAATAGAAAAAATATACCTACCTATTTACATATTAATACTTAAAACTACCCGTGCGAAATCGAAGCGAGACAACTGGCCTAATATGACAAACTGATCATATATTATTTCAAATATTCAGTTTCCAGTTTTCTCGGAGCACCAGCTGTGTCAGTGAGACCCATAGTCCACAGATGCTCGGTTTGCGATTCGAATGTAAATTTGTCACTCAAAAGGTCTACTGAGGGCACGTGACGGTTGTTATCTTAGTTATATGAGCAGTGTGCTTAGTCTAAAATCGGAGCACTCGAAAACGAACTCGAAAACTATTGATCGAATCACAAGTGAATTCAGGAGCAAAATGAACTCAAATACTCGTATTTTAAAGTTTGAGTTCCATAGTTCGAATATGTATTTTACAACATTTCTGCTTGGGGCGCTCGTTGTGTTCGAATGCTGAATGTATTGGCGAACTCAAACCTTAATACAAGCCATTTTAGGTCTATTTTACTCTGAAATCGATCAATAGTTTTCGAGTTCGTTTTCGAGTGCTCCGATCTTAGACTAAGCACACAGAGTAGGAAACGTCCTTTCGCAGTGTCTGGAACATGTCCCCTGACTTCGCTAGAGACACTATTAATATTCCATGTGCGAAACTGACTCCGTTGCTTTTCTTGTCGGTTGAATTTGTATATTAACTCAACCCTGAATCTGAGTTTATTTGACGCTGGGGTTTGTTAGGTCACGATGATAGCATATTTTTTGACGTGATAACGTCTTATAAATCGATGAACGCCTGCTACACGCACGAAGAAGCATGACTCATTGTCACGTATCGCGTGCAAGCGAGAGCGCGGAACAAGCGATAGAGAAAGCACGAACGGCCTAAGCGTTCTGCTTGTGACGCATCTATCTTTGTTTTCTTTAGACGATTATCGTTTGTAAACCGATTTTACAGACAAACAATTTTTTTACACGTTTTTTTATCTAGCGTAACTGAAAAATGTCTTTAAATTAAAAATAAATATTTAGGTCGTTACTAATAAAAATTTACGCATAGCTTAGAGAGCATAAAATATATTGTTTATTAACCCCCGACGCAAAAACGACGGGGTGTTATAAGTTTGACGTGTCTGTGTGTGTGTGTGTGTGTGTGTGTGTGTGGGTGCGTGCGTGCGTGCGTGCGTGCATGCGTGCGTGCGTGCGTGCGTGCGTGCGTGCGAGCGTGCGTGCGTGCGTGCGTGCGTGCGTGCGTGCGTGCGTGCGTGCGTGCGTGCGTTCGTGCGTGCGTGCGTGCGTGCGTGCGTGCGTGCGTGCGTGCGTGCGTGCGTGCGTGTTCGTGTGCGTGTGCGTGTGCGTGTGCGTGTGCGTGTGCGTGTGCGTGTGCGTGGGCGTGTGCGTGGGCGTGGGCGGGGCCTGGGCGTGGGCGTGGGCGTGGGTGTGGGTGTGGGTGTGTGTGTGTGTGTGTGTGTGTGTGTGTGTGTGTGTGTGTGTCTGTCTGTCTGTCAGTTCCCCTGTGGCGCTCAAACGAGTGGACCGATTTGAATGCGTTTTTTTTGTTTGAAAGGTAAATTAGTCAAGAGTGTTGTTAGCTATGTTTGATGAAAATCGGTCCAAGATGACCGCCGCTACAAAATGGCGGATTACATATTTTTTCACAACTCACTTTATATGGGTATCAAATGAAAGGGCTAGTAGAATAGCACTATTGCAAATCCAAGATGGCCACGGCCACAAAATGGCGACTGTCGGGGGTTTTTTAAATTTTTAATTTATACTTGTATAATACTACATTATGGTATAAGTGTGTAATGTTGGTGATTACCGCTGAGGCGATATTGAGACCCGAGCCGTTAGGTGAGGGTCTTAAGATAGCCGAGGACGGTAATCATCAATACACACGTGTATCATACGACGTTTTTCAACACACTTGCGAAGAAAATAACACTAAAATAGATATTTTTCCTTGGATATTTCAGGTAGGTAGTAAACTTTCCATAACTTTAAGGGCTTCACATATATCGGGCGGTGTACAACATAAATCATTTTCTTCATAATTAGTACTTGTAGATATTTTAATTTTAATTAATAAATAACTGTAATTTCAACAGTGAAAACGAGTTATGAAAATTTTCTCACAATGGCGGGAAAAATTAATCAGTTTTTCTATGCGCGCACACATATAAGTGCGATCGGCCATAGACTATATAGAATGAGGTTTGTTTTCTATAGCATTTTGCAATGGCGGGAAAAATTAATCAGTTTTCCTATGCGCGCGCTTCTTAAAATGGCAATCGGCCATAGACTATAGAATGAGGTTTGTTTTATTTGGCTTTTCGCGGATAGCGTTTTAGCCACGTACAAAATGGGAAATTTCAAGTTTTCTTTATTACAGAAAAAACAAAAGTTATATTTGAGTGAAAGTTTTATTTATTAAACACAAGTTGAAATTATCTATTTAAATACGAAGTTGCATGAAATGAGCAAGCAAAAGGTATATTAATTTATATGTACTATTGAATACGACCTTTTTTGTATCGAAACTTTTTTAAGAACAAAGGAACCAACTCAACCAATAAATTAAAAATAAAACTCTATAATTCACTTGTGAATAATAGTAAAACAAAAGTCACAGTTTGAATAATAGGTGTAATTATCTGCCTAATTGCGGTGAACGTAGAGCTACTTTATGAGCAAGTGTGTTGAAAAAAATATATTTTTAGAATATTACACTTCAACTTCCGATTGCCGTAGCAATAATTTAAACGTAACTCCGAAACATTATTATTGTGACATAAAATGGATATAATTTTAATTAAAATTCAGTATTTCTTATGCGAAATCCCTACTGACCTCGAGAAAATAAAGCTCAAAGTTAAATGCTGTACGATAAAGCCGGCGCCGGCAACATTGCAATTTATGGTGGCAGAATGTTATTTAATTTAGTTAGGTCCCCTATTTTCGAGTAGCCAACCTAATTTTAAAGTGATAAGCTTGTGACGCAAATGTGATTTTGATTCAAGTAGTTCAAGTATGTTTAGCATCACTATTTTCACTTGTTGTTTGGGTGAAGAATACACTCTTCTTATAAGCAAAGAGGTTCCGGATTTTAATACATGATGAGACAATCTGGAACGTTAAAGTCCCAAGGTTTTAACGCTAATGCTAATGAATCTGGAAATGTGAAACGTTTTATCAGTGGAATTATTCGAGTCTTTTTATCGATAACAAGTATAAATTTAAAATTTAAAAACCCCCGACATTCGCCATTTTGTGGCGGCGGCCATCTTGGATTTAAATAGTGCTATTCTACTAGTCAAGCCCTTTCATTTGGTACCCATATTAAGGGAGTTGTGAAAAAATATGTAATCCGCCATTTTGTAGCGGCGGCCATATTGGATCGATTTTCATCAAACATAGCTAACAACACTCTCGACTAATTCACCTTTCAAACAAAAAAAACCGCATTCAAATCGGTCCACCCGTTTGAGCGCTACAGGGGAACAGACAGACACACACACACACACACACACACACATACACACACAGACACGTTAAACTTATAACACTCCGTCGTTTTTGTGTCGGGGGTTAAAAATTAGGAATTAATAAGTTACAATTGATTAATTTCACAATGATTTGTCCTATGACTTTATTACTTAATACATTAGATTGCAATAATTTACGGATCGTCATGAAATGAATCCTCTGTATAAATACTTATTCAATGGAGCAGTTCTACCAATAAATCTTTGGCTTCATGAATCATATTTCAATAATATTATTTCACTTATAAGTCCACTGGTATTTCAAAAAAAAATCTCACCCGAATTTCATTGTAAAAAGGAAATTGATAAAAATACGATTTCAATTGAAAAAGTTTTTGCGAAAAATCCCGATGAACCTAAAGTTAGTTGAATGTTGAACGATAAAAGAGCAGGGCTAGGACACATAGCAATTTATGTTAGCGGAATGTTACTTAATTCTGTTAGGAATTGGTTTTCCAATTGCTATGCTAACCTAATTTCATGTACCTACTAGATTACGTGATAAGCCAACTAACTATAACGTAAATATAAATTTCCTTGTAGTAGAAATTGAACTACCACTTTTACGTGGATGTTTTATAAAGCAAGGACCTACTTTTTTTAACAAGCCGCTATTCGCTTCTTTGTCTGCAGAAATATACTTTCTGTATTTAGGTTTGTAGATTATCTCTATTAGTTTCCTATTATAACTTGTTGAGCTAGAAACAATTAATCAAAGAACCAAAATAATTATAAAAAAAAAAAATGCCGCACCACATGACTTGATCTATTTAAAATTAAACATTGGATTTACTCTACAAACTGATACTATCATAAACTGAATTACATATCATCCATAATAAAATATAATAAAAAAGGTATGAGGTAAACGATCGCTCCTTGGGGTACGGCCCGGATGCATTCAGGAGAGCACAAGAAAAGGATCGGTTTGAATCAGACAGGATTACGCTGTTCGTGATCTGAAATATTTAGTATTAGAGGCACTTGAAGACGTTCTTTTTACTGCGGCGTACGATATTCAAGACAAATTTAGGTTCTTTTTACTGACCAAAAATTTGATTATGACACATATAAAAATGTATCAATATTTTTTATTGAAAATGTTTCATTGAAATAGATAGGTATATTACATTGCTTACTATAAAAGCAACGTAGATACCTACAATACAAAGTAAACAAATAATTACTGTACATGTACAACTGTGTGCATCAAGAATACTGCAAGCATTTCCACGTAGAACAGTCAGGTTGATTCGAAAAATGAGCCAGGCCTTTTAGTGTATTACCAGATCAGACTCCGGTGAAATAAATACTAAGGTATTTTTGTCCCAAGATATCCACGACAGACGGGACAAATATTAAATCATTCGGTAAAAGAGGCTTTGCAATCAATTCATTAAATAACAAAACAATTTGTGCAAATAGCAAATCCTTACTGTTCGATATTAAAAATTATAATTGCGAAAGTGTGCCTGTATGTTAGTCTGTCTGTTACCATTCCACGGCTCAACCGATGAACCCATATTGAAGAAATTGAGCCAGCTAGCATCCTGGAGACGGATATTGATGATTTCCCGGCCATAAAACATACTTTATGTATGTTTTATCCAGGGAAATCAAGGAGATTTCTGATTCATGTGGACAAAGTTCGCGGATATCAGCTAGTACTTTATAACTACCACTTCATAACGCTACCAATTTTAATTTAATCCCGATATTAATCGGTCTGAAAGCCATATTATTGTGCTTATTAACGTTTTATTTTATAAGTACCTATTGAACAGGAAAACATCGCGAAAAGCGGATTTCTACTAATTGAAAATCAATTTGATTAGCTTTCTTCGTCTTGTCTTTATTTCAAAATGATTTATTATCTTCATTAAACGTGATTATTTTGTACGCAGCGAACTCTCGGTAGGTCAGTTGTTAGTGAATTTAGGAGTAGGAATTTATTATTTGTCGTTTTTCAATTTATCGTCGTCTATAATTAATGACTAAAATACGTACTTAAGGCTGCTCTCCTCAACCGCTTCTCTATACAAACGTATTACGCCTATTATTCTAATATTTGTAGCAATAGATCTAAAGTTAAGCCAGATATCAATTTATATCTCCATTATCTATGCCATAAAATAAAAAAAATAGTAAAATTATATTTATTTTAAAAGTTATGACGCTTGAAAAATCATTATTTTTGGGAAAATTTTGAGGCAACTTTGTGCGTAAATAAACTATATAAGAAACTAGAAAATTTAAAAACTTAATTATACGTTACTTCAGTACTATAAGTCAGTGGTTACTTCATAATAATTTCAAATGTCTTTAGTTCATGTAAAAAATTGCCAAATATTTGCTAAAATAGGCGTAATTCCAAACCTAGATTTGCATCTTTTTACTTTGCCGTTTTTCACTAAAAATATATACCTCAAACAAAATTTATTTATTTAATTAATTTATTATTTTTGTATATATTTTTAATACTCTTCTTTACTGAAGACGTCTCGCTCTCTAAATGCAGAAATCACTGTTTTAGACTCCACTGACAAACGATTTGTCGCTTTCATGGAGAGGGCTCTTAATTTAATTTCACAAAAAAAGTCGCTTGTTTACATAATAATACGTATCCTCTTTCATCTCATTTGCAAAAACGATTTTAATTATACGAGAAAATAAATAAAGCCTTATTAAAAAGTATAATCGTATTTATAGAAGTAAAATAGCATTATCTTCTCTTTATCAATTAAACGTTAGTACCTATATAGTGAATTCTCGCAGGGTTGATCTTAACTTACTGAAACGAGCATTAACTTGGAACTTTAAAGTCACGTATCCGTAGTAAAACGTGTGTGGCTTATAGATAAGCCAATTGTGAACTTGATACGTTTAAATAACCTTGGCTTAGTTTTGTTGTAAATATGACATTTATTCATTAGATAAACATGGAGTAATTTAGTATATCACGGATATTTTGTGTCAATTTTTTTATGTTTAACTAAAAAAAATGGATATCGAATTTACAGTTTCCATTTTGATTTTCCTAAGTATAAATTGTCTTGTTTTAAACTCCCTGCGTCATATTCCTCATTGCTGAGGGTCTTGATCTCTTTCCATTAATCAGATAATGGTAGGGGGTTATCTTAGGATAATAATGCGATGGGTTTGCAAATCTTGGTCTTGGGTTTGAGGATTTCTATTTGATGTCAGTGATGATAAACAACCTAAACGTGCTGTCCGAGGCGCAGAGGAAACGAGAAGGCACAATCCGAACCTCCAAAGTCGGTCACCCATCCAGTTGGATCAACGTTGCTTTACCAGCGAAATCGATTTATTTGTAACTAGAGAATGCCCGCGACTTCGCCCGCGTGAATTTCGGTTTTTCACAGATCCCGAGGGAATCGTGGATTTCCGGTTCCCGTTCCCGCTCCCTTTTCTAACCTTTATAGAGATTTCGGTTTTTTCAAAATCCCGTGGGAACTGTGGATTTTTCCGGGATAAAAAGTAGCCTATGTTTTAAGTTAGGGCATAATCTATCTCCATTCAAAATTTCAGCCAAACATCCAAATATCCACACTTTCACATTTATAATATTAGTAGGATGTCACTACTAAGCCCCACGCCTCTGTTTTAAGAGCGGGTATAAAGCAAGAAAAAAATCAGATTTCACCCGCGCGCCTCACTTATGTTCCCCTAAAATGTAGCAAGCACCCGAAATCACCCGAAACCAGCCGAACGCCGGCCTATCGCGCGCTCGTTTTGTGGCACTGTATATGTAAGAAAATCAGATAAAAACCGGCCAAGTGCGTGTCGGACGACTTCGGAACCCTACAAATGTTCATCGCTGCTGGTAAATACGCAAAGGTAAGTAATATCTTTCATTATTATATCTTTGTATACAACTTTTTGTAAACGTGTATTTTCAATAAAGTTGATTTGCCTGCCCTCCACAGTACGTACCTACGGCTTATTCAGTGGATAGTTTAAAAACATAATGTGTATAATGTACATAGGTAATGGGTATATACTACGATAAAAATGACGATTTTCTAACCGAGTTAAAAAAAACAGTCAAGTGTGAGTCGGGCCTAGCAACAGTTTAACCAATTTTGATGAAATTTTGTGCAGCTTACATCTCGGGGACGGACTTTTATCCCGGAAAATTAAAGAGTTCCTACGGGATTATCCATCCGTTTAGCCGGTTTATACGTTTGGTACAGAGGTAGCTTGCGTCCTGGAAATTGACATAATCAACTTGTATACCGTATTAAATCATTAGTTCATGTATAATTTTTATTTGTGCAATAATTCTCTGCAATCGATATATGTATGTAATAATATATATTATATGCAGAGAATTAATAGCTGAATATATAAATATAATATATAATATAAATTCAAATTCAAAATTAAATTCAAAAAAACTTTATTTAAAATTGGTACACTATTACGCCAGTCAAATTTGACATTAAAATCGCAATCGAACGGCTAGTTCTGATTTTTTAATATGTTGTTAGGACTTAGGACCACTACCAGTAGTCTAAATTCAATTTTGCAGCTTCGAAAGACCTGTGCTAATTTTGTAGCACTAGAAAAACCGCGAAATTTTTGCACTTTTTTTGGTTTTTTCAATATAAGTCGTAAACTATGCGTTTCTAAAAAAATATTTTTCTATACTTTTTTAAAGTAGATTAAAATTGCTACTACTAATAAAAGACCAGAACCAGCTCTTTAAATTCAATATTTACTGAGATACAACTCTCCAAAAATGGACAATTAATTCCAAAAAAGTGAAATTTTAAGATTTGGTCAATTTTAAACCCCTATATCGGGGAAAATACTCATTTTACGGGTAAAGTTAATTGAAAAGATGTCGTAGTAAATATAATTAGCTTTAATTTAAATACCAAACGACGTCTGTAGCCCATATTACTACAAATCCAGTTTACTTACAAATCCTAAATGTTTAAAAAATGGGAAAATTGCAATTTTCTCTTTAGTTTGTTTTGAATGTAATTTGAAAGAAAAAACCATGTACATCCGAAAATTGACCAAATCTTAAATTTTCACTTTTTTGGAAAAAGTTCTATTTTAGGAGAGCTGTATCTCGGCAAGTATTGAAGTTACAGAACTGGTTCTGGTGTCAAATTGTAGCAATTTTAGTTTACTTTAAAAATGCATAGAAAATATTAAACAAAAATGCGTAGTTTACGACTTATATTGCTCGGAACTCATAATGTCCTTTTAATACAGGTTTAATAATGTTTCATAAAAATCAATAAATATCAATAATAATATAAATAATTTTTTTTGCTTCCTTAGTCTTCTTTTCTTTCCTTAGTTTTCTTTTAAAACTTCATTTGCCTGTTTGTAGACTCGAGGTTCGATATTACTGAAATCAAACAAATCATGTTAAAACATCAAGTACGTTGCACACTAAAGGTGCGCGCAAGCTTTTTGTGTATCATCGCATGATAAAAACTAAACTAAACGCCGCTTTTAATTTAATGTAAGTTTTAAAACGCATTGTACTAATTTTAATTAATGTTGTGTTTTATTTTTCAGATATCACGATGAACTTCATCTAAAAGCTGCATTGTAGAGAGAGAGCAATACCAATATTTACCATAAGAATAGTAACGAAGTATTAAAATTTGTAAAAATTACACAAATACTTTCTTTTAATACATACCGTTCTGGAGAGAAACATTCGTTACTATTTGGACCAAGTTCTTTCAAAACCTTAACATTTTCTAACAGCGTAATCATAGGTCTGAAAAATATTATAATATTGCTAAAATAAATTGAATTTAAGACAATGGCTACTTTATCACACTAATATTATAAAGGCGAAAGTTTGTGTGTTTGTGTGTATGTTTGTTACTCTGTAACGCCGCAACTACTGAACCGATTTGAATGAAATTTTAAATGGAGGTAGAGTATGTCCTGTCTCAATACATAGACTACTTTTTATCTTGGAAAAATCCACAGTACCCACAGAATTAAAAAAAAACCGAAATCTATAGCTACAGTTATTGGTAGATTACTATAGAATACTTCCATGAAAGTAGAAAAAAAGTAAAAAGTAGAAAGTAGAAAACTACCTTGAAAAGAAAAAGTTGGAACAGGAAGCGGGAACGGAAACCGGAAATCCACGATTCCTTCTGGATTTGTGACAAACCAAAATTCACGCTGGCGGACCTGCGGGCAGAAGCTAGTGTATTAATAAAAAAGTAGTAAATTTTAATAAATATAAAAATAAATGCAAAGTTAAAGACAAAACGATGCAGTAGCTATATAAAATACTAGTAGGGCGCTTGGCTGCGCGGCCCGCTAAAGCGGACCGCGGGGATTTCAGTATTATTTTTGTTTTAGCAGCCTCCACCTTCTTCTATCATTTTCAGCATCTTTAACCCTGGCCGTGCTCCTCATCCATCTTCCAAACCCTCGATCATCATCACTCTCCAAATTTTTTTCTCCGAATCATTTGCCAGAAGGAGAGTTCTTCCATAAAAACAAATTTTGAAAAGGAACCGTATCAAAGTCTTGTATAGTTTCCCAACTTATAGTCTCTTCAATATTCGCCATATATTTTGTGTGAAAAAAAATAAATTTTGCCATCTTGATTTTTTCTGTTCATCAAATTGTAGATCTTCAGTTCTTGATCATCTTTTGCCAAGAAACCACTCTTCCATCTTTTATACTTGGCGAGATAGACACCGACGAAATTTGTATAGCCGCCATCTTGAATCCGCCATTTTGTTTTTTTTTCAGCTCAGTGCCAATTGGATGAGGTTTTGAGTAATTTTTGTTTGAGCACTTCCCATCTATCTGCCATACCCTGCCCGGGCTCCTCAACCATCTTCCAAACCCTCAATCATCATGTCTTCCCATATTTTTCATTGAGAGTTCTCCAAAGAACCGCATCAAAGCCTTGCATAGTTTACAACTTGTAGTCTCTTCAATATTCGCCATACATTTTCTATGGAAAAATAAATGCCGCCATTTTGAATTTTTTTCTATTCATCGGGTAGACCTTTGGATCCTGATCATCTTTTGCAAAGAAACCACTCTTCCATCTTTTAAACCCTCCGAGATGGACACCGACGAAATTTGTATGGCGGCCATCTTTTTTTCGCCATTTTGAATTTTTTTTCAGCTCACTGCCAATTGGATGATGTTTCGAATGACATTTGCTCGAGCACCTCCCACCTATCTTCAATACCTTAAGCGTGCCCGTCGCTCGTCTCTGAAATCCTCAATCATCAGCTCTCTCCATATTTTTCCTCTTAATGAATTTTTGTCTATACGACACCATTATTGAAAAAAGAGTTTTTCATACAAAATTGTTCAGGAGAGGTGATCAATGAGTGAGTGAGTGAGTGAGTCACCCAATCAGTATTTTGATGTAAAGTTCTCATCGTTGTTAGTCGTTATTGGAATATTCTCTAAATTGGATTCTTGTCTGAAAATAATAAAAATAGGATAAACATAATATAACGTCCTACAACAAGTATATTTCATAGGAATATTCTACCTCTTAAAGTTTAGGTATACAAGTAACTTTTAATCTCGGCATCCCCTCAAATCGCGGCAATTATAATCTGTGTGCTTAGTCTAAAGCGGAGCACTCGAAAACGAACTCGAAAACTATTGATCGATTTCAGAGTAAAATAGACCTAAAATGTCTTGTATTAAGGTTTGAGTTCGCCAATACATTCAGCATTGTTCGAATGCTGAATGTATTGGCGAACTCAAACCTTAATACAAGCCATTTTAGGTCTATTTTACTCTGAAATCGATCAATAGTTTTCGAGTTCGTTTTCGAGTGCTCCGCTTTAGACTAAGCACACTGTTACAAAAATGCGTAACTGTAAAGTTAAGTTTGTAAAGCAAACTGCAATGAATTTTAATACAAACTAAGTTTGTAAAGCAAACTGCAATGAATTTTAATACAAACTTAACCTTACAGTTGAGTAAATTTTATCGTTCTTTAAAAATCACACTATTTCCTAACTTGAAAAATTACGATGAACTTACAAAGTTGAAGAAACACTCTCTTTTACGGATTTGGTCAGTCGCATTCAGTAGTAGCTTGTGTTATATTATTACGCACTGCAACAACTCTGAAATAAAAAGTTATTAGTTAAAGTTGAAAGTTAAAAGTTATTAATAAAATATTATCACAAATATTTTATTAAAATTATTATCGTTTTCTTTGCACATACTACCTACGCGCGTAATCAACTTCGTTGCTTCACAGCGCTCATAGTACATAGCATTGTGTGCTCTAAAATTAAAGCGTTATGGTCGATATTTGTAAACAAAAGTACTCGTCAAATAAACAATATTTATTTTCATTATTTTTATAAAAAGTAGATATATTTAAGTTAAGAAATTAAAAAAAATACTCACCTCCGACAGTTAGTCATGACTTGAATTTTTAACTTCTTACGTTCTCTTTTATTAGGCTTTTCTTTATTTTTTTTTTTGTTTGCCATATTTTCTAGCTTTTTACATAGTCAAATAATATACAAATACACAATCTCTATTTTAAATACACACAACAGCTTTACTATAATAAAAAAATTAAACTAAGTACACAATACAACAAACTATAACTAAAATACACAACGAAATATTTTATTGGCGCTTGAGCACAGAAAGGCAGTCTACTCGTCTCAATGGAGCGATGGCGACTGGTTGATGAAAAGAAACATGCCTCAAGCACCGTGTGAGGTGCGACAGATGATAGCGTATTGCGCGGATTAAAAGTATCGTAAGCGCCAAATACATTTTATTTTATTACTCATAAAATATAGTTTTTTTCATAAAATCGCTAAATCAGTTGCTCGATAATACTAATTCGTATGATATACTGAAATTTTAGCTCTGCAATATGTAAACACATTAGAAATAAATTGATTTTAGTTGAAAATAAGACGTAACTTCCTGATTTTTTTTTATCGATAAAATTTAATTCTTTTATGTTTTACCTAATCTAATTACTTGAAAATATGGTCTAATATTCATATGTTTTTATTCGCGTTACTGAAACTTGATCTACTACTCTAAAAACACATTTTAGAACTGGCGTTTTCTGTTTGTACCCCCTCTTAAACTAGGTATTCTTTATTTAAAGTACAAACAGAAAACAAATCTTGTAAGCTTTGGTCATGGGTCCGAAGGATAGAATAGTAAAAGCGTCTTGAAGTACCGCTATAAAATAGCGATCATATCTTATAAATAGCGAAATATGTTATAAAATATAGGATCAGTCTCGAAAGGTTTTCTCCGGGCGCAAGGAGCTCACTGAATCGACAGGATAACGTTGTTCGTGATCCGAAAACACTATCTAAATATTACGCTTTTAAAGATAACGCTGTTAGGAAATTATTTGTTGATAGAAAATTAAGTTATGTTCGGTAAAGAATAATTTTTAATTAAAGGTAGAGGAAATTTAGAAACGTTTAGAAAACTGTTATTTATACTGTTATGAATTGGATAATGGTTAGGCTAGTAGTTCCAGGAGAAGAGTGGTAGATTCACTTGACGATTTAAAAGCACATGTAAAAGTTTAGTTGCATAAAAAACTTTTCTATTCTATTCCATCCTAGTGTGAGTCAGTGGGGGCCGCTGGCTAGGTAGCGATGCCGCACCGCGCGTTGTACGTTGCTGCGTTGCTTCTGCGCTGCATAAGACACTACGTGTTATGTTGACAAGGTACGCTGTAGTGCTGTCACGAGATGAACCATCACGAGAGCTTCTGTAGCGCCGCCGCACCCACCTTCATAGAAAAATCCGTAGTGTTCCATAGCTACAGTAGGTGACATCGCTCTTACGGTAACGAGAACATATCCGGTGCCTAGCCACCAGGAGACGCGAAGTTATATTCTTCGTATTTTCCCGTATATGGTACGGTATGTACGTATATGGTAGATTCAATTGACGATTCAAAAGTACTTGTAAAAGTTTATTTGAATAAAAAACTTTTCTATTCTATTCTATTCTATATAGCAGAATCCTTAACGGATTTCCTTATGAAAAAAAAAAGGCGAGATTAAGCTTCTTGATGAAGTGATGAAGTAAAGGAGGTCTCCCTCGAACGCTCCCAAATGTGCTCCATAACATTGAAGATTGATTCTTATTTTAATATTAACTCATCAAAGTCAAAGTTTTGTAGACACGGTTAGAAAAGTAAGTAATATCTAAAGTGAGTTAGATTACAGTAAAAATATATAGTTTCAAAGGTAGGTACTTCAAGATTTATAAGATTTTTGATTTAACTTTTGTCGTGAATAGGTATTGTCCTTTAATTTAGGCTATGGATTAGTGCTTTATTCTATGCCATGGCCGACACGCAAAATTAGAAGGCTAAGTAATGTGACTCAGAAAGGCAATTATGTAATTTTATTACAAAGGTAAGTTATTACTTACCTACCTCGTGAACTAGGTAGGTAAGAAATATTGTACGAACAAAGATACGAAATAAAATGTATAGTTTTGAGCTAAGTTTAAAAATTTTAATTTTCAACATTTTGACTTTTGAGTTTAAATGTCGACATCTCAGTCGATATCAGCTGCTGCTGACAGCTGAACACAGATATTTTCATAGAAAATTACACTTCGCGGTCTTGTGCCGCTTGTATCCTTCCTGCAACTCGAGTTATGTTATCAGCTGTCCACCTAATCGGGTGTCTACGAATACTGTGCTTTCCAGTGATGGGGTCGCCACTCCAAGGTACATCGGTCCGCCTATAGGCGTATTCGCGATTGCCAATTCAACTTCGCTACTCATTAGTCCGTAGAACAACCATAGACATTAGTCTATGGTTGTTCTACGGATCTTCTCATTAATAATTTATTCATGTAGAGAAACTTCGAGAATATCATTCTCTCTTGTCTTTTCATCAGCCCTACAGCTAGTTTGCGACAAAAATTCGAAAGTAGATACCGATTATTATTTTTGTATTATAGTCACTACAAATGATCTAATATAAGTTTTTGGGATAGAGAATCCCAAAAACTTATACTAGATCATTTGTAGTGATGACTCTAAAGTCTAAACTATAAGTAAGTATCTAATAATTGAAGTGGGCAAAAATAGATCGTTAATTACATGTATAACGAGTATACTTACCTTATAAATATCCTTTTAAGATCAAAGGGATGGTATTGAGTTTATTTTTATAAAACCTACATAAAAAGAATAGGTACATCGGATTCTATTAAAGCTGGTTAATATTTAAAATGTGAAAGGTCTTCAATTTTATTTTTGCAAGAACGCTATCAGGGGGAGAATAATGGGATAAACGCAAAATCCGCTTACCTGCCTTTTTGTGGGGACTGCTTACTTTCGACTAATTAACGAAAAAGATTTAATGCTTGCCGAGCATCGATCTTTTTATATAAATTATCCTTTCTCCAGAAAAAGTTAGACGAATAACGTAACGAAGTACAATCACTTTTTATTTTATGGTATATTTTGCTGATGCAATATAAGTAACGCAAGTGACGAACCGTCTATTCCACATCTCGGTGGCTCCACACTTTAATTGTGGATACATCAAGGAAAGTGGTCAACAAATAATATAATAACCAGTGAGATATATGGGCCTGCAGTTCCCGAGTTTAAACACGATTGAGACGATTTTAATTTTGAGAGGCCTTGTGAAATTTTAGAAAAAGTGAATAAACTGAAGTTTCTGAAGAACTGAAGACACTTGCTAAAATAAGTGCATGTGTAAAAACTGTATTCTAATCAAGCTCCTTTACCATCGGTTTTCCGACTATAAAAAGAAATGCATATGTTGGTTACTTACAACTTACCTACTTATTTGCAACTTTAGCCGCATTAAGTTACACTGTGTAATGTGTATATATCCATGCATATATATGATGCTTTTGATAAAGTTGGTTAGAGTTTTTAATGCGATGACTTTTTCAGCGTACCGTGTTACTAGAAAAGTAAACAAGTATAAATTAAAAATTAAAAAAAATCCCGATATTCGGCATTTTGTGGCGGCGGCCATCTTGGATTTGCATAGAGCTATTCTACTAGTCAAGCCCTTTAATTTGATACCCATATCAAGGGAGTTGTGAAAAAATATGTCATCCGCCATTTTGTAGCGGCGGGCATCTTGGACCGATTTTCATCAAACATAACTAACAACACTCTCGACTAATTCACCTTTCAAACAAAAATAACCGCACTCAAATCGATCCACCCGTTTGAGCGCTACAGGGGAACAGACAGACACACACACACAGACACGTCAAACTTATAACACCCCGTCGTTTTTGCGTCGCGGGTTAAAAAACCCTGTTTTATATCATATTCTTACGCAGTGCACGCTCGTACACAGAACTCCTATTTCACGGCATAATAACTTCGATATGCACTATAATTATACATCAGTGTTGTAATAACGGGGTCTCTGAATGCTGCTTCATTTCGTGGACTACGGCTCTATTCTGAGAGCACATAAATTATTTCTACGTCTCTACTACGAAGATTTACACTTGACTTACTTTGAAATATTTGTTAGGTGTGTGATTGTACTCACACAGTTTTAGATAAACTTTAATGTTAACTACGATTAAGAGACGAAATAGTAATTAATTTTGGGACTTGCATATTTTCAATTTGCACATTCTAGGTCAGCAATAACATTAATTGAGCTAGGTACACACGCCTATTCCATTGAATTTGTCATAATATTGACTTTCATGATGTCGTCATCGTCGTCAATTGATAGTCGTCCACAGTTGGACAGTTGGAGTATCTTGTAAGGACTTCCATACACTGCGAATCTCTGCCATTTGTATCCACTAGCTTCCTTAATTTCATATCGTCTTTCCATCTAAAGAGTCCACCTATAGTGGAGGGTCTGCCAACACTGCGCTTTCGAGTCGCCATTTTAACACCTTGGGATGATAATGATATTCATTAATTATTGTCATCTTCGTTTCATTCGTACTTTATTATTTACTTATTATTATTCGTTAACTGCCTCGTTGGTCTAGCGGTTAGCACGTTCGACTGTGGATCACGAGGTCCTGGGTTCAATTCCCAGGTCGGGTCAAAAAAAAAATGAGGTATTGGGTTTTTCTGTCAAGAAATTCTCAGTGCCAGCCCGGAGTTGGAAGTTGGCGGTGTTAGATACACCCCCGTGCCTCGGAGAGCACGTAAAGCCGTCGGTCCTGCGCCTAATCTCTCTCCGGTCGTGTCGCATCGGCGTCCCATCGGACTATGAGAGTGAGGGAATAGAGAGTGCACCTGTGTATGCGCACACACTTGTGCACTATAATATCTCCTGCGCAGATGGCTAGTCTCTGCCTCGGTTGAGATTGGCCGCCGTGGCCGAAATTCGGTCAGGAGGACATTATTATTATTATTCGTACTTTATTGTACCTATACTATGTTATGCCAACAATGACTATCGATTCTCTGCCTTAGTTTATGTTATGACTTCGATTTTTTTTTTAATTTCCCCTATAGTACCTATCACAGTGAGCAATGTGATAAAGTTGAGATAAAACCATAAAATACACGATTCAAAATATCATTGATCGCGGTCGGGGATCTACATACGTCACGGTAAGCTTACCATAAATCATTTATATCCCTACTCGCTCTAGTAAGCTGAAGGTCCAGCGCGTACAAGTGGTGGCGAGACGCAGTATCTTTAGCTTAAGAGCCCTCTCCATGGCATCGACAAATCGTTGGTGAGTGGAGTCTAAAACAGTGATTTCTGCATTTAGAGAGCGAGACGTCTTCAGTAAAGAAGAGTACTAAAAATATATACATAAATAAATAATAAATTAATTAAATAAATAAATTTTGCTTGAGATATCATGATTTTTAGTGAAAAACGGCAAAGTAAAAAGATGCAAATCTAGGTTTGGTATTTCGCCTATTTTAGCAAATATTTGGTAATTTTTTACATGAATTAAAGACATTTGTAATTATTATGAAGTAACCTATGATAAGACTTCGGTCGTTTTTCAATTTTCTAGTTTCTTATATAGTTTATTTACGCACGAAGTTGCCCCAAAATTTGCCCAAAAATAGTGATTTTTCAAGCGTCATAACTTTCAAAATAAATATAATTTTACTAATAATTTTATTTTATGGCACAGATAATGGAGATATAAATTCTGTGCCTCCTGTGACAGGTGATACAAGTCAAAAATCACCATTTTACAGGAGAGCAAAAACAAGATTAAAAAAATTCTAGTTCGCGATCTAATTGGGCTAGGTTAAACTTGAGTGCTTTCTTTTGTAGATAAAAACATTCAGTTTCACCGTGTATTTAAATTTTTGCGGTAAATATTATAGTTTTAAAGTAATTCTTGAAAAACCTGTGAGTTGTACCTTTTTTAATTTCTAATCGATGCTAAAATTACGTGATAAATGATACAAGTACAGTTAAATTACGTTACACCTATATATTGTCTTCGTGTAAATTGATATACATAAAGTAAAAATATCTAATAACTCATTAGAATATATTCCCAACCCAATGGTGCTCAAACAAAGGATAAATGTAATATCTCAAAGATGAGATTTTTTTACTTATCAGTCCCCTATTTTAACAATTTAGCTGAATTGTATCAGTTTGCTAAAATTTTGGTCTTCTGAAAAATGTGTTAAATAATACAACTCATGTTATACCCCTCACTAAAATGCATTTTTATGGTGCAAATAAATACAAGTTTTACAAAAATAAATCAACGTTTGTGAAACTTCTTCTAAACCAATAATTCACTAATAAAATACTAGCTGATGCCCACAACTTCATTTCGGGTGTATTCTTAGAAGTATCTTATATCGATTTCCAGGATGTAAACTGCAAAAATATAAAGGTTTTTATCTTCAATATGATGGACTCCCACACAAAGATTTAACCCCTATTCCAACCCCTTCAAGCCTTTATTTCGCAACAAAAGATAACTTATGTTGGTCTCCAAAGTCTAATTTATCTCTGATCCAAATTTCATCAAAATCGGTTTTGCGGTTTAGGCGTGAAAGCATAATATACAGATAGACAAAGTTACATTCGCATTTATAATATTAGTATGGATTAAGTCCTTACATATTATGAAACTGGCGTTTTATCGAACTGGCTACTATGATCTCATTTATCTTGGCGTATTCCAAATTTATTTCAAAAGTGGTTTATGTATTTGTTTTTTTGAATCTAGTGATTCATTTGTTTTCGCTCAATTTGATTTTTCTTTGACATCGATCTGTTCAAAAAATGGAAAACTTATCGCATTATTTACGAATACGAGTTCCACAGTGGCACCAGTACTGCAAAAACAATTCGAAGGATTAATGATGAGTATGGGGAAATCCTTACTGTAAAAGAAAGCATGGTACGATTTTTGTTCCAACGTTTTTGTTCTGGAAATTTTGACCTAAAAACAAACCCCGTGGACGGCTGGAAACCCTAGTTGACAATGAAGAATTAAAGATGATTGTGGTAGCGGATCTATCGCAAACTATGTTAGAGTTAGTGGCAAGCTTCGGTGTGAGTGATATAATAATATTAATTCACTTAAAACAAATTTGAAAAGTGAAAAACTCGAGAAATAGGTACCTACCGCATGAATTGAGTGGAGCACACTAACAAACACGCATTAAGTGCTGCGTTACATTACTCAGTAGTCACAATAACGACGGAATTTTGAATCGTATTGTTATCAGTGATGAAAAATGGTGTACGACAGTCGGAAATGCTCATCACAGTGGTTGAATCCAAGAGAACTGGCGAAACCCAACTGGTGAAACTGTCCCAAACGAAAGTTGACTCAGAAAAAACTGCTGGTGTGTGTTTGGTGGACCAGTGCTGGTATCATACACTATGGATTCCTAAGATCTGGCCAAACAATAAAGATAGATCAACAATTTCAAACCATGATGGAAACGTCAGCAGTTAAACAACCGAAACTGGTCATTTCTCTTGCCCAATGCTAGACCTCATACTTCACAACAGACACTCGCTAAATTAAAGGTGCTGCGATTGAAATATCTCCAACACCCATCACTCTCCCCGGGAGTTTGCTTCAACAGATTACTACTTTTTTCGGAATTTACTTAGTCAATTTCTTGCAAGGAAAACAATTCAATAACAAAGTCCTAATATTTAAACTCTGTAAAACTCATGATCGCGCTCCTAAATAAAGCATAGCAAAACAGATATTACTTCTTATCGATTGAAACAGTAATCTTGAAGTGGTAGGCTATTGGTACAGTCTTTATTGTAATCGTAATAGCGTAAGCTTTACCTCGTTTCAAACAATCCATAGTCTTGTATTCATCATCCTTGAATTCATTTTGTGTAAGAAAAACGGGGAATATTTTCTTTGGTATGCAAAACAGATCGAACATCACACCACATCAATTTTCCAATGCAAGAGTAAGAAATTGCTTGAAAACATGTTGAATCACAAGTCATTTAGATAACAGTACCTATCTAAACTTTGCTGTTTTGTTTGAAGCTGTACGCACTAGTTGGTAAAAATCTCTTTGCAAGTGAATAACCATACTCATGTGCTTCTTCTTACGCTCAATTAACGCATGGTTGGTGTCAATCTCCATAAGAGTATGACTTGACGATTTCACTTGTATCATTTAGCACGTCTCTTTCATCATACATTTTTTCTAGATTTGGTTTGAGTTTTAGATACAATTCAATTTATATTCGTTTACACAGATAATGTTGATTTGTATACAATGATGCAAGTCGAGATGTATCACTGATCACAAATTAGGCATAAATTTAGATTGTGATTATTAGGTATATGTATAATTGTACCCTAATAAGTTTTGAAAAAAATCTGTTCAAAGTGATATAACTCTAATTATATCAATATTCACGATGAATATACTAAAAATAAAATGTGAAAATTAATATAATCGCACTTATACCACGAAGCACGAAAAATAATGCATGCAGAAAATTACTTATTGAGGTTACAACTTGAAATATATCTATATGCACGATATTTTTGCAAAACTGCTGCCACTTATATCACTTTGCACAAAATTATCTCCGAAACTATAATAGTTAGAAGAACGTGGGTTAGACCAAAAAAAAGCTAATTTTTTTCCGATCATTTCTATGTAAAAATCTCAAAAAGGGTACAACTCGACTTAGATCACCCATCACAGGAGGCACAGAATTGATATCTGGCTTAACTTTAGACCTATTGCGACAAATATTAGAATAATAGGCGTAATACGTTTGTATGGAGAAGCGCGTGAAGAGAGCGGCCTTAAAACTCAAACAGCTTTATTTTCTTTGAAATGTGGTGGAAATTGGTAAAACGGCGTCTTTTGTTTTATTTTTAACAGTAGGTATGTCAAAGTAAATAAAATTGAGTTCAAATTGTTAAGTTTTTAACCCCCGACGCAACAACGACGGGGTGTTATAAGTTTGACGTGTCTGTGTGTGTGTGTGTGTGTGTCTGTCTGTTCCCCTGTAGCGCTCAAACGGGTGGACCGATTTGAATGCGGTTTTTTTGTTTGAAAGGTGAATTAGTCGAGAGTGTTGTTAGCTATGTTTGATGAAAATCGGCCCAAGATGGCCGCCGCTACAAAATGGCGGATTACATATTTTTTCACAACTCACTTAATATGGGTGTCAAATGAAAGGGCTTAACTAGTAGAATAGCACTATTGCAAATCCAAGATTGCCACCGCCACAAAATGGCGACTGTCGGGGGTTTTTTAAATTTTTAATTTATACTTGTACAAAAAATGGGTATCAAATGAAAGGGCTTGACTAGTAAAATAGCACTATTGTAAATCCAAGATGGCCGCCGCCATAAAATAGCGAATGTCGGGGGTTTTTTTTAATTTTTAATTTACACTTGTATTTACTATTAAAAGACTCTGAGCCTCGATGCCACTCTTCATTGGTTTCGGTGTCCTTGCGGCTAAGTTTAAATTGATATAAGTAGTACTTATTAAAATTAAGGCAGTAAAGTAAGGCAGTAAGTTTCTAAACATGTCAACGAGTCAATTCGAAATAAGAGAAAAAAAATGAGTTATTTTGTTGAAGTGTTATTAAACTTTATAAAACTTTAAATTCGCGAATGCATCGATTTTATTCTTGAATGTTCGATAATGCTTGTTATGTGCATGTTTATGTTATCTTAAAAACATAATGCCACATAACAAGCATTATCGACTTTTTACTTATTTTTATTGGTCACTCAACATTACTTGTACAAATACATTTGAGCTCTACTGGCATAGCGGATGCTAGAAGGGCAAGTAATAAAAACAGTTTTTTCAAAGAGACGATTTCAGAGTTTGCAAGAAGAAAGCGCCACTTTGCACGTTCCGAACATTCAGACAGATCTAAGTTTTAACATTATTGCACATTTTGAGACGAGCCGAAGCAACATGATATTCGATTGACTAAGAACTACAGATCTATTCGGCTACTATGTACCAATGTATAGGTAATCATGAAAACCATTTACTTACCTATAAATATGGCAAATTTTGAATAACATTGCTGGTAGGATAGTAAAATCAATTGATGAGGTTGTATTAAATGCTTTTACATCACTAAATCTTTTGCCAAAACAAATTGCAGACAAGTTTGCTACCAACTTTGATACTGCTGTAAAGAATATATTGCCTAATTGCAGTCAAAATGTTTTAAACTATCAAAACATTACTAATAGTAACGAATTTAGCTGTAGTATGTACTTCAAGAAGGCAACATCAGATAGCGTTATTAAGTTGATAAATAAATTAAATACTGATAAAGCTCCAGGTTTTGATTGCATTAGAATGAGGGATATCAAGAGAATTGCCAACAAAATTTCAGAACCCTTAGCTAAATTTATAAACACATGTATCAAAACGGAATCGTACCCCGATGAACTCAAGGTAGGCTGTGTTAGACCAGTGCATAAAAAAGGTAAATTAGATGACACAAATAACTACAGACCCATTACTTTAACATCATCAATAGACAAAATAGCAGAAAAATATATTTGCAATCAGATTCATACGTTTTATCAAAAACACAATATTTTAAGTCCTAGCCAATATGGTTTTAGACCTGGAAAGAATACGACAATGCTATTATCGGATTTTGCGGATCAAGTTAATTCCTGGATGAACCAAAAAATGCATGTTTTGGCTTTATTCATCGATTTTTCCCGTGCTTTTGTCACTCTGGACCATAATAAGCTTATTAAAAGGTTAGAAGATACAGGTATTCGCGGAGCACTATTAGGCTGGTGTAAAGATTATTTATCTAACAGAAGTTATCGTGTTAGGATTGATGACAGTTATAGTACACCAGTCACAGTAACCGAAGGGACCGCACAAGGTTCTGTGCTTGGTCCACTGCATTTTATAGCTTACGTTAATGACATGACTAAGGTCTTTAAACATTGCACTACTTACCAATATGCTGATGATACATGTATGCTGGTGGCTGCTAAGGATGTTAATGATGCCTTGCTAATGCTACAGGTTGATTTCAACAATTTAAATAAATGGTGCCATGACAGTGGTCTAATTTTAAATTCGCAAAAGACCAAATTAATCCATATACACTCACCAAATTTAAAGTCCAATAGTATATTAAAACATAAACTCATTGCGCATGGGCATAATTGTTTGCATAATCCTCAACACTACTGTTCTTGTTCCACTATTGAAATTGTTAGATCACATAAATATCTAGGATTAATCATAGATCATAAATTCAACTGGCACGATCATATAAAGCATGTATGTGATAAGCTTCGAGCTTTTTTGGCTAACCTGTTTATAATTAGAAATCGTTTAAATTACAAATCCAAAATGATCCTGTATAATACTCTTGCCGATTCTATTATAACCTATGGACTAAGCACTTATGGACGAACAGACAAATCACATCTTCAGAATATTTATAAATTACAACTTAGAATTCTAAAGACCATTGTACCTCTAAATATCAAAACACAAATAAATAACGATGAAAATTTAATATTTAAACACTGTAAAGTAATTCCAATACATGATAAAGTTAAATATCAACTGCTAAAAGAACAATTTTTTAACTTAAGTATACAAAGAATCGCTACAAAAAGCAATCTTACACGTAGAGGAAATCAAGAAAAACTAATAACTATATATTCAAAAAATAAATATGGTGAACGCACCTCTGCGTACATAATTCCACGTTTAAGAGCGGGGCCGCACTGCGAAATTTATTCGCGCGATTTTTTTTCGCGCGGTTTATATTCCGCATTTTAATATATTTTTCTCGCGAATTTTAAATCGCATGTGCGTGCAGCTTCATACATTTCCATATGTCACAGAATTTTGCGAAAAAAATCGCGCGAATAATTTTCGCAGTGCGGCCCCGCTCTAATAAATAATCTAGATAATAGAAAGGAATTTACTAAAAATAATTTAAAATGTAAGCTAAGAACATATTTTTTAAATAAATTGTAGTCCTTTATGTATTCCCATCTGTGAAAGTTAGTTAAGTTAGTTAGTCTATTTAACTATGTATATGTACTTACTCATCTTATATTTATTTAGTATTTCATGTGCAATCATAGTGTAGTTTAGTATTTTATAATTTGATTGTAGTCGGAATGGCACGCAGTTTTAAACCTTAGTGGTTTCTCGTCGTGCTCATAAGTCTGTTTTTATATTTGTGTTTTATGCTGATAATAAAAAAAAAAAAAAAAAAAAAAAAATATTTTAGCAATAAGCTCAACCTGCTATCTACTTCTACTTTTGTATCCTGATTTTGATTTGTATTCAACACAACGATTTCTTTCATTTGATTCCTCGGAGAAAACTTTGATACCTACCCATGTCAAGAAGTGTCCCGAAATGAAAAGTTATCTGTCATCTTGGAGCAAACATTGTATTGAATTTAAGATTACATCACTTGCACTATTCCGTCTTACGCAAGGTGGAAAACTTGAGGGTACTGAAATGAGCTTTTTTTCCGTCTTTTGATGTGTAAGTGCAGCAGGCTGGAAAGCTAGCAAGACAGACACTTTGCATCCACAAGTCATATTATCTTATAAAAGAAGTGCAAATGAAACAGTATGCGATACTAATAATTATGTCATTCAATATAATTATTACGCTTGATACCAAATATCTATCGATTTTTAATACAAGTATCAGTAGTTTGAAATCATTAGCCGCATTACACGATATAATGTGAAAAAATAAATAAATATAAATATTTTCCTGTCCATTATGATCCCCGCAGCTGATGGTTAATGTATATGCTCTACATAATGGGGCATCGCGATAGCCCACTATGATGGGCCATTGTGTAGAGGGTGTAGTAGTGTCTGATGGCTGATGGCGCGTGCGATGGTCTTGGAATGGCGTCGGTGTCGGTTTTCGGCTGCACATCAAAGGATATTGAGTCAGTGATGGCGATATGCATCTACACGTGGCTATCTACATACCTACTCACTATTTGTTCGAATGCGATTGAGTACTGACGTGGTCAAATGTCAAAACCATAAGGTTTCTTGAATTGTTTCGTATTGAAAGCATAATATGGAATCTCAAACATAAACTCGTTCACTTTAGGACGAAAATAGTACGCGCTATATAGATATATTGACGCACGGCGATAGCTTCCACATCAATCTTGTCACAACTATCAATGAAAAGTGAACGTAGCCATTTTGTAGATGCGTTGCAACCATCGGATAGCTATCTCACCGAGCATTTGATAGGCCAGCGATGGCCCATTGTGTAGAGCAGGCATGAAATTATGTCTACATCTCATGACAAGTTTACCCAAACCGGAATATCGGTGTGTGGTTTTTACCTAACGTTTTGGATGTGAACTTTCGGCTCGCAGTAAAAGGACGCAGGTGGTGAGCTCGCCCGCTGGGGACATAAAATATAAAATGCCCAGGACACGACCTGCATGATATATCACTACACAGGCTAGTATCCTCACTTTTACGGCACTTTAAGAGAGATGACGATGTTACTTTTACAATACATACAATACATACTTTTAATAGCAATACATGGGAAGTATTTTTCTTCCGTTTTGATCGTAGGATTTAATACTTACCTACTGTTGTATGATGATGCTGAAAGATGACCGCGACTTCGTCAACAAAATAATCGAAATGATTTCAGCTCTAAAATGGTAACACACACACACTTTTGCATTTATAATTTTAAATAATTGTATGGACATTATTTTTGGGTTATCACAAAATCTATCTTTCCTGTATACAACATTCCTTTTGTGTTACGTGGCCAAATTTGAATTTTATGTCAGTTTTGTTTTACATCCCCAGTATAGTGGCGCAGGTGTTTGGATCGACCGCTCGGGATAAACATTTGATATAAAAGGCTTAGGACACAAAGTGTATGACCTAACACAACTTTAATCGCTTGGGTATTAAAGTGATTAATTTGTAAAAAAAGTACGAATGCCAAATACATTTTTCAATACCACTTACTCCAAAACTACACTTATAGGTAAACATATCTTAAAAGATAAAACTGCAAACATCAAAAATGCAAAGAAGCATTTTTTTTTTAATTTCTATAGGTAGGTAAGTCCAATTTACTAGCAAGGAGTTCCAAATAATTGTGATGTTGTTTTTAACGTAAAATTCTCCCGTACCTTAAGACCCGATTTATTTAAGGTTACCATATTAGACCTACATTTTTAATAACATTCCGTGTCCCGCCCTTAATATTTTCGTTGCCACTTAGCTTCAGTCACTTGCATATTTAACTTTGAAAGTACACTAAACTTTGCGGCTTTATCACTCTCAATTATATGGTGAGTGTTTTTCCTGTAATTTATCAATTTAGTAAATAATAATTAATCAACTTGTTATATGTATGTATCTACTACATAGTTATGTACTATGTACGACTGTAGGTTTGCAGTTTAGTAAACTCAAAAACAAAGTATGAAATATACCTACATAAGCGTGCAACCTATGCTTCTACTTCCATGAATGATGAAATTGCCAGTATAATCTTTGAAATAAATAAAAATTCTTTTCAAAAAACCGACTTCAAACGCCACTACAAAGTATAAAAATAATTTTTGTTTGTACACAATGACCTTCTAAAGGTCATTGTTTGAACACAAATGTTGAAGTTGGGCGAGCGTTGCACGTCGGTTTCGTCGTTTTTTCTTATGCCCGCCCGACTTCAACATACGTGTTCAAACAATGACCTTTAGAAGGTCATTGTGTACAAACAAAAATTATTTTTATACTTTGTAGTGGCGTTTGAAGTCGGTTTTTTGAAAAGAATTTTTATTTTAAGCTTTTTAGTGTTTCACATCCATTCATAATCGACAGTTCCTTAATCTCCACGGCTTAGGAGTACAGTATCCTGCAGCCGTAGGATTTACTTCCTACCTACAATATGAATTATTCATAGTGGACTGCTCATTAATCTCCATAGTTATGTGGGCAGTACCTTGCAGCATCAGAACTGAAGAGCTTAGACCTGGAGTTTAGTGATGTAGTCTATGCTTGATACACTTAATATGAATTCATAATGAATATTGCCACAATTCCCATAGTTTAGGTGGGCAGTACCTTGCAGCATCAGAACTGAAGAGCTGGGACCTGGAGTTTAATGATATAGTCTATGCTTGCTACCCTTAATATGAATTCATAATGAACATTGCCCCAATATTCATAGTTTAGGTGGGCAGTACCCCTGCAGCATCAGGATTGAGGAGTTGAAGAAAAAAATTTTTATGGGACCATTTCGCGAACTTCCTCTGTCGATTAAAAAAAAATTACGCAAATCGGTTCAGAAATCTCGGAGTAATCGGTGTACATACATACAAAAAAAAAAAAAAAAAAAACATACGCGCCGAATTGAGAACCTCCTCCTTTTTGGAAGTCGGTTAAAAAAGATTTGATGTATTATGTAGGATCCTAAGACTATGTAATATGTAGTAACAACAAGAAAAAAAGAAAAAATATTCATCGAATTAAAAACCTCCAGCTATTTGGAAGTATGTTTTTAATGAATAAAAATTTATAAAACTTATACAAACAACTTAATCACAGTTCAATATAATGTTCCTTTTAAGTGAAATAGGTTTCTTTAAAATACTAATGATATTTTGACTGTGATTTCGGTAAATAAAATATTCATGGACTAATGTCTTTTACCCCGAATGTTTGAGATAGCCGACTTTGTAACCTCTTTATCAAACACAAATGACTAAAAAGTTTTCCAATAAAAACCCTTTCAAACAATCACCAAACGCTATAAAAGGATGCTTTCAAGTTTTATAAGCACCGAAGGCACTCGCAGTCTTAGAGTAGGAACTCACGGAGCTGTTTGCGCCCGCGCCCGCCGCAGTTGCGGGAGATTGGTTTTATTTCTATAATCACGAGAACGCTTGTTTGTGCGGGAACCACAGCCGCCGCGGTTGCGGTATAGTCGCTCGCAAACTTGGCGGGCGATGATCGCAAGACCGGCGGTTATTTACGACTGCAAAGAAAAATGGAATCTACTCTACTAGATTCTAGAGATCTAAAACAACATACTAGTACGCAACCGCGCCCGCCGAAAAACCGCGGCGCCCGCAAAGCTCGCGGGCGACCGCGGTCCCCCGGTGCAGCGAGACCCGCATGCAACCGCGCGTCCGCGGGAATAAATCGCGTCGTGAGTTTTACTCTGTACATTTACATGTATTTCGTGATCGTACGAGTGTTGCGATCGCGCAACCGCGACCGTGGCGGGCGCGTGTGAAAACCGCTCCGTGAGTTCCTACTCTTAAAATGGGTGCTAAATTGAAACAACGTCAAAAATATTACTGTAACAATATATTTTGTATATACAAAGTAGCTTTATAATAATAATAATAATATGGCAATATTGTCTAGTATTGGAGAGAGTAGTGGCGCGAGTGTGGTGGCAGCGCTGCGCTTCAACGCTTCCAGCTCGCTGACAATGAGAGTTTCCTCGAAGTTCCCGTCGACTTCGTTGTATTGCATTTCCTCGTATTTACCAGTGAGGGCTGCAATAAAACAATATTTTAATCCCGCGCAATAAAGTTAACGTTCCATTTTATTGCTTTTTATTTTATTTCCATGTGCAATATAAAAGCGTATTACGAAGCCTTTTGATGCGAATTATTGTCGCAATGTCGTAATGCGAGTAGGTATGCGTATTATCAAAACTTGTAACAATCAATTGGTTAATTGAACACCAGCTTGAATCCTGCGACTCTGTGGCGTGGATTAAGTGTGGGTATTTTAAAAATCTAGCGAGATCTTTTTGATTTACAGGAATTCTTTTGACGAAATGTACCTATGTCTGCCACCAGGCTGCAAACTACCGCTGTGCCAAATTTCATGAAAATTGGTTCAGTATTATGGCTGTACTGTACAGCTGGTGCAGCGATAAAGTTGTGCGAGTATTACTGCATACTCGTACAACATCATCACTGCCCGGGGAAAATCTTGGTTTCGATCAGTTTGGTAAATAATAACCAGCAGGGCTATTCTGTAAAGCCATTTTCGAATTATAGATAGTGAATTCGAGATGAGCTTGCTAATTTGTACTCTGTAAAACTCGATAGTATCTTCTCACTCAAACTCACTTCACTTCGCAAGTGCGTAGCAGATGTTTACAGAATATCAAACCAAGGTGAAGTGAGTTTGCTTTCGAAGCGAGTTATCACACTTGAGTGAGCTTCGATATCGAGATGGTATTTTAGAGAATAGCCCTACTGTATTATTTAAGTTCAAAGTCGCTCAGTCGTAAATAATATACTTACAATACAATTTAATTGTGCCGTCGGTGTCTCCGAGGGAGTTTTTTGATATGCAACTGTATGTGCCGAAGGTGCTGCGGCCCACTTTCTTTATTTTTAGCCTCATGTCCACTTCGTAGCCTCTTTCTACGGCCGTGACCTCAAACTTTTTGTCAGCTGAAAGACAAGATATGTAATGAATACAGATATTGAGATATGTTTATTTAAGATACCTATATTTCGCAAATGTTGTAACACATACATTTTGTTTGTTTAACAACAGAATTGGGCATATAGCAAAAATAAGAGCATGGTCGTAAGTGCCTCGAAGAGCAGTCGGCCCCGGTTATTATCACTATCATGGTGACAATAGTCTTTAACCCAGATAAGCCTGAAACTATTTTTACTCAAAATCTTTACAATAAACAAATTTTTTTAGTTGCATTACCTTTAAAATGAAGAAAAAAAATATTAAAAAAAATATTTTCCTTAAGGTTTTCCGGGAAATGCCCGTCCTATATATAGGACAGTAGGATAATAGGTAGTAAGTAAGGGTTAGTATTGACCGTAACTGAAAACGGACTAATATATTTATCTATTTATGAAAAGGGTACAAATAATGAATTTTAATGTTAGTATATCAATTTTGCAGTGTGATGACTTATGTATGATAAGTTATAAAACACATAGCACATACTTCTATATCAAATTTATGCAGCGCGTCAAACATTTTTTGACATTGACTGTAAAGTCTTTGTTTTGATTGAAGAATAACCAAATGATTTAATTGGTTATGCCTTGATCTTTCCAGCTGTCATCACGTTCATATTGGGACGGTTGACTTGGCCCCATTTTTCCAAATTTTCTGTTTGACTCAATCAAAGCTGTTGTTACTCTCCTGCGGAAGCTTAGGTGATCCAATTTCCCGTATTTTGTTTTATACAATAATTTCCATGCAAAAACGTTCAGAAAGATATTATTTGTAAGTAATGGCATGTGCCATTTCTTGACTCTAATGCCTACTCTGTGTAACCAATCATGTAAATTTTCGAACCAGTCAATCTGAAGTTTATCTTGGAAAACTCTTTGAACTTCAAGCCAAACCACTGAAGATGTTGCTAAGCCTCTTTTCCTCCACGCATAAATTCTTTTGCTCTGAGCTGATCAACTAACAGCAAGTTGCTCTTCGGTATCAATAATGAGATACTCAACTTGGAGAGATATTTCTACAGGTTGAAGTAATATGTTACGTAGGAAGTTATTCAGCGTCCACGTTATCTTCATCACCCTTGTCTTCATCACCTTCGTCAGTAGGGCAATTGGGGTGAACAAGGGGTGGTAGAATACATATTGTTACCTTTCTGTCATTTTTCTCACCATCGGAAGCTGTTCAAAGCGTCTATTATCCCATAAGCAGTTAGCGGTCCGAACATAAAAAGTTACCTGTATTATCCTACTGTCCTATATATAGTCCACCACTTTTTGTCGTAAATTATTTCCACTTTACGAAATATACTATCAATAAAATTGTTATACAAAGTAAAGAAGAGGTTATCCAGAACATGTGAAATGTGAAATTTGCAACCTAAACATAAATTTCAGATTTTTATACATATCTCTTGTGAGCCGTTTCTGTAACGCGCTTTTATTGCGCACTTTTTAGTTAAATATATCGAAAAATATTAAATAAAACGTCGATTTTATATTTTTACTATAATAAACATAGTCTACTTACTTCATATCACAACAAAAGAAATCAACCATTTAAATGGGTACTTTGATATATTTTTTTATTTTCACTGTCCTACATATAGGACAGTAGGCTTATCTGGGTTAAAGCCCGCCAACCCGCATTGGAGCAGCGTAGCGAGTCTAAGCTCATAATATACTTAGCTAACTTTAATTTGTGATAGCTAGTGGTTAGAACGACCGACTTCTAATCGGAGGTCGTGGGTTCGATCCCGGGCACGCACCTCTAACTTTTCGGAGTTATGTGCGTTTTAAGTATTTAAATATCACTTGCTTTAACGGTGAAGGAAAACATCGTGAGGAAACCTGCATGCCTGAGAGTTCTCCATAACGTTCTCAAAGGTGTGTGAAGTCTGCCAATCCGCTTGGCCAGCGTGGTAGACTATGGCCAAAACCCTTCTCACTCTGAGAGGAGACCCGTGCTCTGTAGTGAGCCGGTAATGGGTTGATCATGATGATGATGAACTTTAATTTGCCCTGTTTTGAAATTAGGGAAGAAATAAAATTAGAATGTCACTACCAACAATACTTACTTTGTGATATAATTTGGCCATTTATCGTCCAATAGTTAATAGACCTAGGGAAGGCTTCTGAATGGCAGTCTAGGTGTACGGTGTCACCTTCCATCGCCCCTACCAACTGGTTTTGTATTGTCATTATTGGTGGAACTGTGAACAAGGGTTGAGATTTTAAATTTGTAGGAATCAAAAAGTTTTATTCTCATACGTTACGTTTAACGACATAATCTTATTATATCTATACAATTCTTCTGTACGTGTGTTTGTCACCACTCCTCCTAAACGGCTGGACCGATTTGAATGAAATTTTGTGTGTATTTCAATGGATTTCTGGATGGTTTGAAAACACAATTAGACCCGGTAGGTGGCGCTGATGTCGGTATATCACCAGGACGACGTCTGCCGGGTCCGCTAGTGATTGTATAATTTAAATAGTTGGTAGATCGTGGCCCGGTTGTGATCATGGGCCATCTAACTCGGTCTAAATATTGACTTTTAGAAGGATATTTATATCTGTGGGATGTGTTCGTTTTGTACATGAAAGTTTATCAAAATACTAGTCAATTGGAAAGTTAACGATTAAAAATATTTTTGAGTGGTATTTTGTCCATAGTCAAAATATCTACCCCATTCAAACACTGCTAAATCGATTATTTGAAGTAATACGGTAATAGTCATATCAATACTACTGTCTTGAATATGGACCAGCTTAAAATGGATCAGATGTCAAAATGGCCACATCATCGCTTAGATTAATACCTATGTATGACTGCATCATCAATGTATCCGTATAAATTATGTATTTTATTCGCAAAAATATCTCCCTCAACTCTGAAAAAATACCATAGACGTATCAAATACTCGAAGATTACTCGACTAATACGTATGGCGTTTGTATACATATTTTGGAAACAACATTCAAAAAAAATATTTTTATTCATAAATCGGATTTTCTGCAATAGAGTATGTACCTATATGAAACCTGTCGTTAAAAATTTAATTCGAAAAGTAACTTTGTATACATACCAATCTATAGTAAATTTTATTGGGCTACATGAAAAAAGCCACAAAGACTTTCAAAAATAGAATTCATTCGCCAATTCGCTACGGAATGGGGTGGTTGAAGTTGATCTCTCTCGTTAGTAGAAGAGGCCTTTGCCCTACGGTATGATTTTAATAGGCTATTACTTTCCTTTTAGCATAGATAATAACATGGCTACAGTTGTTTGTAGTCGGTGTAACTAGAATAGTTGAGGACTTAGTTGCAGGGGTAATAAACGGAATTGAAAAAGAACCTAATTTGTTGTTACTATAAACCAATAAATCATGAAAGAAAAAGTTAACTGTTCCGTACAAACATGTCACTGGAATGTAGAGCTAATGCGATTCCTTTCTATCCTCACAACTTAAATGTACCGTAAAGCAATTCTTACACGTCCATCAATGTCCTATAAGAATGTCAGCTAACTTTGAGAAAACACGCCTCAATCTCAAGTAATTTATATGTAATACCGAGAAATGTTGTAGCATTATACTTTGTGTACCTACCATTCTACTTATCGTTAACCTTAGTACAAAATGAGGAAATAGTAGTTACTTCATTATAGTTAAAAACTGAACTTTATTTCTAAAGCTTGTAGTAGATCTCCACCGCGAGATAAATATAGCAAAACCGCTGAAGTCTTTACTTGTCCGCTCTATGGCATGCGAAGCTGAAGCGAAGCTGTCTGTTCTAATACATAAATTATGCTATAAGTTTTTCTCTTTAGGTCCAATCTCTTAGTTAGGCTGGGTGTCAAAGTTAGTTTAGTTGTGAAATCAGCCTGCTCAATAATTGGAATATCAAAATAAACTAAGTGAATATAGCTGACTAAAAAATTTTCCTCACCTAAAACATCTTTAACCAAACATGACAAGACTGCTTTACTGTAAGCGAAGCACGTGCATGATTCATTTCGCTTCATAATGGTCTAGTTTGATGAGATACTAAGCTCACAACGAAAGATGCTTTACTAACTTTAGTCTCTAAAAACATTTTTAAAATTTTTTCGTGCAACATTAAAGAATTATGATTGTAATGTATCGTAGGTATATGAATAATTATTGCAGCTTTGTAATAAACATACCTATATTATGTTTATTTATTATAAAATCGCAAAGAAACGATGTCACGAAATAGTCAATGACTAATCAAGCCAATATTGTGGTCAAGTTTAGATATAGCTAATATTCTTATATTTCATGAAGAAGAAAAAGCCATTTTTGGCCACCAAAACACCTAACAAATTCCTGCAATGCTACATTTTTACATATAATACCTATTACATATTATATTACATGGACTCAGTGGGAGACTTTTTTGGGGGTTAAGGTTACTCGCGTCCGTAGGTTTTACCGAAGTCAGGTCTTAATCCTCTTTACCCTACATGTGACCCCCGGTTGGTGCAAAATGAGTAACACCTTCTCAGGTGGTAGGCTTTGGCCGAGGCTAGTATGACCACCCAGCGAGCAAAGTCGTGCCGCCAAGCGACTCAGCGTGTCTCAGGTTGATTCGTGTTCCGGAACGATGCTCGCTGTAGCCATTCATAGAGGAATGGGTCTGTACTGTTGTGCTGCATTTGTTGACAGGTTCTGACCTGAATTGTAGGGATGCCGGGCGGCTCAACATGGAGGGCAGCGGGATCCGAAGCACGGTGCACCGCTGGCCGACCGCAGGTAGTAGGGGGCCCAATTAGTAGGTTCGCCACCTATGAAAGGCTGCCCCGCCACCTTGCGAAAAATCCTGGGATGGCCTCCATCGTGCCGGTTGGCGACCGGAGAGAGGACCCGATGGCGATTCCCAGGGGGGTTCGGGCGTCCCCGCGGTCTCCAGTTGAGTCTACCATCAGCACCTCTGCTTTGAAGGTCATGGTGTCAGGAATGCAGCATCTCGTACAACTTCCATTTCCCTAAACCTATTCACTCCCCAAAATAAATGAAGCCAAAAAGAAAGAGAAATCGGTTTTCACAGCGGCTGCACGTCCTCTCGTTCGCAGTGCACCTCTCTAATATTCGAGGATTGCACTCTAATCTCAGTGCGGTCCATCACCATCTCGAGACCGCTAAGCCGCATCTACTCTTTCTTACGGAGACGCAAATTATGAGTCCAGCGGATGTTGCGTACTTACAGTTCCCCGGATACTCGCTTGAGCACAATTTCAAACCTCGCGCAGGAGTCTGTATGTACGCTCGTGATAACATCTGCTGCCAACGTCTCCGTAATTTGGAGGTACCGAATTTCTCTGTTCTGTGGTGTTTGGTAGACACGGGTTTTGAGAAAACAGTCTACGCCTGTGTCTACCGTTCGCATAGTGGTGACCAGGAGACAACTCAATTATTCAATTACCTCAGTGAAACGGCTGACACCATCCAACATCGATATCCGTCCGCACAACTGGTATTTCTGGGGGACTTTAATGCCCACCACCAGGAGTGGCTGTTCCCATACCAGAAAACTGATCATGCTGGGAGGGAGGCGCGCAAATTTGCATTATCGCTAGATCTCTCTCAACTAGTTCAGGAAGCCACCCGGGTACCGGATGTCGATGGACATACACCCAATTGTTTGGACCTTCTGCTGACAACCGATCCAGACAGGTTTTCGGTGTCTGTTTCTGCCCCCTTGGGCACCTCAGACCACTGTCTGGTGAAATCTGTATCCAACTTTTATCCTCCTGCCTCCGAATCTTCTGTTAAGAGGCGGGTGTGGCGATACAGGTCAGCAGATTGGGATGAGATGCGACACTTCTTCGCGTCTTATCCTTGGCGGCAAATATGTTTCTCCTCCAACGATCCGTCGAGCTGTGAGAGTGCTATATCGGATGTGATACGCCGGGCAATGGAATACTTTATACCATTTTCCGACGTGTCTCCTGATAGCAAGATTCCCCCTTGGTACAATGCTGAGTGTGCTGTTGCAGAAGCCCGTAAGCAATCAGCGTTTGTAACATGGGCGGACGCCCGCGCTCTCAAAGCACCGGACGTAAAAATCAAAAAGAGAGATTTCAATATTGCCGCCAAGTCCTACAAAAGGGTTTTGGAAAGAGCTCGTTTCGACCGAACTAACCGCATCGGACGTAAGCTTGCCACTTACCCCAATGGCAGTAAAGCTTTCTGGTCCCTTGCAAAGTCGGTCGAATCTAATTTTTGCCGCTCTTCACTGCCGCCTCTGCAGAAACCTGATGGATCACTGGCCATAACTGCGACAGACAAAGCCAACCTACTTGCTTCTCTGTTTGCAGAAAACTCACGGTTGAATGCTGGAAGCAACCTCCCACCCACTCTTCCACCATGCGACTCCAGTATGCCGGAGATACGCATACACCAGCAAGAGGTCCTTAAAACCCTTAGGAACCTCGACGTGAGTAAGGCCAGCGGCCCTGATGGTATACCTGCAATAGTCCTGCGGAATTGCGCCCCTGAGTTGTCTCCTGTGCTAACACGCTTGTTTCGCCTCTCTCTGGAAACTGCTCAAGTCCCCAAATCGTGGAAAGTTGCAAACGTGCAACCAGTACCAAAAAAGGGGAGTCGTGCTGACCCGGCAAATTACAGACCAATTGCGATCACGTCCATCCTCTGTAAGAGTATGGAACGTGTTCTCAATAATAAACTCCTCGCATACCTAGAAGCTAACGATCTCCTGTCTGACCACCAGTACGGATTTCGGAAAAATCGGTCTACGGGAGATCTTCTAGCGTATGCCACACATACCTGGGGAGAAGCCATTGAGAAACACGGAGAGGCACTAGCCGTCTCTCTCGACATCTCAAAGGCTTTTGACCGGGTCTGGCACGGCAGTCTTCTCAGTAAACTTCCACCATATGGAATACCCACTGGCTTTTGTAACTGGATATCTGATTTCCTGAGTGACAGGTCATTTCGGGTAGTCGTCGACGGCTGCTCATCTGACCTAATGGCTATCAATGCCGGTGTCCCTCAGGGATCTGTTCTATCCGCAACCCTCTTTCTGCTGCACATTAACGATCTTCTTAAACCCGGTATCTTTGGGTACGCTGATGACAGCACCGTTACGGATAGATACATGTCCAGTTCCCGAGCCAGTGCTACTGAGATCCTTGAGCAAAGAGAGGCAATGGTGAATCGCATTAACTTAACTCTCAAGGAGGTGTCTGATTGGGGTGACGCCAATTTAGTTAAGTTTAATGCCACCAAAACGCAAGCATGTTTATTCACCGCAAAAAGGAGCCCTTTCACCTTGGCTCCTACTTTCCAAAGTGTATCCGTTCCGATTAGTGATCACATTGAGCTTCTGGGTATTGACATCTCACCCAAACTCAATTTCGGGAAATGCATCGAGTTAAAGGCCAAAACAGCTGCCAAAAAACTTGGTATCCTGAACAAGGTGAAGCGGTACTTCACACCTGCACAGCGCCTCACACTCTACCAGGCTCAAATCCGGTCAGGCATGGAGTACTGCTGCCACCTCTGGGACGGCTCTGCCAAATACCAACTCGACGCATTAGACTCGGTTGATCGCCGCGCCCGTAGAATTATAGGCGATCGGTCACTAACGCAGGCGAAATTGCTCAGTTTACAGCACCGGCGCAACATCGCTTGTCTATCGGTCTTTTATCGGATATACTTTGGAGAGTGTGCTCAGGAACTTTTTAACCTAGTTCCTCCTTCACCATTTCACCACAGAACAGCGAGAAGTCGTGAGCGATGGCATCCCTATGTGGTTGACGTTCAGTCAGCTCGCACGAAGCGCTTTCGATCTACGTTTCTGATACGAACCGCTAGGGTGTGGAACGACCTTCCGGCTTCCGTGTTCCCCTCCTCGTACGACTTGAGTACCTTCAAGGCAAGAGTGAATAGGCATTTTCTAGGCAAGCGCGTTCCAGCTTAGACCTCATCATGGCTTTTCAGGCATGATTGTCGTCAAGCGTAAGCCTATTATACAATTAAAAAAAAAAAAAAAAAAAAAAAAAAAAAGACTTAAGAGGACTTAGAAAGGACGTCTCGTAGGATTTCACATTTAAGTTGAACGGTTAAGGTGTCTTACGCAGATTCTTACCCGAATGTAGAAGAACACTGAGTTAGAACCATCGGCGATAGGTAATGCCCGCTGCAAACTATTATGATGAGGAAAATTGGAAGGATCATGAATAATGATCAAGAAACTTAGGGGAGTTGACTGGCTGCGAGATGGAGAGGCACTTAAAAAAGAAGAACATTCTATTCTCCATTGCTGTAAATACATAATTATCTTATTTTTCTGTAGAATAAAAGTGCTGGTAGTCAAACAGATTCTTTGACTTCATAATTCAAAATTCATTTCTGTTTTGATCGTTTATGAAAAACAATTTCTATAGCTACTTTCTAACGGCGGCGCTTCCAAAACTTTTTTTCGTGACCCAGTTATTTTTGTGTTCTCATTTCGTGTCCCGCCAAATACCTATGTGCACTTTAAAAAGCAATACGTGAGGTTTAGTGAGGATAAAATACATGCGATCTGCTTTGTAACCATTATATCAGAATCTTCAGTGTTATTTTTCAAGTTACTAATTAATTAATGTGATATTGTATTGCGTTAATCTGACCAACGGATATGACAAATCACGATATTTGTCTGACCATACTAGATGACAGAGTCCTTTATTCTTAGTAATTCTAGAATTACTTTAACACTCATATCGTGTTAGCTATAAGTACTTTAGCTTGAAAACTTACACTAGGGCATAAGTGTAAGTTTCAAGTTAAAAAATGTGACAATCGGGTGCATTAATTGACTGAATGGAGATGACAAATCACTAGTTTGCCCATGCACATTAAACGACACATTTACTTATTATTTAACTTTAAGATTATTTAGCTTATTTAACAATAACTTTAAAAGTTACATCAGAACCATAAGTACCTAAGTTAAAAGTTTTCGCAAACTATAGCCGCCACATTGTAAACCCACGACCAAAGCATATTAGGCTCTATTTTTTAGCATGTAGAGCATTATTGATTTGCTAGTGTGCTGCACTGCGGTCAGCCTTTAGTGTGCGATGATTCCTACAAAATGTATAAAAATTATGCAGAAGGATTTTTGCAATGCAATGCGTTGTAAAGCGGCCCGCCCTAATTTTCGCGAGTGATGGTGAATAATTTTCAATTAAAACAATAATAATTTTTTTTTTTTAAAAAGAACCGACTTCAATCGATTCAAACTTAAAAATTTTAACTTCAGCAACAGGTCTGGCAATCTCAGAGAACATATAAGTGACTTATATGTAGGTATATTTATGCTCATAACTACACATAAGTACATAAGAATGATAACTCGATGTGTCACACACAAAAACCTTCCTGAAAGTATGTATGTATGTAGATTACGATAGAACAAATCATCAAAATCGGTTCATTAGTTGCGGAGATAATCGCGAACATACATAGGTACATACATACATACATACATACATACATACATACATACATACATACATACATACATACATACATACATACATACATACATACATACATACATACATACATACATACATACATACATACATACATACATACATACATACATACATACATACATACATACATACATACATACATACATACATACATACATACATACATACATACATACATACATACATACATACATACATACATACATACATACATACATACATACATATATACGGGTCGAATACAGAACCTCCTTTTTTGAAGTCGGTTAAAATGCTTTGTACCTACATGCTAATACTTACAAATCTCTATGTAGGTGTGTGTAAAGCTATTGCTTACTCACAGTGTACAACGAGCATGACTCGTTTGCTGACGGACGGGGGCACGCCATTGCTCGCGATGCAGAGGTACGCGCCCATGTGCAGCCGGGACACCTTCACCAGGTGCAGCACCGCGCCGTTCACCGACGAGTCTACATTAACAAATTGTTATATCATACATTAACAAAATCATTATACACTTGCGGCACACGAGTAGTAAATCTACAGAGGGGAAGCTTCCACAAGCGGCCCGCTGTAGGTATACTCACACAAACACACTCACCAACGGTTCACGGACGCGCGCTCGTTCCACTAACCGGTACAGTTGGTGACAAACATGCGCATATGTGTGAGTGTACCTACAGCGGGCCGCTTACTAGAAGCTTCCCCTCTGTAGGTACTCTGTGCTTGCGGTCTCATAAACAATACCGTAAAATACATATAGGCATCCGATTCTTGTGCCGATTAAGAGCGCTGCATCGAAGATAATGGGCACTAAATTTTAAACTTTTCAATACTTTATCACAATTCACATTAGTTCCGAGTACCTTCACTCTCATTTTTGTTAGAAATGAGCAATATTCAAGAATTAAGTTGCTTCATTTCGACATCGCCTGTCCTGCGCACTTGCATTAACTGAAGTCTGTGAAGTGAGAGTTTGATCAGGGTCTCCTTCTTAAGAGCTCAGGGCTCAATTTGACTCAAAGAACTCAAAAGATTCAAAGGTCTCAAAAACTGAGGACTCGTAGGACTCGCTCGTAAGTCGCGAGGTCTGCAAAAATGAGTTATGACCAAAATTACGACTAAAAAACTCGAGTCTTTTACAAAACATTAACTAACTTTCACCACCTTCTGATAAGTATCGGATAGCTACCTACAACTTCTGTCTTTGTCACTTCACATAGAGTAAGAAAGTGACAAAACTTACGCTTAGGCTATCAGACACTTATCAGAAGGCCGTAATTAGCGCAACTTGAACGTGTTCTGTATGCATCGTGAACACCAAGCCAAATAGCCAAATAATATCTTCACTGTAACTACAGTCGATGTTATAAACATTAGATTCGCGTTTAACATTGTGCATCGACATACAATGGGATTCCAATTAGGTACTTGTAGAGTCGGCTACGGGTTTTACCAGGTAGCGGAATACCCGAGCTGATCGACTATTTAATGTTGATGGACAATGTTAAACGCGATTCTAATGTTGCCCGCATTAATCTGTAAGTGAAAAATAATTATTTTTCTAATTCATAAAACTATATAACTAGGTATACAAAATACCGTTAAGTGTAAAGATCATAACACAATCAGAACATTAACATAAACGGATGAACGATTAAAGTAATTTTTTGCAAGGGTATATTTGAAAACCTGGAGAAGTGACGTAGGATACTTTCTATCCCAAGAAAATAAATCTTACTCAATGCGGATGAAATTACGCGTATGAAAGAACAAGCGGATGAAACGACGTGAAAGAAAGCTATTACGTCACATAAATAAAGAAGGAAATGTATTAATTTCCCCGACCATAATGAAGTTTTTAATGACGTGCGTACCCACAGTAAACGCCGCGCATTAAAATAAATCCCAATTTCCATTTTTATTGCGCAAATTATCTTTAACAGGGATCGCACTTTCCGCCGGAGGAAATATAATTCCGTATTATGAAAGTGCGATTGTGGCTGTCCATTTTGCATTAACTGTGGACTACTTACGTCGTACGACGACAGTTTATGCGGTATGTGTATGTGTGTGTGTGTGTGTGTGTGTGTGTGTGTGTTTGTCCACATGCGATCACCACATTAACACACACAGTGTTAATGTGGTGATCGCATTACAAAACGACCCGCAAGATCCACAAAGAGAAAAAGAACTGAAAATGTTAACTTCAGCAAAGGTACTTTATCTACGTTTCTTCGATGCATCCGATACGACAGAATCTTGTTGTTAACGTCACATGAATTTATTGTATTAGTATAAATAATTTATACCATACAGGTATAAGTAAAGTCTAAAGCTTCACTATTCTACACTATTTGCCGAGAAAAATTGTCTAACTATAAAGTACAAGAAAAATGACTGTAATATTGTTAAAGAAAATGACGTATTATGATTAATCAGACAGCGTGGAAATGTAGGTATGTGTAGGTATTTCTAGTTACACTCCCCCGCTTCTGTGGTCGCCGTGGTGTGGGTGAACCTTTACTCGTAGATTGAAAGTGGTAAAGGTCTTTGCGGTTTGCATGTTGCATGCTTTGAAGTTGATGCTTCGTTCGCTTTTATCCGTTTTCATTTCATATACTGATATAGATATCTGTAATATATCGCAAACAAGCTGATGCTCACTACTTCGTCCGCGTGGATTTAGGTATTAAAAAAATGTTTCTTCATACAAACTTTGCCACCCCGTCATACAGGGATGTAATTTCCAAAAATCCAAATTTTGTCCTCCTTTACGGTATTCAAACAATATTTCTTCTTAAAATTCTAAGACCTAAGGTTTCGGCTGTGCGTCACAGTAGCAATAATGAGAGGATTTTTTTTTAAATAATAATAGTGGGCAAACGAACAAACGGGTCATCTGATATTAAGTGATTTAACCGCCGCATTGAACATGAACATGCATTAACATTAGCAGCACCTGAGGCGTTGCCGGCTTTTGAGGAAGGAGACTGGCTATTCAGCTCACTGCCGGGACGCATCGGATGCTTTGCAGCAGATTTCGGCTAAAGTGTCGTTGTTAGCCAGGCGGATTCGGTAGAAAGCGGTGGTATCAGGCACAACGACCCATAGAGGAGACTGACAGCGTCAGGACCTAGTTAGCATGTTGTCGGGGTGCACCGCGCGCAGGTGAGATTGACTTTCGCCACATAGGTGTAATTTGGGCCACTTACAATACAAGGACGGGGGTCCTCCCACGATTGCAATCTTTTTTTATTGTATGTCACTATTTCCACTCTTAGCTTATACACAGATTAATGGGAGTTTTATAAAAACAACCCCAGTGTGATCACCACACGTTCAGAGCAGGGTGTAGGGATATAGATATAAAATGAAAGGCTTATTATTATTATTGATCATAATGGTTTATGAGACTCCGTAGCTTGATAAGCCATTACAATCGCACCAATGTGTGGCCGAATTTACACAACTATGTACCAACGTAAGAAAAAACTTTCTAACTATGATTGTCGGTGAAGTTTGAAGTCGGCAGCAGGTCCCCGGCTTCCTTCCTCCAGACCACCGCTGGTGTTGGGACGCCGTGTGCAGCGCATCGGAGTGTGACGTTGGCGCCTTCCCTCGCCACCTGGTCGCTGCTGGTTGGGTAGTCCAGAATGTCCGGTGGCACTACGAAAAAAAAGGTATGTTAGTATTTGAATCGTTGAATTATCTTCATACTAGGTTATGCCCGCGGCATCGCCCGCGTGAATTTCGGTTTTTCACAAATCCCGAGGGAATCGTGGATTTCCGGTTCCCGTTCCCGCTCCCTTTTCCAACCTTTATACCTACACTCAAGGAAGTTTGCTATAGTGATCTACCTATAGCTATAGATTTCGGTTTTTTCAAAATCCCGCGGGAACTGTGGATTTTTCCAGGATGAAAAGTATGTGTTAAGTCTTGGCATAATCTATCTCCATTCAAAATTTCAGCCAAATTGGTTCAGTAATTGCGACATTATAGAGTAACAACCATCCAAACGTCCACACTTTCAAATTTATAATATTAGTAGGATTATGGTGGTGATTTTTTTATTTGATGACACGATAGCTCTTGGATGCGATCTTACGTTGTAGAAAGACGATGCAGTCTAAGAAAAGTAGTATTAAGTAGAAATTAATCGCGAAATTTAAGTGGCAATACGCCGGGCACATAGTTCTAAGAACTGATATACCTTGGGGTCCCAAGGTATTGGAACGGCAACCTCGCACTGAAAAGTGCAGTGTTGGCAGACCCCCCACTAGGTGGACAGATGATATCAAACGAGTTGATGGGAGTCACTGGGTTCAAACGGCGCAAAATTGATATTTATGATAGTCACTACAAGATACATTCCTATGCCCAGCAGTAGACTATCGGTTGAAGAAGAATAAAAAATCTAAGATGGTAGTCTAACTTGGAAGGGGTACTTATAAACCAATACATCTCTATTGGTTTCTAGGCTGCGTCGTACTGGATTTCGGCGAATTACTTAGCTTGGCAGTATACCATTTATGGTAGAGTGCGATATATGTGATAAGTAGCGACCTTAAAAGGCCCTATTAGATCAGACCTAAACCACTTTAGTATTATAAATCCCCAAATTCATCCATCTGGGAATTATACTTGGGATCACCCATGTTAAAAGGTCAGAGAGGCTGTCAAAATGTTTAAACACAGTCACTATCAGTCGCCTCATGCTTAGTATTTGGATTAAAGGCCTGGGGAATTTCAGCTTTCTTTCGTGCGGGACTACGAAGCGAGGAATTTGAATAACTCTTGGTAAGGATTGCTTCAATTTCATAACTTTGAAAGTTTGAGCCTCAATAGCTTACCGGACAGGGGCGGACTGAAATCCGGAAGATCGAGGGTTCAATCAGCACCCATTGCTCTATTATTAATTGTATCTACTCTTACCACAAACATCACGCTTAAAGCTACAGACACAAATGCTCATAAAAATCATGCTCAAAAGTAAACCTGTTCTGACGCGCTCAGAGTAAACAACCCGCGCCTCGAGAGCCACGCTCGAAAATCAAACATCTGGTGATTTCTGAATTCTGACCGTAATCGAAATGAGCAGCAGCTTATTGCTAGTAGGTAATTCTTTTCATACACATGCTACTAAGTAACAGTTGTTTAATAAAAGCATCCTCTCCTACTACAAATGAACTTTGTGCCTTGACTAGAGGGGAAATGGGGATAAAATGACCAGTTACATTTTTTTTTTTTTATAGGAATAGCGGGCAACTGAGCAAGCGGGTCACCTGATGTTAAGTGATTACCGCCGCCCATGAACATTAGCAGCACCTGAGGAACCACTAATGCGTTGCCGGCTTTTGAGGAAGGTGACTGGCTCTTCAGCTCGCTACTGGAACACACGGATGCTTTGCGGCAGATTACGGCTGAAGTGTGGTCGCTAGTCAGGCGGATTCGGAGTAGAATCCTACCACAAAGCGGTAATACCATCCAGATTGCGTTGTGTGGTATCAGGCACAACGACCCGTAAAGGGGACTGAGAGCGTCAGGGCCTCGTTAGCATACTGGCAGGGTGCACCGGGCGCAGGTGAGGTTGACTTTGGCCACATAGGTGGAATTTGGGCCACTTACACCCCTAAGTATTGAGAGATGACGTGCTAAACATCATCTCTCAATAACTTGAATGGTCCGGAATCCAGATACGTCTTCGCCCTGCTCCGCTTCAGTGCACGGGTACACTCAGTCATGTTTAACATGGCAAACAATATATATTTTAAAGTTAAGCGACTCTATTGCTGTGTTCACACATTCCTCGCACGCATATTCGCACATCCCTGGTGCAAAGGCAGCTTTGTGTGTAAATATAATAATATGGTGCCACGTTCGCGCTTATCACAGCTGCGACTATTATTATTGCAATTACGAGTCATTACCATCGAGTCCGCGACACGCACTCGTGGTTATTAGTCGTCATGTATAAACATTTTTGCCATAAAACTTAAGTTTATACCCCCGTATTTACTGCTTTATGTATGCTTAATATACGAATAATTTGAAAGACCAAAGTATTCGAACAATGCGTGTTGCCAGTGATGACATTAATAGTTAATTATGGGCCTCATAAGAAAGCTTAATCTCGCGGAGTACTCGGAGAAATACTCGGAGTTTCTTTACGTGATCAATTCAGAAATGAGGCTATCCATGGAACAACCAGAATCACTGATGTATGTCAGAAGCCTCGATTTTCACAAGATTTCAGTGTTCTGTGTGTTTGATAAAAAAGTCATGATAATTTCAATACAATTTTATGTTAAACTAGTTTAATCAATTTTGTAAGTCCGTTAAAAGTCTGAAATCAGTAACAATATGTTCGCATCATTTTCCATTAAAAAATTGTACTTAGTACCTGATTTGATTTATTTGCTACCAAGTTTAGTTATTGTTTCTAATTAATTATTCGTACTCTAACTGTTATTTTTCACATAGCAGTGTACCTAAAACTTATCACGATAAAAGTCAACACTGGGTTATTTCGGCATTTAACTTTTGTTATTTCCCGCTCGTAGCGCGCATAATTTCAATTTAAAGTTTCATAAACCGCATCGTGGAGTCTTTAAGCTTTGAAGCTAAACAAATTATGTTTACTAACGTGAGAAATAAATCCATTAAAAGTTAAGTACAATTAACAAACTATGGTATGTATAGTTCTCTATTTATTTAATTTGAATGAGTGAGAAAAAAAGATGCGTCGTCGTGCTCTTTAAAAATCTGCAGTAGGTTTCCAAATTTCATTTAACACAATTTATACATTTAACACAAAACATGGAACATTTTGTTAGTTTTTTTACAAATTCAACTATTACTTAGATATTTTTAACTTGGTTTCGTACTAAAATATTATTCTAAAAAGTTTAAAATTAGCTATAAAATTATTTCTTACATTCTCTATGAACGCGTTCACACCTGAGTGCTTAGTCTCAGTTTGGAGCGCTACAAAACTTTTTAGTACCACCATGACTTCAGAGTAAAATGGACCTAATATAAGAGTCTTTGGGTTCATTTTCCTCTGAAGTCATTTGTGATTCGATCAATAGTATACTTCTAGTGTACTGTTAGTTTTGGAGCGCTTCAAACTTAGACTAAGCACTCAGTTCGTATCAGTGACGACTCAGCGTTTCAGTGTCAGTTTAGAGAATGTATGAAAGAATATTTTTCATTGTGCTGGAACTGCGCCGGCACTGATGCTTAACTGATAGTATGTGCGAATCGGCCTTTAGAAGTTATGGAGGAATAAAAAAACCATGCACACGTGACGGCCGTGTTGCGGTCGCATTCTTTTAACATAAAATCATTTAAAATGTGTACCTACATGAATACATACACGTACAAACTCGAGACATCATAGTAAACATACGCCATCATATTACGCCATTTTTAAAGCTCGGATTAAACTTGTGTGAGTGATAGTTCTTATAGTAAACTAGCATCTGCCCGCGGCTTCGCCCGCGTGAATTTCAGTTTTGAACAAATCCCGAGGGAATCGTGGATTTCCGGTTCCCGTTCCCGCTCCCTTTCCAACCTTTATACCTACTATCAAGGAAGTTCGCTATAGTAATCTACCTATAGCTGTAGCTATAGATTTCGGGTTTTTCAAAATCCCGTGGGAACTGTGAATTTTTCCAGGATAAAAAGTAGCCTAAGTGTTGCCAATGCATCCAATATAGCAAACTATTGCAATAATGTGTTGTGTGAATGTGATTTACCTAAGAACAGTCAGTGCCCTCTATGGCGTTTTTGGAAGTTTATATCTATTTTAGTCCCACAGGAATTTTTTTCAGGGATAGAAAGTGCTATGATATAAGCCTATGTGTTAAGTCAGGGCATAATCTATCTCCATTTAAAGTTTCAGCCAAATCGGTTCAGTAGTTGCGGTGGAGAAGAGGAACAAACATACACACACACAGACACAAACTTTCGCCTTTATAATATTAGTGTGATAGTGTGATTCGACACGTTTTATAGTAATGTATGGTCTGCGGTTATGACTTCTTACCCACAACGTCGAGGTACGCCGTTTGGCTCTTCATGGGGTCGGTGTTGAGTTGGCACATGTACCAACCGCGGTCCGACTGTCGCACGTCGTGTATGTGCAGGAACCACACGCGCCGGTCGCTGTTGTTGACGGCGATGCGGTGGTTCTTTGTGATCACGTGGGTGGCTATCGTCAGGATCGTCTGCGTGTCCACACGTAGCCACGCCACCTGTTTTAGTAAAAAAAAAAAACACAATTAAGAGAAGTCTCTCTCGAGCGCTCCCGAGTGCGCCCTATACTTTTTTATTTTATTTGAGCTACTTGATTTTGGCAATCGAGAACACTCAATACTAACCAAGTTAGATTTTCGTTGTAATATTAAACATTCAAAGTCAGTGAAATTTAGTAAATACGCTCTAGAAAGTTATAGCTGTGTCTGTGGTTTGATAGACTAGAATAAAAACATTGAGTACTTTTTTTTTTTACTTTTTTTTACAGTGTTTCTACAAAATTTACAAAATTTGATTCATTTTTTTGGTTGATATTGAAATATGAGTTGAACTTCATTGGTATGCCGTGCTCTCTACATCTTAACCAAAACAATTTTAAATTTATTTAAGTCTAATCTTTCAAAACTTAAGTAGCCTAACCGACACCCACTTTGATTTTCGCATAGTGTAACTACTACCTACCTTACTAATATTTTGTGCATTTCACCTTACTATTTCAATGTATGTCATATTTTATTTATTTTTGTAGTTGTCTTACTACGTCCACAATGGTAAACTTCTAAACTAAGTAATCATCACTTACCATCGTCAAACACAATTTTACTGTCATGGAAAAAATATAAGAGATAATAAAACAATAATATCTATGAGGTCAGCTATTTTTTCATAGAACACTCATTTCATTAAAACACTAGAACAAGATAATAGCAGCAAGTGTTATGATAAATTAAAGTGACGCCTCCTCGTTTGTTCCTTCAATTTCTTTAAATAAAAAGGTACTGAATTCGTACTAACTCTGTAAGAACCGAGGTCATTGACGACACAAGTGAACACAGCTTCTCTTCCTAACGACACTGTCAGGTTGTTCAAGCTGTCTTCGAAACGTGGCACTTCTGCAACAAAACAATTCCGTTAAGAGCGATCCTCAATTACCTACCTTCGCAACAAACTACGTAGAAAAAACGTATTCGATTATTTTTCCCTTCCTCTTTCACTAGTTTCTTGTTTTTAACCCCCGACGCAAGAACGACGGGGTGTTATAAGATTGACGTGTCTGTGTGTGTGTCTGTCTATTCCCCTGTAGCGCTCAAACGGGTGAACCGATTTGAATGCGGTTTTTTTTTTGTTTGAAAGGTGAATTAGTCGAGAGTGTTGTTAGCTATGTTTGATGAAAATCGATCCAAGATGGCCGCCGCTACAAAATGGCGGATTACATATTTTTTCACAAGTCCCTTAATTGGCCGTCTGGCAAAATGGCGAATGTCGGGGGTTTTTCAAATTTTTAATTTATACTTGTTAATAGTTATGAGGAGTTTCTCTTGAGCGCGCCACATACAAATCGAGTTTGATTATTCCTTGAACATTAACCAATAATTTTTTTTTTATAGGAATAGCGGGCAACTGAGCAACCGGGTCACCTAATGTTAAGTGATTACCGCCGCCCATGAATATTAGCAGCACCTGAGGAACCACTAATGCGTTGCCGGCTTTTGAGGAAGGGGACTGGCTCTTCAGCTCGCTGCCGGAACACACGAATGCTTTGCGGCAGATTACGGCTGAAGTGTGGTCGCTAGTCAGGCGCCCACAGGGGAACAGACACACACACACACACACACACACACACAGAGAGACACGTCAAACTTATAACACCCCGTCGTTTTTGCGTCGGGGGTTAATAATACAGACATTTTAGAACGTATCTACAAAAAGTCTATTCATTTCTATTGGTAAATATTGAAATTAAAAAGCGTTGAACTTAGTTTGTATAAACGTGCTCGAGAGATACTCTCTTACCAATAAACAGTATAGCTCAGTTTATTCAACTACGATTCGCGACGCAATCCGATTTAAAACATGAGCTGTTGAAACCCGATGAAAGGTGTTAAATCAAATTAAATTGCAGTGTTTTCTATGACCTTTCTGGCGCAGTGGTACGGGTGTGAAACTATGGTGTGAAATCACAGCGCGATGTCATAAGTGAGAGATTGGGTTCAATTTCAGGCAGAGTCTGACGATTAGGGTGATGGTTTAAACAAAACTACCAAAATTACCCGTTTTTAGGGTTCCGTAGTAAACAAGGAACCCTTATAGTTTCGCCATGTCCGTCCGCCTGTCCGTCTGTCCGTCCGTCCTCGGTTAATCTCAGAGAATATTAGTGCTAGAAATCCGTAATTTGGCATGAGTATAAATATTAATTACGCCGACAAAGTGGTAAAATAAAATTTTGATAAATATTTTTTTTAGGGTAGCTCCCATACATGTAAAGTGGGGATGAATATTTTTTTCTCGTCTACCCCATAGTGTGGGGTATCGTTGAATAGGTCTTTTAAAAATACTGTGGGTGCGGGAACATCATTTTTCGATTTCTAGATCCGTTTGTAAAATATGATGTTTTAAAGTGCAAATTTTTATTAGAGTCAAGTGTCCCCCCCCTCTATCAGCCAAATGGCAGTATATAGGAACTTGAAAAAATTCACAGCAGTAGGGTATATAATCAATTTTAAAGGAAAACTATCACGGCTAAGTAGGGTTCACAGGTTAAGGAGTTATATCTGTTTTTCGAGGATTGTGACTACGGAACCCTACACTGCGCGTGGCCCGCCACGCACTTGGCCGGTTTTTATCAAGATTGTATCGTCACTTACTAACAGGTGAGATCGCAATCAAGGGCCGCCTTGTGATTTAAAAACACTCGACCAACGAAATTATGTTTAAAATTAATATCCAAACTTTCTTCGCCAAACATACCAAAAGCATTCCCAATATAATTATAAAGTAGTATAATATTCTATTTGAATCACGAAAAAGTTAATTAATTTAAGCAATATTAATTTAATAAGCATTTAATATTCCGTTAATAAACTGTGCAAATTTTACGAATAAATAGGAAATTTTCAACTCAAACGAACATTAATGAATGAATCCGAAAGTAGTTATTTTGAAATCGAATGTTTTGCAATTTTGTTATAATCTTTAAACCATTTTCGCTCAATATTATTTTGTATACTTTTTGGGTAGGTATGGTATAGGTATGTATGTATTTAAAGTATGATGATGATCCTACATCTATACATATAATAAAATCGTAGAATTGCCGTATCTGTACATTGAAAATTTTTGCAAAATAATAACTGGGGGATGTTAGGGATAAGTAATAGAACGGAAAAAAGCTATTTTTGAAATTTTTGTCTGTTTGTCTGTTTGTCTGTTTATCTGTTTGTCTGTTTGTCTGTTTATCTGTTTGTCTGTTTGTCTGTATGTTTGTGCGCGCATCACGTAAAAACTACTGAATGGATTGAAATGAAACTCGGCATGATTTAAGTTAATACTATGGAGTAACATATAGGATACTTTCTATCCCGAAATTCAGCACGGTTCCCTTGGGAGAGGGGATGAAAGGCAAAATGTGTACTTAGCTGTAGTTCGTTAACGGGTGGTCCGATTTCATTCATTCTTTTTTTGTTGGAAAGTAGATACTTTAAAGACTACTGGCTAATCTCCGAAAGGCTGGACCGATTTTGATGGGACTTTCACTGGCGGATGTTTACATTTTGATGTACCTAAACATCCGCCAGTGAACTTTTAACAGTTTTTAGCAAGGTTTAAGCTCAAAGGAGCATAGGAAAAACAAAATGATTCCCACGGGATTATTAAAATCAATATCCACGCGAACGAAGTCGCGGGTATCCGCTCGTTAATTAATAAGCGAACAATATTCGCTGTATAATTAAATAGATTTTAATCAAATTAGATAAATAATTCATTTGTGTTTTGCAGTAACGTCAAGTTTCGTCTACGTTGTCCACAAATTGTAGAGATAGAGGTCGCTAGGACGGGGCTTAACTCGGTTAACTTAATGTCTGTCCTCACGAACACAGGTATTTGCATAAATTATAATGGCAACGGATTCCGAAAACCACTGGTTAAGCGTGCAATGTTCATTATTTTTAGGACTAACGCAACAAACATAATGGAGGAAGCTATATTTTATGGTGGCTTAAAACATTGATTACTTAAAATCCATCTAGCCGTTTGGGATGCTTCGAAGGTATAGGTAAACTGGGTATATATACATACCCAAATACGCGTAAAAAATATAAGCTTGTCTTTGCTATCGATCTGTCAGGTAAAAATGAAAGAAAATTTAATAATAATTTTGTTTTACAAATCCGAGCATCCGAAGTAGGGGTATAAGCTGCTCGAGCAAATTTGAATAATATCCAAATTACAGTTATGAGGGCAGTTATTGTAGCTGAGTCTGGAATAAAATTCAGATCAAATTTAATATTGAAAACGCTGAGTGTATAAAAATTATGTAAATCCATTGAACAAAACAAATTGTTACTCGTAAACAGAATAACCAAAGTGTACCTTCTAAATGAACTTTATTCATTTTAAAAATTAAGGATTATAATATTATGTGAATCGCGTTAAACAGAAAACAGTCTAATCAAACAAATTGCATTTGAGTTTTGAAATTTTTTTGCTGATTTGTATAATTATAATAAATCTGATAGAATTACACATCTGTTTTCTAACTACATTTTTAACATTTATCATTAGTTTATAGGTGATAATCTGTAAAAAATAAATAAAAATCGACAAAGAATAATAAGAATAAAGGTAATAGACCTTTATTTGTCAAAGCTTAATTTCTACTTGTTTTATTTTGGTTCATTACAGAAAATAAAAATAATATTTTTAAAATGTTGTTTCATACCAAAAATATTATTTTACTTTCTGATACTTATTGAATACTAGCGGTCCGCCCCGGCTTCGCCCGTGGTACCTACATAATATATAGCCTATAGCACTCAGGGATCACGTACATATCCAACTGTGAAAGAATTTTTGAAATCGGTCCAGTAGTTCCTGAGATTAGCGCGTTCAAACAAACAAACTCTTCCGCTTTATTATATTACTAGACTAGATGATGCCCACGGCTTCGCCCGTGTGGATTTAGGTTTTTAAAAATCCCATGGGAACTTTTGATTTTTCAGAACAAAAAGTAGCCTATCTGTAGTAACCCGTCCCCAAAACGGAAAAATTCCGTGGGATCCCCACGATTTCGGAATGCAATTCCTTACAGCATCAGGGTTGAGGAGTTGGACATGTACCTACTTAGTAGCTCAGTAGCTGTACCTACTCAGAGTTCATTCAACAATGAAGTCTTTAATTAGTATCGCCAATATCAATTTAAATAACCGACAGTGCCTAAATCCCATTAGTTTTGGGGTTCCCCCCCCTACAGCATCAGGATTGAGGAGTTGGAATCCAAATTTTATGTAGGACAGTGTCGCAATGTTTCTCTATCGATTAAAAAAAAATTACGCAAATCGGTTCAGAAATCTCGGAGATATCGGTGTACATAGGTAGAAAAACACAACTCCTCCTTTTTTGAAAGTCGGTTAAAAAAGTAGCCTATGTTACTCCCTGACTAATTCTCTACTTGTATGTGAAAGTCCAGTCAAAATCGGTTCAGCCGTTCCGAAGATTAGCCCGTTCAAACAGACAGACAGACAGACAGACAGACAGACAGACAGACAGACAAAAATTTTAAAAACGTGTGATTCGGTTATGGTATCGTTCAAATAACCATATGAGCTTAATATGAGGTAGTTATTTCGATATTACAGACAGACACTTCAATTTTATTTATTAGTATATAGATATAGATTTAAATGTCCGTATTTCATTGCCTTACGCAACGCAAACAAATCAGAACTTTCAAAGTGGTTATCAAGTGTTTATACCTACAAACAATTGGAATTATTCTGTAGACGTAATTTTCTGCGTTTGTTTTAAATATTGCTTTCACTCGACAATAGAATTCCCATTTCTAAAGTACCTAATTATTATGCTGGGCTCAGAAAAAGTTCGGTCCGTTCTCAAAATCATACCATTGTTCAGAATAAAAGGAAGTGCAAATATAAAATTTCAATAAACAGACGGCCTTAATTATATATTATGCAACAAATTCATAATAAATATTATAGCAAAATTCAGAATAGGTACTATAAACAGTATAGTACTAATTACACTATTTGTTTATAAAGCGTCTATTGGACGAGGTTTTTTTGCTACAGTAACTGCCATGACTGATGTTTGCATGATCAATATTTGGAAAACTCACTACTCCATCAGTCATACTCAATCATCACATGATTAACAAAATTGACTCATGCAGAAATTATTGTCTAACGGACTCCTTATAGTTTTCCATGGTGCCCGTTTTTGAGAATGTTTTCGATCGCTTGTTTTTAACCCCCGACGCAAGAACGACGGTGTGTTATAAGTTTGACGTGTCTGTGTGTGTGTGTATGTGTGTGTGTGTGTGTGTGTGTCTGTCTGTTCCCCTGTGGTGCTCAAACGGGTGGACCGATTTGAATGCGGTTTTTTTTTGTTTGAAAGGTGAACTAGTCGAGAGTGTTGTTAGCTATGTTTAATGAAAATCGGTCCAAGATGGCCGCCTCTACAAAATGGCGGATTACATATTTTTTCACAACTCACTTAATATGGGTATCAAATGAAAGGGCTTGACAAGTAGAATAGCACTATGTAAATCCAAAATGGCCGCCGCCACAAAATGGCGAATGTCGGGGGTTTTTAAATTTTCAATTTATACTTGTTTGTAGAAAGGGTTAGAAGGCTCAGCTATCCAATATACTGCACAACAATAACAACGGCGGAACCACGGGTAGGAGCCAGTTGTATAATATAAATGTTATCGTTGCTTGTTTTCTCGCACGCTCAGTTCTAAGCATTTATTGTGCCTAGAGCAAATTTGCTTGCGGGACGCAATATCCCAGCGAACGGGCCTTGGGGAGCTATTCCGTTTTATTTGCCCGCCTGAGTCGATAATGAACGTTTTTTTCCCCGTATCTTCCACGAGAAGTCAATACGCTAAAGGTGTAATAAAGCCAGTAGCCTTCTCACTTATGTCTCCACTTGGCACTCAAATTTTATGGCAAAGTAATTTTGTTGAACGGTGCACATGTGCTTCGAAACAATTCAAATTAAAACCGCTCTTATTACTAGGCGTTAAAGTCGTAACTGCTATTAAATGGGCATGCTAAAATACAGATTAGGCGAAATGAAACAATAAATAGCTGTATTTATAGGCGATAAAATGCTTTTGCAATGTTTATGGGTCTCGTGGTGGCAATTGTGGATATGTCAAAGTACAATTGTATGTAATATTCCTCATACCATTTCCTCATTCAAGTCATATCTAATAACATGCCTACTTTGAATAACAACAATTTTTTAAGATCAATAAGCTGTTTTAAGTCTCTAGCATAAAACCTTTTCAATTTGTAGAAAGACATATGAAATCATCGGAAGTAAAATAAAATAAACCCCAATGTTTACTTCCACTGGATCCACAACGATTTCCATCACGAAAAGTCTTCGTAGTTATACCATAGAAGTAATAATTTTTACCCCACCAAAGCATAACAGAGGCTACAAAATACGATCTTTATCTTTTTATGGGTTCAAGGAGTGGGGTGAGCCACGCGGGTGAATTTATGTCGGAATATTACTTTCCTTGGAGACTGTAAAAGAAACTTTTAAACATCTTATGTAAGCACTGGGGCTGTGAGGGCATAATTTGATCTTTTAGATGCAAGCGTTTTGTGTTGTGGAATACTTAACTTAGTAAACTTTTTAACATTAAAAGTACATTACGTGTTGGGCGTCCCTTTCGGGTTTGTTTTAATTAAAAAGCCTTGATAAGCGTCTGTAATTCATACAATAAAAAGCTTTTGGCAAAAGTCAAGTGGGTGTACGCTTTAATCTCCTCAGTAAAAATATAGATATTATTAAATACATTTGAACAATACGAGTTATAAGAACTTGCTTCTATTGAAATTAGACAGCAGACAGTGTTTTTTATTAATTTGTTTTGTTTTTTATAAAACAAAACAAAAAATATACAAAATCTTTAAATTGTGCTAGTAGAGTAAGTAGCATAAAATAAAGTCATGCATTTGACGCAAAGAAAGACTAGGCCAAAGCTTCCAGTGTTTATTTCCAGCCTTTGAAAATAACGGTCAACTTTATTGCGAGACATGCGGAACTTAAGGCTATGTTTTGCTTCTTAGTCACATAAAGCGTTCACATCCAGACGTTAGTTAATTTAAATATTGACGAGTTGAATTTGTGTACATAATAATAACGCACGTACTACAAATATAGGTATGAGCTCTTATACATTTTTATTGACAAAGTCTACAATGCCTATTAAATTTTCAATTACACTAATGCATTTATGAGTAAGATCCTGTGAAATATAAATGAAACCTTTTAGAGCCACAAGTCTAGTTTATTTCTATGGTAAATAATAATATATCTTGCTTCATTCTAGACAGTAGCTTATCGCAGACGTAAATCTCATGCTCATGATGTATATTTTATTAATATTTAACATCACTGTATCTGAGCTCTTAACGTTAATTCATCTTCCGCGATTTATGACAGCGCTTACATCATTTAATATTTTGCGACTATATTTTTCATACAGAGACTTTATTTAGTACGTGACTTTGCGGTATATTGACGGGTAGGTAATATTTTCTCCGTTAAAGCGAACCAGATACAAGACAACGCTTTCGAGCAACGACTTTTGTGTCGAAGTTGATTGTTTAAAAATATTTGCGTATCACATCGCAACCGCGCTCGTACTTCCCGCGTCGCACTTTGTAGCGTGGCCCCTCACGCGAACTCCAGTCTAAATGTAAGAACTTTATTCCACTTTAACTACCCCTTGTATACCCGATCGATGCCTATTCTGCAAATTAGGGGCAAACACCATGCCCCAGATACAAAGCTTACTTTACAAATGCTAACAATAACCCAACAACTCTATCAGACCCGAACTTCGACCATTTTCTTTACAAAGATATCATACAATTATCGTCATAAAGATATTCTAATTATTATTCTACACGAACTTAAACAAAGCTATGTAAAGTTTACAGATGCTTAAGTTAACAGATAAGAGCCGACGCCGTTTTAAAATACAGTAAGTAACTTACAAATTTGTGAACGATCTTCGTGATTTGGCAACTTTTCTTTCCGAAGTTAGCCGTAAGTTTCAGGGAACTTTCCAGCCGTGTTTCCAAACCTTATCGTCCGTAGAAGTAACAAGCCGAGATAAATGAAGTTTGGTTGTTCTTAATTTAATGGTTGGCCGGAAGTTAGGCGGACGTGATCGGATGGCGGAGTTTCTCGACCGTTTATTGCCCAATTATTTGCCATTCCCATCAATATGACCCCTAATAAAATTCATTGCAATGATAAACGTTTATTTTAATGAAACTGAAACTTGTCTCGTGAAAAATGTTATACCTATTTAATAAATAAATTATAGTTAACAGCATGAAATAAAAAAAGATGGTTAATTTGATTGTGCTTAATCTTGATGTACTTATTATGAATCTGGTTCTCAAGTTAAAGTTAACTTAATGAAAGTAGGCAAAATAAAAAAATATCTCAATGATTGATAAGTTATACAATGTACATAATATGTCCACCTAGTTCTATAATAGAGTGTAACGACCAATTCGAAAATACTGCTGCAGTGCGCTATCACATACGCTATAATAATAATATTAATAAATTGTGAAAATTTTCAATTTTAAAATGCAACGCTCTGGTAAAGTGCTTGTTCAGTATAAAATTCAGCTAAAAGCATTGTTGTGTTGCCCCGATGTTTGTGGCTAGCGTGTGACGGACAAACGTTTTCGTATCGCAGAAAATTTAAAAAATAATAAATTGTACTCTGACATTTGTTCAAAATTTATTGTTTGTTTCATTGCTACAGTTTCATTAATTTTATTTTTCTTGGCCTTAACAAACGAATGAGTAAGAATAAAAATTGAATAAAATTACACAAGAGCATCTTAAAATTATTGCAGCTGTTATTATTGTTAGTTAGCGACATAAGTATTTAAATATCCTTACTAATATTATAAATGCGAAAGTAACTCTGTCTGTCTGTCTGTGTTATCTGTTACGCTTTCACGCTAAAACTACTGAAACGATTTAAATGAAATTTGGTGCACAGATACTCTAGAGCCTGAGAAAGGACATAAGCTACTTTTTGAAAAAAGGGTTGTAAGGGGTTAAAAAGGGGGTTGAAATGTTGTATGGAAGTATCGCCATTTTTAAAGCTAAAAGCTTGGAATTTTTTTATTAGGCTTTTGATTAGATATAAATAAAAATGTCATAGAGTAATTATATAGCAAAAAAAGTGAACAGCTCCTTTTATGTAAAACTTCTTCCATTTTAGGTAAATAGGAAGGACAATAAGAGAACCTACAGCTTTACAGCATGCCAATAAATTTCCTTTTCTCGCAAAGTTTCCTTTGCTTTGCTAATTCTTAATGCCACCCATGAGAGCGTGAAACCCGCTGTAACTTTTCACACTTTTCTATCTTATAATATTTTTAAACCGCATAAAGTATTTTTAAATGTAGAAACATTTTAATTCAATTTTAACGATAGTAATTTTATCCAGCCGTACATAATTATTTGGTTTTAATATTTTACACTTATCAAATGCATCATCATCATCATCATCATGATCAACCCATTACCGGCTCACTACAGAGCACGGGTCTCCTCTCAGAGTGAGAAGGGTTTTGGCCATAGTCTACCACGCTGGCCAAGCGGATTGGCAGACTTGGAGATCAAATGCATAACAAAGTGAATCTAGCAGTTTTCAGTACACTACTACATTCTTCGTTTCTTAGTTGTTTTATTAATTAAAATATAACAGTTATCATCTCTATGGAGTGTTTAGCTAGAAATGTGATAGTATACATTTATTTTTTATCTATATATTTATTATTTTGGTATAAAGATACCAAAATAATATTACATAGCACGTATACTTGTATAAAAATTAATATTCTTTTATATGGTAATATGTTTATATATGTTAATGTAATCCTTTTATATGTAAAAAATATATTTGTAAAAATTAAGTAGGAGTATACGGATGATAGTAGATCATTAAAATATCTAGGCTAACATCGCTCACTTTATTCTAGTATACATTACCACGTGTAACAAAATAAAATAGGTTCGGAACTTTTCTTCAGAACGTATAGGTAATAAGTTTCATTCGGGTTGCGTGTTAATTTGCCACCAGTGTGCTTAGTCTAAAGCGGAGCACTCGAAAACGAACTCGAAAACTATTGATCGATTTCAGAGTAAAATAGACCTAAAATGGCTTGTATTAAGGTTTGAGTTCGCCAATACATTCAGCATTCGAACAATGCTGAATGTATTGGCGAACTCAAACCTTAATACAAGCCATTTTAGGTCTATTTTACTCTGAAATCGATCAATAGTTTTCGAGTTCGTTTTCGAGTGCTCCGCTTTAGACTAAGCACACTGATACGATCGGCTGTAGTAGATTAATCGGAAGCGTGTATTCAGTTACGGGATTTTCTAAATTGGCAGCGTAAGTGAGCCGGGCGGGCGGTTGACGCCACTAAGCCGGATGAGATCCAAGCTTATGTTTATAACAACAATCTCCTGAGTATATTATCTTCTTGTGCTTCGGAGAAAATTATTATGTTACTGCTAATCTTCTATCAAGTATGATAGAATCGACGATCGACTGTGGAGAAAGTAATTAAGTCTAGCCTCATTAATAAGATTCATCATAACAAAATGCGATAATAATTGACTACTACCCTGGCGCAGTGGTGACGACTGTGGTTTTATGAATAGGATATCCCAGGTTCGATTCCCAGCAGAAGCAGTTTGGGAATTTATAATTTACAAATTGTCTCTGATCTGGTCTGGTGAGAGGCTTCAGCCGTGGCTGGTTACCACCCTACAGGCAAACCGCACCGCCAAGCTATTTAGCGTTTCAGTACGATGCGGAGGTCTTGTATCGCAAAAAATCTTAGAATATAAATTATAAATATTATTTTAGTGTTGACCTATCTACCTATGTAGCTCATGTTAATTTTTTGTTATTTTTATCGCAGAAAATCAAAGAAAACCCACGGAATTTTTAATAACCTACCTAATAATAGAGCCGCGGACTACATTTATAATAATAAATATTATTATAATACTGGTAACGTGTCAAAGTAACTACTGAAAAATATTATAATGTTAAGCCAATGCAGTCATTATTTCAGCGCTATCAAAACTAGACCCATTAATATATAATACCTACGTTAACAATATCATTGAAACAGTTTTAATTCCTAATATTATATTCACTTTGCTATCGTTGTTTACTCATGCAGTAATAACGCGAATGTGAACGGAAATTATATTCCATTTCACTAATAGTAATATTATAATTAGGTACAATGTAGCTTATTGTTAAAGGGCTGCAGCGATCCTCATTTTAAACAAAAATGTGTCACAAGGTTTCGTGTACTGAAAACGGGATGGCACTTATGTAAATATTTTTTAAATTTTTTTGTTTGAATAGAATAGAATATCGTTTATTCATTGACTAGATACATATCAAACTATACAACAAGTTCAATCTTAAAATCTAACTAACCTAATAAACTAATGTCTAAAATGTGTCGTGCCAATGAAAAGGCCCGAACTCAGCTCTTACTTACTTTATTGCAAATATATATATATATCAATCAATTTGCAATGGTTGCACGTCAGCTTAAAGCAAACTTACGCCTCTTATTTTAGAATTGCAAATTCAGTACTACCAATTTTTATTTCGCTAATTTTCCGCTTGGGGCGCTGACCGTAGATGTATGTATGATCTCGGGCCTTAATACAATGCAGTCTAATGTCCATTTTACTTTATACTGTTTCAATACTCAAAGTGTATTAACATTATCGAGATATGCAAAGTCGTCCTAAGTATACTGAAATCATAAGCTGTGACAAAGACAGACTGAGGAAGTCACACCAAATGGGTTTCTTTTCTACCATTTTGGCATGGAACCCTAAAAAAAATTGGTTGTCTGTAAAGTCGGTTTACGGACGATAATTTTACGTGATAACGGCATAAGAATATAAAGAGAGATAGATGCGTCACACGCTGAACGCTTTGGCCGATCGTGCCTACTCTATCGCTTGCTCCGCGCTCTCACTTGCACTTGCACTCATTTTTCGTGCATTTAGCCGGCGTTGATCAATTTATAAGACGTTATCACGTCAAAAGAATTAAACTTTTTCAAATCAAAGCAATTTTCGATTTTGTTAGTTCATCATCATCATCATGATCAACCCATTACCGGCTCACTACAGAGCACGGGTCTCCTCTCAGAGTGAGAAGGGTTTTGGCCATAGTCTACCACGCTGGCCAAGCGGATTGGCAGACTTCACACACCTTTGAGAACGTTATGGAGAACTCTCAGGCATGCAAGTTTCCTCACGATATTTTCCTTCACCGTTAAAGCAAGTGATATTTAAATACTTAAAACGCACATAACTCCGAAAAGTTAGAGGTGCGTGCCCGGGATCGAACCCACGACCTCCAATTAGAAGTCGGTCGTTCTAACCACTAAGCTATCACAGCTTAGTTTGTTAGTTACTCAGTTTGAATATTGCTTCGTAACCGTTGAAACTCTGTCAAATGGGTCTGGACATGCGATATGTTGTATATATCGTTCCCTCGCGTCAAGTAAAAGTTTTGCTAAATTTCAACATAAAAGGTTACAGTTATTCCTAGTGTTTTGAAATTGTGAATATTCGTCGTTTGGGACGTCTAAGTACCGGGGATCTAGACGCAAGCTTCTAACTAATTCTCAAGGTATTAATATTAAACTAGTTGGTTTTGTGTGAAGCTAGAGTCGAACAATTAGTTCAACAATGGAGCTAATTTTGTTTTGCACAATTTCTAAAATAAACTAAAATAACAGGTCTAAATTCATTCCTATCTCTTCCACAATTTTCTCCACAGAAAAGAATAGCACTATTTTGAACTTGTGAATTTAGTATAGTTGCAGATTGTGTACAGCAGAATTATCCACAATATACCCGTAATTTGACCTCTCAGCACTTTTACCGTAACAAAAATGTTGTGAGGATAGACTATGAAAGTTAGTTTTAAAAAGTTTATGCGTCATTTTTATATTTACATCATTTTCAGATTTTGTCACATTACACTTAGTCGACGTAAACTTATTAATTAAATGAATACTTATTTTCATTAGGTACTCGCGTTTGGTTATTACAAACATAGATTTATATTTTACCTCGATCATTTTATGGAACTATGGAAACGGCTTCAACTCACGTGTATTTTTGTCGAGAAAAAAAGCGCAAAGCAGAAACTATTTTGCACCGCGCAGCGTGAAACTAGTCTAACTATGGGTTCGAAACTAGTCGGGCATACTCCGACATGTTACATAGCTCCGTAAAATGAATATCATTCACGATAGTTTAGATGTTAAAACACCTCGATCGAGTTTTTTCATTGTGTTATAATTTTACATCGGCTTTACTCGGCGATAAAATTCATTACACTCATTAAAATTATACTATCGCATATTAGGTGTATGTGTCTCTGTATAATATTCACATGGATAGGTACGGTCGGAAGTATTAAAGAGGATTACTCACCATAATCACGTTTCGCAATTGCGGTAGCACACAAAATAATATTTTACAATATCACGTGAATGCCAGTGATTGTTGGTCAGGACCAACTAGAATTATTACGTGTTAAAATTATACGATGCCAATTTTAAAATTGGCATCGTATAATGGCGGATTTTAATGGCATGTTTGTAATAAAACACCTACCTACTTTTAGCTTGTTTGTTTTTAATTTCGTGATATAATATAATATTGTGTACAGTTTATCGAATAATTTTTCTGGATTCTCTAACTTTTTGTCAGACAATCCAGAAATTCTAATATGAACCGCTCCAATATCTAATCCGGCACGTAGAAATAGTGAAGGCCAAATTCGGACCTTCAAAGTACCAATTCCATATACCCATCCAGTTACCAACTTGGGTCATCATAGCTTGACCAACGCAGTCGACTGATACGCGCCGATGTAACTAGGTCGCACCATTGCCAATGTAAAGCTTTAAATGAAAAGAAAAAACATTTTGTTCCAATTTATGTAATCAGTGGGCCAAAAGCAAATTGGCAAACAGTTCATTATCGGCGCCTAAAGTTGTTTCAATCGTCCCGATGAGGGGAGATAAAAATTACGATCACGTCCCAATGCGAATTACGCTGTAATTGGAGATTTTATTTATTTTCTATTTACAAATAAGCGTACATTTCAATTTGATAGATCCTGTGTACATGTTACCGGCCAAAACCGATTTAAGAATAAACTATCGACAGACATACTAACATTTCCACCGCCATTAGAGCCTTTTAACGTCTCACTGCTGGGCACAGGCCTCCTCTCTCATAGGAGAGAGGGATTTAGAGCTTAGACCCACCACGCTGCTCCAATGCGGGTTGGCGGGCTTTAACGACTATTGTTAATAATAACCGGGACCGACTGCTTAACGTGCTCTTCGAGGCACGGGGGTGAAACACCGCCAACTACCAACTCCGGGCTGGCACTGAGAATTTCTTGACAGAAAAACCCAATACCTAACAATTATTTATTTGCCCGACCTGGGAATCGAACCCGGGACCTCGTGATCTGCAGTCGAATACGCTAACCACTAGACCAACGAGGCAGTTAGTAACTAGCAGTTACTAACATTTATTGCATTATAATCGAAGTAACGAATTAAAATTCTACACCCCAACTTCACGTAATCTTTATATCCCAACGATAGAGTATTTTTTGTATACAACTAACTGGTTTTGCCTAAGAAAAACAACTTCGCCGAAACATCGAGTTTGGCTCGTAAGTTTTTGTTATTTTAAAGAGAATTATTAAAGAGAATATTGGCATGTATTCAGTGGTATATAACCTAGTATATAACATCTTCATCATCATGATCAATCCATTACCGGCTCACTACAGAGCACGGGTCTTCTCTCAGAGTGAGAAGGGTTTTGGCCATAGTCTACCACGCTGGCCAAGCGGATTGGCAGACTTCACACACCTTTGAGAACGTTATGGAGAACTCTCAGGCATGCAGGTTTCCTCACGATGTTTTCCTTCACCGTTAAAGCAAGTGATATTTAAATACTTAAAACACACATAACTCCGAAAAGAGAGAGCCCGGGATCGAACCCACGACCTCCGATTAGAAGTCGGTCGTCCTAACCACTAGGCTATCACAGCTTATTAGTATATAACAACACGAAAGTAAAGAAAATAACAGCTGTTATACATAAACAACATACACCCAATTTATCGAACACAATTTTTTCGCTTTTACATTTAACAATAGATCTCTTTTGATAGCGTTGCGAAAATACGCCAATCATTGTATTTTGATTTTCATTAATAATATTCAATCCAATCAAATTACTTTGATAGTATGTATTAAAATTTTTAACTAAGTAATATTTAAATTGTTTAACTAATATTTTATCAATAGATCGTCCTTATTGTTACCCAATTTGTTGTAGAATTTAGACATTTTTTTTAAATTTCTCTAAATTTTTTAACAGCTATCTACACATTTTATATTTTATTAAATCATATTTTATTATTAGTCTTAAACATTTAGTCTCGACAGATTTTATTTATTTATATATTTACAGAGGCAAATAAAACAAGCCTATTTATAGTTATAGCCTTTTAAACTACGATAACCTCTTACCGTCCTTACCAACACTATCCTTAAAACAAATCACTACGTGGAAGACAAGTCCAAAATGTATGTAGAATAAAATTTTTCCAACCATCATTCAATTCACATTGCACCCACAGTTCACTTATAAACTAACTTCTGAAACTAGTTAAAGATTGTTTAGAGATATGACACGCATGGTTTTTTAAATCATAGTTTTGGCGCTAACTTCGTAGCGTTCAGAAGTTCGTAGTGCAATTTTTCGTAGCACGACTACGTGGCTACGTGCGATAGTCTACGGACCTGTAGCGCGACTGAAGCCTTTTGAACGGAATTATGTGGAAGTTTACTAACTTGGTGCACATGCGCCCGATAACCTTCGCGAATAAATCCTCTTGATATTCCGAGCCGCCAAACGAAGTTAATGGCTCCAAGCGATCTCGTAGAAACGCTTGGTGGGATACATTAGACGTACTCGGGTGAGATTCGAATATTCTGTTTGTACATTCACTGCATATAGATTTCTGCTATAAATACACTACTACTATATTATATTGAGTGTGGATATTTTAATAGCTGCGTAAATTGCTATTTTATTTGGTTTTTATAAATACGATATCAAATATACTTATTAATATAAATTGGCCGCGTTTTAGCTCTTCGTTATGCAGTGCCATCTTCAAGCTGAAGCTCGGCGGTCAGCTGGAGAAAACTATTCCGGTCATGTGCAGTTTTCGTGGAGGTCCACTCCTTTACGTTGTCAACCACTTATTTTTTTGTTTCCCAGGTGTATTGTTAGCCATCTTGCCTTCGAGGATCAACCATGGAAACTCTTAGAGAGATCCCCTTTGTAGGCGATGACAAAATCCACCTTTCTCTTTACGACGTTTGTTATTAGCATCCATTCAGTTGCTACGTTTTGAATGTTTAATGGTATCAAACAATAAATGAATTTCTTAATACGCACGTACGCGCTGAATAAATACGGCTGCTGCTGTTGACCTCATCCACATTTCTTTAACGAGTCCGATGCTTTCGACGCGTGCTGCAAACGTTCTTCACATTTTAATTCCTGGGAATTGCCTTAGATGCTTAATTTGCGATCAGCACCAATTTGTCAAAAGCTAGTTTTTTCATTCAGTTTGTGTTCATCAAAAAACATTGAAATATAAAATCCCTTACAAAACTTTATCTGTGATGTTAAAACGTTTTCGGTTAGTAGAACTTCTGGATTCACTTGAAGTTGCCAAACAGTTCGCATGTTTGAAAGGAGCCTATTGTTTGTTTGAAAAGCAGCTGCCATGTTTCAGACCATATGTACGAGTGCGCTTGAATGCCGCGTTTACTTTGAATACACATCAAACTTATTGAATAACTAGATGATGCCCACGGCTTCGCCCGTGTGGATTTAGGTTTTTAAAAATCCCGTGGGAACTTATGATTTTCCAGAACAAAAAGTAGCTTATCTGTAGAAACCCGTCCCCAAAACGGAAAAATCCCGTGGGATCCCCACGATTTCGGAATACAATTCCTTACAGCATCAGGGTTGAGGAGTTGGATATATACCTACCTACTCGAGTTCATTCAACGATAAAGTCTTTAATTGGTACCCCCAATATCAATTTAACCTTTAAGTACCGACATACTATTTTAGTTACATAAGTACCGACGTGAGGTCTGCTAGACCACCATAGTTACCCAGTCGAAAACTTTTGTGTTTCTTATTATTCTTCTAAAAAAATTGTTTCTATGTATTGTTAAATATGTAGTTGTTGTATAAATAAAACAAAATATAAAAGTATACACATTTATTACTAATTATAAACATTAATACAGCAAGCATAAATTCTTCGTTAGCAAAAATTAACTTTTATCTTAATAAATCATATGTATCAGTAATACTATTATTTTTTCTTAAAAACATTTTTTTCTTAAAGATTAATAGCTAGATAAATAATAAAAATAAAAAACACCTTAATAATCAACCGTTTTCTCAAAAATCACAAGGTATCAAATTGCAGGAACTATCAGAGTTTATAAACAGTCTTTGCATAGGCTTGCTGCATTGTAGGCACACATGTTTCATACAAGTATGACAACCTGTTCAGATCCTGAATTATGGTCACTCTCCAAAAGTAAAATTTGGGTAGATATCCTCAGATTTGGACTCTGAGCTCTCATTTAGCCATTCCACTGAACGTTCTTGGTGGTCTTTATATTGAAGCAGGGTATGACATATTTTCTTACGTACAGGATTCTTTTTATTTTTATTTATGGCTGCCCGTTTCATGCCCAAAGAACCTGGCTGATCCATTGTTATAACTGACTGAAAATAAAAGAGAAAACAATATAGTCTGAAAAAAGTCGCATCCAAAAAAGTTACATAAGTACCGACGAGTGGTCTGACAGACCACTCGTGATCTTATAAAAATCAAAACTTACCGAAATCGTACACGCCAACACTGCCACTCTGCAGAAACGCTGCTGGGCGACTTCCCGAGGGGTAGAGAGAAGCACAGGAGGATACTTTTTCGCTAACATAGGTAATCAGACTTTTCGACCTCTCGAGGTGTCTGTCAGACCACACGTCGGTACTTAAAGGTTAAATAACCGAAAGTTTCTAAAACCCATTAGTTTTGGGGATTAGGTCCCCTACAGCATCAGGATTGAGGAGTTGGAATCCAAATTTTTTATAGAACAGGGTCGCAATATTTCTCTATCGATTAAAAAAAAAATTACGCAAATCGGTTCAGAAATCTCGGAGATATCGGTGTACATAGGTAGAAAAACACAACTCCTCCTTTTTTGAAAGTCGGTTAAAAAATTAGCCTATGTTACTCCCTGGTTAATTCTCTACTTGTATGTGAAGGTCCCGTCAAAATCGGTTCAGCCGTTCCGAAGATTAGCCCGTTCAAACAGACAGACAGACAGACAGACAGACAGACAAAAATTTTAAAAACGTGTGATTCGGTTATGGTAGCGTTCAAATAACCATATGAGCTTAATATGAGGTAGTTATTTCGATATTACAGACAGACACTTCAATTTTATTTATTAGTATAGATTTTGACCTTAACTTGAATTCAAATAAAAATATTATTTCACTTATCACTACATAGTATAAAACAAAGTCGCTTTTTCTGTCTCTATATCCCTATGTCCCTATGTATGCTTAAATCTTTAAAACTACGCAACGGATTTTGATGCGGTTTTTTTTAATAGATAGAGTGATTCAAGAGGAAGGTTTATAGGTGGAAAAATTGGTAGAAAAAAGGTGGCGCTAATAGCGGGCAGGACGACGTCTGGTCCGTCTGGACCGGGACCGCTAGTTAATATATATATAGCTGCTCGTGCTGATTCATTGACTGACTCACTGATTGATCACCCCTCCTGTAAAATTTTGTATGAAAAATTTTTTTTTCACTAATGGTTTCGTATAGACGACAAAAATTCATTCGGAACAAAAATATGGAGAGAGCTGATGATTGAGGATTTCAGAGACGAGCGAATGGCACGCTTAAGGTATTGAAGATAGGTGGGGGGTGCTCGAGCAAATGTCACTCGAAACATCATCCAATTGGCAGTGAGCTGAAAAAAAATTCAAAATGGCGAAAAAAAGATGGCCGCCATACAACTTTCGTCGGTCTCCATCTCGGAGGGTATAAAAGATGGAAGAGTGGTTTCTTCGCAAAAGATGATCAAAATCCAAAGGTCTACTCGATGAATAGAAAAAAAATTCAAAATGGCGGAATTTATTTTTCCATAGAAAATGTATGGCGAATATTGAAGAGACTACAAGTTGTAAACTATGCAAGGCTTTGATGCGGTTCTTTGGAGAACTCTCAAAGAAAAATATGGGAAGACATGATGATTGAGGGTTTAGAAGATGGATGAGGAGCCCGGGCAGGGTATTGTAGATAGATGGGAGGTGCTCAAACAAAAATTACTCAAAACCTCATCCAATTGGCACTGAGCTGAAAAAAAAACAAAATGGCAGATTCAAAATGGCGGCCATACCGTCAGCCTCTATCTCACTAAGCATAAAAGATGGAAGAGTGGTTTCTTGGCAAAATATGATCAAGACCTAAATTCTACTTGATGAACAGAAAATAAACCGGTCAAGTGCGAGTCAGACTCGCGCACCGAGGGTTCCGTACTCCAGAAGTATAAGTACAATCTGTTTTTCATTAGTTTGTCTTAAAAGGTAAGGTGCTAATGAAGCTAGGCCTCTAAATTGTATGAGCGCTCATACAACTCAGAGGTCTATACTGTACTGTCTGTACTGTACTGAAAACTGTACTGTACTGTCTGTTTTGGATAAAAATCGGGTTTAAAAAGCATCAACAACTTTTTATCATTTGGTTTGTATTTTAAATTGTTTAGTCAACTCTCCACCACCACCATCACAGGTACAGCTTTTTTACGACCCACGGCTGTGCAAATGTCTCTTCTCTCATAGGAGAGGGATTTAGAGCTTAGAGCCGCCACGCTTCTCTAATGTGGGTTGGCGGGCTGTAACGAATATTGTCACATGATATTGATAATAACCGGGAACGACTGCTTAACGTGCTCTCCGAGGCACGGGGGTGAAACACCGCCAACTATCAACTCCGGGCTGACACTGAGAATTTCTTGATAAAAAACCCTACAATAATTTGCCCGACCCGGGAATTGAATCCGGGACCTCGTGATCTGCAGTCGAATATAATACCCCTAGACCAACGAGGTAGTAAGTCACCTCTAGGAACACCTAATTTCACATCTCCGGTACCTACTTATCAATGTTACCCATGTCTACTGTATATACCCATACTACTCAATTCAAAAAATAAAAATAGATTCAATAATTTATTTATGATTTTAATCTGTGGTTTTCTACCTGTACTTTTTAGCAGTGCAAAGCTGTAAGAAGTTTTTATCATAGACCACGAAAAATAAGGTTTTTACTGTATTTTTTACTTTGTACGGATTAAGTACTAAAGCGACAATTTATGATAATTATTCAGAGAGCAAAAAGTGTCAAGATGATTTCGGAAATCATTTTGTTTTAATAATAATAGAACAAGATAAATGTAGTTCTTATAAAAAATAACATTACTTAGTTATATATATAGTTTTTAATTCTTATTAATATTATGTCAAACTTTTTAGAGGAGTTTGGCTGATGTTTTTTTTTTAAATCCGTAGACTGAAAAAAAAAAAACAAAACAAAAGGCGGTAAAAAAAAATATGTTTTACCTTTCTTTCTACGTTGCATTCCTTCTGCGTAGAGTGATTTAATTGTTCTCAACATATTTTTAAAGATTTTCAATCTTAAAATATATATTAATATTTAATTACATATTTCAGACTGTATTAATCTATTAAATTAGTCTTAGTAATTAGTATTAAAGTTAAGTTACTATTGTTAAGTTAAGTGTTTAGCCGATTTCCTGGTAAGTGACAAAATTTTATTACTGAGATAGAATTATGGCGTCTTTTCTTCGCACCGTGCAAGTCAAGGAAACTGCTAATCTCGATGCACCTACTCGAGAAGTTCTCTTATATAATATTCCCGGTGACGGGAACTGCATGTTTTCAGCTCTGTCTTTTCATATATACGGTCATATAAACCGATCTCAGGAAATACGATCGCGTATAGTTGGAGGGATTGTATCGAACTGGGATCGATATGGCATGTTTACAATGCGTCGTGACGAAAGCCCGTATGTGTCAGCTGAAGAATATTGCAATGAAATGATGCAAAACGGAATTTACGGCACTACCACAGAATTGTCGATGGCAGGGGAAATATATAAAGATTATATGTTTAAACTGTATATAGATGGTGTTTATGCGCAAACATTCGGCACCGGACCTATAGAAAAAATGATCGGTTTTACAGGGCACCTCACGAGCGGTCATTTTGATGTTTTCATCGAAAAGAACGTAAATCAGGTCCCTTCACAAAATAGTAATTATAACGATATCCATTTGCCCAGCAGTGGGCAAATCTATAGGGCTGAATCTCCAACGTTTACGGAGTCACAGTCCTATAGTTTACATCTGAATAGTAATACTTTAAGCAATGAATCATTAATGACTATTAGTAATACAGAATGTTCTTTGCCAATTAGTAAGCATATACTGATAAATGAAAGTATAATATCTCCTACTTTCACGCAGTCGCAACCCTATTGTTTAAATGTTAATAGTAATAGTTCTGGCAATGTCTCATTAATCACCATGGTTAACGAAGAACGTTCTTTGGCAAGCGATGGGCAAATACTGATAAATGAATTTGCATCTCCAACTTTTACAGACTCGCAGCTTAGTAGGATAAACTATAGCCTTAGTCCATGTAAAGTCGTATTAGAGCAATTGCCTGTTGATAACCTACACGTAACAGAACGATTACAAAATAAAACTAATAGAAACGATATGTATCAACAAAACTGTAAACGTTCACGTGGTAGGCCAAAAAAGCAAGTAACTGTAGCTGAAAAAAAACGTAAGCATTTGGAGGCTGTTTTGCGTTACCAAAAACATAAGCCACAATCTCACAGGAAAGCCGTGCATCGGTATACAGCTGCACATCCCGAAGTGAACCAAGAGGCAGTACATCGATATACAGCCGCACACCCCGAAGTGCACAGAGAAGCTGTCCAACGGTATACTGCTGCACACCCCGACGTGCACCGAGAGGCCGTACAAGTATATAACGCTGCGCATCCTGAAGTAACTCGACAGGCTGCGTTAAGATATCAAAGCTTGCATCCTCAAACTCATCGTGAATGTGTTAGTAAATATTCTAAAACACATCGAGATGAAATACGTCGAATCAGAAATATTCCTTTAGAAATACGTGGGCTGGGTTTAACGGGTGCACTGAAAGGTAACGATTTAGATAAAATTAAACCGATTCATTTAAAATATTCTCTTATGTGTGAAGAAACTTATAAATGTATTTACTGCAGTGCAAGACTTTTTGATGAAGAAAAGTCTCGCACAAAGTGGTGCTGTGGACAGGGCAAATATAACGTTGACCCACTCGGACCACTAGATGCCGAGTTTTACGCAAACCAAAATTTTTTAAAAAACGCTAGAGCATATAATAATCTGTTCAGTTTTTCAGCGCTAGGTACAACTCACGGCTTTCAAAGACCTGCGGGTCACGGTCCTAACTTAGTGAAAGTTCAAGGGCGTATTTACCATCGCGTCTTTGATTTGGCTTATAGTGGTAGCACAAATAATACAGCATTATATATACACGACGGAGAAGAGCATCAAAGATTAGGAAATCAACAAAATTTGTGCCCCAATCTTATCAAGGAGATTTACGTGTACTTAAAAAATAATAATCCCTTGATAAAAGATTTACACTTATTAAATAATCACCCAAGTTCAGAAGCTCGATTAATTTTTCAAAACACAAGTCGACGTACTCATGGACCGATATTAGGAGATAGACCGGTGTCGAATGAGCTTGCAGGTTTGATTGAAACTTCAAACGAACATCACCCGCGAGCAGTAGTAATATGGAAAATTGGTGAAGCAAAACCACACACAGTACACTACTTACATCCCGCATATGAAGCGTTTCAGTATCCTTTACTGTTTCCTAGAGCTCCTGAAAGATATTCCATTGATATTAAAGATAAAGCTGGCAATAAACTAAGCCAAGTAAAATACTATCGTTGTCAACTCTTATCTGAAGAGCGGTTTGCGATCTTACGACGCCTTTCGCAAGAATACTTTGTTGACATGTGGTGCCGGACCGAAGAAGAGCGTCTACAATATTTCAAAGGTATTCAAAGCGAACTAAGAATTGCAACCCGACGTGAAATCGACGAAACGATCGCAGGTGAAGGCATACGACCCGGTAAAGTATATTTACCGGCGAGTCTTACGAATAGCCCACGTTATATGCAGATCAAGTACCATGATGCTATGGCCATTGTTGCACGGTTGGGAAAACCAAGCTTTTTCCTCACTGTTACATGTAACCCGAAATGGCCAGAAATAACCAACAGTTTATATCCCGGTCAACAGTCAACAGATCGCCCTGATTTGTGTGTGAGAGTATTTCAACTAAAGTTGTCAATACTGTTGAAAAAAATCAGATCAAAAGACTTCTTTGGTACCATTGTGTCAATTCTACATGTTATAGAATTCCAGAAAAGGGGTTTACCTCACGCACACATTACGTTCCGTGTAGAAGGAGGAGGGCCCATCGATAGTATGGATATTGATAAATTTATTCAAGCAACTATACCTCCACCGGAACAGGGACGACTGAGACAACTGGTTTTGCAACACATGGTGCACGGCCCATGTGGAACAGAAAGGTCACCCTGCTACGATCAAGCTGCTGGGAAATGTTCGAAAAAATTCCCTAAAAGTTACACTGAAGTGACGTACACGGATGAACGAGGCTCAGTACACTACAAACGTCCAGCTGGCGAACAGCCGGCAATTCGTGAACGAAATCAAACTTCAGTCACTAACAGGTGGATTGTGCCGTACAACCCGGCGATACTATTGATGATGGAGTGTCATTGCAATTTGGAAATTGCATCCACCTCCAAAGTGGTTAAATACCTTTACAAGTATCTGCACAAAGGTCCCGATCACGCAAAAGCGGGGGTGACAGAAGTATTCGACGAAATAGAACACTACGCTCAATATCGATATGTGAGCGCCTCAGATGCAATGTGGCGTCTATTGGAGTTTGACATCAGCTGCAGATACCCAACTGTTGTTGCACTACCGGTACATTTACCCGACGGAGACGCGATTGTTTTCCGTACCGGAACCGAGGCGCAAGCATCAGAAAATTACATGTCCAAATTGAAAATTTACATGACGAGGCCTCCAGATCCTGAGTTGGATGAATGTACTTACATAATGTTTTATGAAAGGTACAATGTCGAAACTCAGGTCCGGCCTAATCCAACTGTAAAAGTGTTGGCTCATGAATCTGGAAAATATTTTATTACAAAAAGAGTACGAGGCGAAATCGTGGCTCGAATTGTCTTTATATCTCCTACACTCGGTGAGCTTTATTTTCTGCGAATGTTACTCATGCGTTATCCGTGCCGGAGCTACGACGAACTGCGAACTGTCAACAATATAATTTACGACACTTTTCAAAAAGCAGCGTTCGAACGTGGTATTCTGAACGATAACCAGGAGTATGAATCGGCAATAGAAGAGGCAGCCGGCTTCAAGACCGGCAAAGGTTTACGTCAGCTTATCTTCGCACTTATCATGGACGGTGCCCCAGCCCTTCTGTTATGGGATAAATACCGTGATCATTTGTGCGATGATTATCACAGAGGATGTGAATCTGAAATAGAAGCCGCTTACGACCACGGCCTTAGAGACATTGAACAAATGTTACGTGCTCATGGTCGCTCGCTGTCAGATTTCGGTTTGCCAGACATAAGACACAGCATAACCGAGCTTGACAGAGAAACTGGAAGATGGAATGATGAGGCGACTGCCATATTAAATGAATGGGAGTCCAAATTAAATTCGCAGCAACGGGCTATTTATAACACAGTCATATTACTTACTGAAGATGATTGTGAAGATACGCACCCGGTTTTCATCGACGGTCCCGCTGGCACCGGAAAAACCATCTTGCTTAACGTGATTGCTGCAAAAATTCGTTCTAATGGACATATTGCCCTATGTACGGCTTCCACGGGTATAGCTGCACTAAATCACGATGGAGGTGTCACAGCACATTCAATGTTTAAGCTTCCGTTAGACTTTGAAGGTGGTAATGCAGTGTGGGGAATTTCGAACAACTCTCAAAGAGCAGCGTTGATCAAAGCAGCACGTCTTATCATTATCGATGAGGCACCAATGGCTCACAGGTACCTGCTTGAAACAATTGACCGCGGTCTCAAAGATCTAATGGAATGCAATACCAAACCCTTTGGAGGCAAAGTGTTAGTATTAGCTGGTGATTTTAGACAAATACCACCAGTGATAACAGGAGCAGGAGAACGTGACATATGCCGGGCCTCAATAAAAAATTCTGAAATTTGGCACTACGTTCAAAAATTCAAGTTAACTGAAAATCAGCGTGCAAAAGAAGGCCCCTATTTTGCTAACTTTGTATTGAGTATTGGAGAAGGTGAAGCTGAAACAACTGAAGAAGATTTATTAATTTTAAAAAATATCAATTACGTAAATAGCTTGCAACAATTAATTTATATTATATATCCAAAGTACGAAGTCTGTGACCCAGAAAATATATGTAAAAGGGCGATTCTATCGGGAACTAATGAAAACATAAGAGATATTAATCAAAAAATACTTGAATTGATACCTGGACCAATGACTATCTGTTACAGTGCCGACACTACTGACCACCTGAATGACAACTCAGCTGAACGATTAGAAGGCAATGTTTTAAATTCTATCACAGCACCCGGTGTGCCCGATCATGACTTGAAACTGAAAGTAGGCGCGGTCGTAATACTTATTCGAAATATCAGTTTCACACACCGTTTAGTTAATGGTACTAAATTAATTATAGATCAAGTCTCAAAATTCACTCTGTTAGCGCATCACCCAAATAGTAGTGAGCCCATCGTCATACCTCGCATAACTTTTAAATTTAAAATAGGGCGAAACGGTGTAGAAATGACACGCAAGCAATTCCCTGTCAAGTTGGCTTATGCTATGACGTTCAATAAATCTCAAGGGCAAACTCTTGATCGTGTGGGAGTAGATCTAAGAAGTGATGTTTTTTCACATGGACAACTATACGTTGCTTTGGGCAGAGTGCGGCACAGTCACAATTTGCAAGTCTTGGTCCCGCCAGAAAGAGTTAGCAGAAATTACGCTCTTACTAAAAATATAGTTTATAAATCACTACTGACCTAAAATTCAAAAGAAAATCGGACAAAAACAGTAATATGTAAATAATATTATGTAATGTGTAATATAAGTAGGTAGATAGCGTTGTAATAGAATATACTTAAACAATATTATGTTCACTTTCTATACTTTTCTTTGTGTTATTATTATTTTATTTCAATAATTTTAAATGGCTTAATATACCAAACATTAAATTTTCAATCATAATACCTTACTTTATTCTTACTTCACAAATACCCCCAGTCAGAAACTTAAGATGTTACAGTAATATAAGGGTTTTTTACTATAACACATCTGAATCACAGGGATCTTTTGTTTCATATATCAAAACATATTTTTAAATATGTAAGTCATTATTCTAAGATGTAAGTAGATATTTTTTTAATTATGCTGTTTTTCATATTTATTTAAGGATTAATGCTTAATAACGACACAATATTTGTTTTAATGTTTATTTTAAGTATTTATTTATGTATCGTGGAGCAAGGTGGCAAAAATATTTAAATTTTTGTAATATTTTTGCTAAATTGCAATAGGTCTCATTATTCAGGCATGCAGAATATTTTTTACCCGATTACGTTAAAGCCAAAAGTAACGGTTATGATTTTAGCAGTCTATGTACATATGTTTATAGTTAAATTTTAATTCTGTTTTAAATGTCTGTTAATGGGAGAACCACGTAAAAAAAAACGAGCTGATGCCATACCTCCTGGGTGGCTTGGAAACTGGCCCACTACACTTTTTATATTATAAAGTAATACGTACCTACACGAAAAAGTTTATACGTATTTATAATATAAAGAATTATAGTGAGCCAGTTTTCGAGCTACCGAAGCTAATTTCACTGTTTCAGATATTCATTTTGTTGCTAAGTTTCTTTAGTGATATGACTCCCAGGGTGATGTGACCTGAAGATGATGACTAAATTCTTAATACAATATACCTATACCTACTAAAAATCAAAACGGTTACACACCAAAGCTATAAATCCAAGCGGACTCCTGTTTCTGTTGTTTACTCGGTCCGTCCACGCGGTCCGCTTTAGCGGGCCGCGCACGCACGCGCCGTACTAGTAGGTAATATAGCTATAGTTTGTAGTTACATTAATTGTATAAACTAACATAGATAATAAGTTTTTGACTAACACCTGGACCATTGTTGTCTGAATAAATAAATAAATACAAAATACAATATAATAATTATCTAATAAAAAATAGCTTTTGCACACGATTTCATCCGTACACATTAAGGTTACACCCAAAACCCTTTGTCCTTTTGTTTTCCGAGACAAAAAATACTTAGCTAATTTTGCTCTCCATGAGAATCGTTCGTAAACTCGTTTGCTTTGTTCCGGACTTCGCTGCCGCGTTATAGAAGGACAAACGAACAAACAAACACACTTTTGTTTTTGTACAAGTAATGTAGGGATAATAGGATGCAGTTTACACAGAAGTGGCGAGTGATATAGATGAAGCGCAAACACATTTTGACGTGATAACGTCTTATTAATCAACACCAGCTACATGCACGGAAAAACATGATTTATCTGTCACGTACCGTGCGCATAGCGCGTTCCGAGCTTTCACTTGCTCGCAAATGACGTTATCACGTAAAATTATCGTCCGTAAATCAACTTTACAGACAACCAATTTTTTTTGTATAGAATTTCAACATCGTGGTAACTGTTGCGCCGAGGGCTCTGTGTATTTGCACAAATAGAGATTTGGTTATGAGACATGTATCTATGCCACGTCCTCAAATACCACCACTCACCACTTCGATATAAATAGCACTTAGCACCAGTATTATTAAGAGATCAGAGTTGAGATTGCATCTTTCAGAGAAGTGTAGAGGATGGATCACACTTCGGTGCTAGAGTGAATTTATATCCCAGAAAATTTATTTCAAAGGTAATTAAAACAATTTCAGATATCAAAAACCTTATTGGAACACGTGACATTTGGAACAAATATGTTTTCCGATGTACCTATGTATTTTCCAATAATAACATAAAGTTAATACAAAAAATATAATGCTGTGACATATCAGCAGAAGGTTTCTTTTAAGGAAACTGTAGGAAGCCAAAAAACGGATTTTATATACCTAATTTGTATAGTAATGTGTTTCTTTGTATTTGCTTAAGAATGTTTTGTCTTTTGTATGCTCGAGGGCAAGTAAACTGAGTCCTTTGCTTGACGACCGATGGCCTGCGGTGCTTTCCGCGTCGGCTTATCCTCTTCTTCATAATACTGTGGTTCTTTTTATTGGTAATATTTTTTTTTATAAACGATTTATAATTTTATTGTATCTACATATATATTACGTAAATGTGTATGTGTTTATTTACGTACACTGCATTACCTGAAGATGTATGTATGCTAAGTTAAGATGTACTATGTCAATCTCTAGAAAGCCAAATATATAAATAAAAAATACGAGCAAGAAGAAATATTAGAATATTAGAAAAAAGCAAGCAAGTGATATTTAAGTATTTAAATATCACTTGCTTTAACGGTGAAGGAAAACATCGTGCGGAAACCTGCATGCCTGAGAGTTCTCCATAACGTTCTCAAAGGTGTGTGAAGTCTGCCAATCCGCTTGGCCAGCGTGGTAGACTATGGCCAAAACCCTTCTCACTCTGAGAGGAGACCCGTGCTCTGTAGTGAGCCGGTAATGGGTTGATCATGATGATGATGATGATGATGATGATTAGAAAAAATATTGAGTTAAGCAAAATACCTAACTGAATTACAATTAAAATAAAAAAATGTGTATGAATACCTACTTGAGATTTATAAAATAATCATCTATTACGAAACGTTTTCAAAGTAACTCAATCGCCCGCGGATACACCAGTTTGTTTGCGTTTAATTATTGTTCGTGATGGAAGTTCCAAACTTGTAACGTGTACAAGTACTAGTACGTTACACGTAAATACATATTCGCTAAGTACATAGCTTGTATTATACTACGGTTGGTACATCTATACTCTATACTAATAAATAAAATTGAAGTGTCTGTCTGTAATATAACTACCTCATATTAAGCTCATATGGTTATTTGAACGATACTATAACCGAATCACACGTTTTTAAAATTTTTGTCTGTCTGTCTGTCTGTCTGTCTGTTTGAACGGGCTAATCTTTGGAACGGCTGAACCGATTTTGACGGGACTTTCACATACAAGTTGAGAATTAACCAGGGAGTAACATAGGCTACTTTTTTAACCGACTTTCAAAAAAGGAGGAGTTGTGTTTTTCTACCTATGTACACCGATATCTCCGAGATTTCTGAACCGATTTGCGTAATTTTTTTTTAATCGATAGAGAAAAATTGCGACACTGTCCTACAAAAAATTTGGATTCCAACTCCTCAATCCTGATGCTGTAGGGGATCTGATCCCCAAAACTAATGGGATTTAGCCACTGTCGGTTATTTAAATTGATATTGGGTATACCAATTAAAGACTTTATTGTTGAATGACCTCGAGTAGGTACATGTCCAACTCCTCAACCCTGATGCTGTAAGGAATTGCATTCCGAAATCTTAAGGATCCCACGGAATTTTTCCGTTTTGTGGACGGGTTACTACTTACTACAGATAGACTACTTTTTGTTCTGTAAAATCAAAGTTCCCACGAGATTTTTACAAACCTAAATACACATGGGCGAAGCCGTGGGCATCATCTAAGATAATATAATAAAACTGTAACAGATCCAATTCTGTATATTGAACATATTTTGAAAATTTTTATTTGAGGGCAAGAAAGGTAGTACTTTATATATTGTTCTGTAAATAATTCAAGGTCATAGATTTTTTAGTTCAGAAATGACAGACATTACAACCCTCAGTACTGGGTTCAAATAACTTGGGACTCGGATCTTTGAACGTACGACTTATTTTAAACTGGTGTACGTTTAAACTTATGTTTATCAGTCTGTTTATTTGTTCCAACTAATCTCCGAAACGGCTGGATCGACGATTTTAACGGAACTTCCAATGGCAGATAGGTAATGTTATAAGGAGTAACTTAAGCTACATTTAGTTTAGGTACATAAGAGAATTATGGAATCCGATCCGATCCTATATAAAACCTATTAATATGCGAACGAAGTCGCGGGGGTCAGCTAGTACCTAATATGTGCACCGCAAAATATTATCTGAAATAACAACTACGTAGGCCAAATTGGACGGTTCGGCTTTCATTTTCGAGGCTTCATCGGTAAATCATTGAAAATGAACCGTCTAAATACCGACCGTTCATCGTTCACAGTGCATCATTATTCATCGCAAAAATGAACGATGAATAGGGCACCGCCTAATTTGGGCTTTGGAACGATGCACGATACGGTATTTACTATGACACAGTGCCTGTGAACGATGAACGGTCGGTGTTTAGATGGTTCATTTTCGATGATTCGTCGATGAAGGATCGAAAATGAAAGCAAAAATCTCGAAAAATGAACCGTCTAATTTGGGCTTAAGCAGCATCAACATAAAATAAATAAATTGTGCGTAACAAAAACAATGAAAACAAACCTATTCGATTTCGAAATAACTGGCTTTTAATAAGATCATAATATTATGATTATTTGAACATAACATGAATAGCCCAAATATACGTTTTGGAAAAAGTTTTATTATCTGTCTGTATGTCTGTTTATTTAGGCTAATCTTCGGAACAGCTGAAATGATTTTTGTAGGACTTAAACAGGCGAGTAGAATTTTTTTTAAAGATTGATTTAAAGTACTTTTTATCCCGGAAACATTTAAGATTCGTGCATTAAAAAAATGCTGATAATAATGAGTATATTATACGCCAGCCTATTTGGCACAGAGGTCAGAGACAGCTTGTATCCGGAATGCTTATAGGGGATTTTATCCCGGGAAATTAAAGAGTTCCCATGGGATTTTTAAATAACTTTAATCCATGCGGACGAAATAGCTGGCATCAGTTAGAAGGAACTACTACATTATAATTTTATGTTTTCTCAGGCGAAATAAAAAGAGCAATTTTACGAGACAAGAGAGTACAATTAGACAAGAGAGATTTACATTTTGATGTACCTAAACATCCGTCAGTGAACTTTTAACAGTTCTTAGCAAGGTATGAGCTCAAAGGAGCTTAGGAAAACCAAAGAGTTCTCAATGAGAGGTATTTTTAAAAACCATCCACGCGAACGAAGTCGCGGGTATCCGCTTGTATTATAATAATATTATTTTTAAAGTCCTTAAGTAGATTGAACTTGACTTGTTATTGGGCTTCTTGACTGCGTACAATAAGATAAATTTTCACTAAATAATTTAAAGTTGTAAGTAAACACCTGAGTTTATCAAAAAATTTCATTATAAAATAATCCTGACGTTTGAAATAGATACCTTCATTAAAAATAATTTAAATGTAGTTTCATTTATTTTATTTACAAACAAGCGCAATAGATATAGTCCATTGAAATGTTACATGAGCTTTGCATTTATTAGAGGACGCAATTTTATTTTTGGGACATGTGTCAATAGAAGCTTAACCTCAAGTTTGTGGGGTCGCCACCTTTGTCCCCCGGCCGCCATCTTGGAAAACACTTTTTTCGCGATATCTCGGAAACTATGCGTCTTACAAAAAATTCGTAAAGACATAATTTGTAGCAAATTCTTTTGCCTACAAATATGTTTATATAAATTTTTGCCCTAAATTAAAAATTAAAGAAGTTATAAGCAAAAAAGTGAGAAAATTTTTATAAAATCTTTTTTGCTCTATAACTTTTTTTTATACATTTAAAAAAAATACCTCGGACCGATCAATTTTTTTTATTTCATTCATTTAAAACGCTGTTACAGCGCTCCAAAGTTGACTTGGTTCGTCAATGCTCATGAAAATCCGGTCAAAACGAAATTTTTCAGCCACAGGCACAGCCTGGGCCATCGAAGAAAAGTAGATTAAAGTAGCTAGCTAATAAGTGATTGAAAATATTATGATGTTGAAGATTACCTTATAAGAAAGATGTCCGTGAAGTAGGCCTACAAAACAGTACAAGATTGGTCTGAAGTTTTTTTGTAAAATGTATAAAAAAAAGTTTTGGAGCAAAAAAGATTTTATAAAAATTTTCTCACTTTTTTGCTTATAACTTCTTTGATTTTTAATTTAGGGCAAAAAGTTATATAAACATATTTGTAGGCAAAACAATTTGCTACAAATTATGTCTTTATGAATTTTTTGTAAGACGCATAGTTTCCGAGATATCGCGAAAAAAGTGTTTTCCAAGATGGCGGCCGGGGGACAAGGGTGGCGACCCCACAAACTTGAGGTTAAGCTTCTATTGACCCCCACACATGTCCCAAAAATAAAATTGCGTCCTCTAATAAATGCAATATTCGGTCCTTAAATTGTAACATTTCAATGGATTAATAATTAAAATTCTAATATGATACTGAAAGGAGATGGAAGAGCCGCAGTGAAGGATAGAAGTAACCCATAATCATAATCACACTGTCAAGAGTATATGAATAAAAATTACAAGAATAATAAAAATCTTGAATCTTTATATTTATTACATCCACTGCAGGATTTATACTTAGCTACAATTTAGACATTAAAGAAACAACTTCTCTCTCTATTTAAGTTTAAAGTTAGGTGTGTAAACTTAACTCTAACTTTGAAATCAAAGCAAACCTCTGCACACGGCGCACTGTGGCCATTAGCTAACAAGACTGGCAACATTCAATCTCCAAAACATAGGTACATAAGTATGTAAAAGACACAGTGACCTAAATGTGGCATATAGTACAAGCATAACATATATTCAGGTTAGGATTTTGGGATAGGATTAGGATAAGGAATTTTGAAATATACTTTTCTATAATAGTGCAAAATATTTACAAGAAACGTTCTGGAGGCACTATAACGGTTTCTAATCAAACTCCAAAATAGTGTTCCGTTAAAATTCATAGCGTAACTTTTAAACGGTTACATTCTAAATTTGTTCCGGCGGGAGCGTTGTGTAAATTAGCTCTAAGCCGCTTTAATACATAGTCCGGGGCAGGATGTGTGAAGTTTCACTCATTACTTAGTATTTATTAACAAAAAGCTTAACGTAACACTCGTAATAGGGATCATATTTTAATATCATTAAGATAGAAGGTATAATTGATCTTTATAATATAATCTAATATATCTATATAAAATCTATCTAGTTATCTTGTTACGTACATACGTTTGTTGTGTAGTTGTTGCTGAATGGCGATCGCGCGTAACATCAGCTGTTGTTTGCTTAATGTTGACTGAACTCGGTAACTAGAGTGGATTTTTGTTTAACTAGTCTGGATTAATATCAGACGAATGCAAAAACCCTACGAGAGTTAAAGTTCATATAGTTTTGGGAGCGCAACATCTACTTTGACTTTAATGTCTTACGCGAAGCTGTTTGCAATAAACATGGCGGTATTATAAGTACTTAAGTGGCACTCACTTGTTATGTGGACCGTTGGATTATGGCGATAAAAGCTTTGAGTTAAATATTAAATGAGTTTAAATAGTAGCAGAATTTGATATTGTTGAAAAGTTTAGAAAATTAAATTTTTTTATCATATGGGTATATATAAGGTCAGTTAGGGTAAGAGGAACACAGGGGAAAGAGGAACACGAGGTCGTAACTCATAAACTATAGAGTTTAACTCTACGGTGTATCAGTCGATAAAACAGCACAATAAAAAAATGACTTTGGTCGCTAACAGATGTCGCTACGACGTTCCATAGCCGAAAAAAAAACAAAACAGTTTGGCAGTTGTAAAGTAATAAGAACACGAGTTGGCTGAGTAACTTTCATTCGCACTAAAATATTAAAAAATATAGTGTTATGGTTATATTCAATGAAGAAATACTAAGACATAACGGTAAGTTTTATTTTTTCTTTGATATTATAGACAAAAACCTGCAAATAATATAAGTTTCGTTGAATTCAAAATCATAACGTCCAAAAACTCTGTTAGGGTAAGAGAAACGGTACTTACAGGGAAAGAGAAACAGTATGTTCCTCTTTACCGATATCAGGGGTGATAAACATTCTGATTAATTTATATTCTAATAACATGATAAAATTGTCCCTATTGGTTTTTAACCGACTTTCAAAAAGGAGGTAGTTCTCAATTCAGCCCGTTTTTTTTTTTTTGAGGTTTCTCGACCGATTTGCAAAATTTTTGTTCCTGGTGCATATATTGTAAATACCGAGCATAGACTTTGTTATTGGATTCCAAATGTTGAATAGAAGCAGGCGTTACTTTGCGGAATTCCATGATATACAATGAATATGAAATTACTTTGCTATAATCCGCTAATAGTGACAAATTTGTAGGCACAACACCATACAAATTCACCACAAAATGAACTCGACGATCGTTTCGCTCCGACACCAGAGCATCTTCAGAAGATGTTGACTTCACAACGGACGATTGCAAAGTCCGTTGTGAAGTCAACATAACCGTTGTGAAGTGATTTTATATTCATTGTATTGAATTCCAAGTCCCAACTCTTCAATCCTGATGCTGCACGGTACCGAACTCCTCAGTCGTATGGATTTCGAAAGTTTTGCTGAATTGATATTGTAGGCACCGAGCAAATAATAGTTACACTAAAACTCTTAAAATAAAAAAATGTTTAAAAAACTGACTTCAAAAATATATACAGGTGTAGAAACAAAAATAATTTTTTTACTTTCTAATGGTTTTGGAAGTGCGTTTTTTTTAACATTTTTTGTTTTGAGTTGACTAATAAGATAATTTGGAATGAGCGCATAGGTACTAGCAGTGGACATTTTAATACGATTATTTCTTAGATGTGCAAAAAGGCACTGATTTGAGTCTGACCTATTCAATCTGGTAGATTCAATTGACGATTCAAAGGTACTTGTAAAAGTTTATTTGAATAAAACACTTTTCTATTCTATTCTATTCTATTGAATACTAATTAACTATTGTATTACTAAAAGAAGTGTTTCTGTTTTGTTTTCCAGGAAAACTGGGGATCAGGTCCCCTACAGCATCTGGATTGAGGAGTTGGAATCCAATTGTTTTATAAGACAGTGTCGCAAATGTTTCTCTATCGATTTAAAAAAAATTACGCAAATCGGTTCAGAAATCTCGGAAATATCGGTGTACATAGGTAGAAAAACACAACTCCTCCTTTTTTGAAAGTCGGTTAAAAAAGTAACCTGTTACTCCCTGGTTAATTCTCTATTTGGATGTGAAAGTCCCGTCAAAATCGGTGCAGCCGTCCCGAAGATTAGCCCGTTCAAACAGACAGACAGACAAAAATTTTTAAAACGTGTGATTCGGTTATGGTACAGTTCAAATAACCATATGAGCTAAATATGAGGTAGTTATTTCGAAATTACAGACAGACACTTCAATTTTATTTATTAGTATAGATATAGATATAGATTAAACTAATTGTAATTAAGTAAGTCATTGGATGACATTTTTGAATATTGATTGTTAAAAGTTGTTGATTTGTCCGCAGTGAGAGAAAGAGTGGGTGGTTTTTGTTTTTGATTATTTATACTTTGGAGTAAAAGTAAAATTATAATTTGAAACACAAATGACTTTTTGTTTTAAGTTTGTCACCCCTGAATGCCTCTGATCTGAACCTATATGTTTCTCTTACCCCGAATTTGATATTTCCTTTTTTTCTTTGAAACTGTGCCTTATTACAATTATCTTATAACCAAATTCGATTGAATTAGTGTTACTTAAAAGGTAGCAACAGGTATATCTAAATAAACATGATATTCTTAGGAGATACGACGAGTGTTCCTCTTACCCCAAATGTGGGGGAAGAGAAACGTTATCACAACCTAAACGATTTTGGCCGATACTGCCGTAACTATTCAAATTAGCGTTATGATTCTTAAAACATGGACAGCTGATAAACAAAGGCAATTTTAGTGTATCTCAAAATTCTTATAAAACATTATCTGTTCTTCCTAGAGCTCGAAACATCTGGCTCAAAATAAAGTATGTTCCTCTTACCCTAACTGACCTTAGGTAGTTATGGTAGGTATTGGAAATATAACAAGAGGATAATATTATCCTAGAACAACATAATGATCTCCGTCTGTCTGTATGTATATTTATTCCGTCTTGAAACTTAACAAAGCAGAACGTAGGTAAATGAAGTTTGTTACGAATGAGTATTGTTTTTGTTTTGTTTAATTGTGTCGCTTTCAAAACATTTTCTCTGTATAACCACATAAAGTTCAAAATGTTTCCATTAATAAAATAATAAAATTGATTTTTTGTCGCGTGGTAGGTGTATATTTTAATTTTGTACTATATTAATTATATTTATGGACTCGGAATTTCTCTTCTTTCATTTCACATCCCACACAATACACGAGTCCTCCACTTTTCGGATGTACCTTCTGTCATATTGATTTTGTTCGTATAAAATGTAGCCGGGTAAAATTTTAAATTAAAACACAAATAATATCGTGGTAAATTGCATCAAAACCGACTCCAGCCGCAAGTAAGTATTTTACGCAATATTGAAGTATTTTACATTGTTATAGCTGTTTCTACAATAATGTTGACAACATTGAAGGAATTATGGAAAGAAGGAAAATATTAAGTACATTAGTAGTTTAAACAAGTTTGCGTTTTCTTTTGTTTCGGGTAATTTGTGCTGATTAAAGTCGTCGCGTACCTTTTCTTATCTTTACCTTTCCTAATCCCGTAATGTTAGACATCCCTTTCGTGGTTGTAATTGTATTAACATAGTAGATTATACTGGAGAAAGGCGAGATAATCAACTCGGTTTACTACTGTATAACCTTTTTACTTGATTACCTCCAAAAATTCTTTGCTTTTATCAACATTTAGAAAACCTCCACGTTACATTTGTAGTGTAGACACATTTTATAACACCTAAAAAGTCGGTATATATTTAATATTAGCTTTTGCCCGCGGCTTCGCCCGCGTGAATTTTGGTTTTTCACAATTATCCCAAAATCTCCGATTCAAAATAAAAATTACGAAAACGCAGGACACATCCGCACGCATTAGCTCCCTCGTTCGAAATCACAGATTTCGAAATGGAGATTGGAGCATGCACCCTCTTCACCGCACCCGCCCGCCGCGCGGCGGCGTACGTATGGCGGGCGCAGGGGCGCGCGGCGCGGCGCGGGGAGTTCCGTGCAGCGCGAGCGTCGCGCGCAGCGAAAATACCTATTAGGGCGTTTTTTAACATAGGGCGTTTTTCAACACAACTCCTTTTTTGAAAGTCGGTTAAAAAAGTAGCCTATGTTACTCCTTGGTTAATCCTCTACTTGTCTGTGAAAGTCCCGTCAAAATCGGTTCAGCCGTTCCGAAGATTAGCCCGTTCAAACAGACAGACAGACAGACAAAAATTTTAAATACGTGTGATTCGGTTATGGTATTGTTCAAATAACCATATGAGCTTAATATGTGGTAGTTATTTCGAAATTACAGACAGATACTTCAATTTTATTTATTAGTAATATTTCCAAAATATACATTTAACAATCGAAAATGGATAGGAGGCAAAAAAAATGCCCAGAATTAGAGCACTATTCTTCTTTCTTCTTCATTCTTCTTCACTCTTATCCCGTATTCAGTTACTTTCCTCTAAGTATATATTTTTTTAACCCCCGATTCAAAAACGACGGGGTGTTCTAAGTTTGACGTGTCTGTGTGTGCGTATCCGTCTGTTCCACCGTAGCGCTCAAACGGGTGAAACGATTTGAATGCGGTCTTTTGTTTGAAAGGTGAATTATTTGGGAGTGTTCTTAGCTATGACGTTCAAAAAGTGTACAGTGTACTAATTTTGAATAAAGTTTATTTGATTTGATTTGATTTATGACACTACTTTACAACAAAAAATACCCACGCATGATACTTATGTGTATCTTTAGAGTAAGTTACCCTTAGTTCGATACTGAAATTAAAAAAAAATTAAATCATGATTTATTCAAATCGTTCCAAGATGGCCGCCGTCACAAAATGGCGGATTACATATTTTTTCACAACTCCCTCTGTATGGGTATCAAATGAAAGGGCTTGACTAGTAGAATAGCACTATGCGAATCCAAGATGGCCGCCACCACAAAATGGCAATTGTTTTTTTTATATTTTTTTAAATTTATATCTACTTGCAATATAATATTTCGGGAACTGAGTAAAATCTATATCGTATAATATTATATTTTTATGACCACAAGCCGTAGTAGAGCAATTATAACATGTTCTATGTATTACTGATACTCTTCTATTAAAAATACCAACTAAAACATTTAAATAGGTACTTAACTTTTCACGATAACTTCATAGATAGAGATGCAAACCAGTTCAAATTTGGGTTACGTGTCCGGGCTACGTGTCCAATACGGATGATCAGCGGATTGTCGGGGGCTTGGCAAATCCGGACGTAAACATTTACATAAACGAAAACCTTGTGATTCGATGTAGGATTACCGCTGTACCATGCTCTCCTTATCTCGTGTTGAAAATTAATTTGAAAACACGACACTGCGTCCCACGTAACAAGACCTTTAAATGTTGCTGAGTAGCGCGTGTAGAACCATCATTACGTACGGGGTTAATTAGACTGAAGTATTTATAGCAAATATTATTAATTTGTCGGAGATACCTCATGGAAACCTTTCCGCTTTATTGTGGTACAGTTCAGGCTATATTAAATTAGATAGGGTAATATTATTTTCAACACTTTTTGTTGGGTTATGTGATGAATGTTAATGAAGATAGAAAGAAGTGTAGTGCACAGAATACTGGCCTGTATGTTTGACGCGTGTATAAAAGCATATTTAATGTTATTAATATTTGAAAATAACTTAGCAGTTATTTTTAACAAAATTATTCAAAATAAAAATAATCTTGTAGACAATGCCATGACAACAAAGTTGTTATCGAATTTCACCGCAAGGGTAATCTTCCATGAAACGGGACATCCTTATTTCCGAATCGTTCGGGTGAACATTTTAACTTTTTTCGTAAATTCGTTTGTATTTTAGGCAACCGCTACCAAATAAAAGTAGCCCTGTAATTATTTTAGGAAAATTCAACCTCTTTGGAAAAATGAGAATCTATAGTAGTATATACTTACCTATAAAACAGAAGGTGATTGACTAACAGGCAACGTGGTCAATGAACTAAACTGGTGGACCTAGAGTACCCTAGAGGTAGAGGTGCACTAAGCAGGGATTTTATTATATTATTATGAAATTTCATCCCTAATGGAGTGAATTTAAAAATTAAAAAAAAAACCTGAATCCACGCGGACGAAGTCACGTTAAGTCAACAATAATAATTACTCTGTAAATTAAATGTCAAATAAGTTTAAATTACTTACTCTTTTGTGTTCACTCGGGGTTGATTTTGTGTTGTATGGACACGAGTATAACAAAAACTCATCCCCTTGTCCGCGTCGACCCAAACTGCCCGCAGCAGTCTTATCAGTTCGTATAAATAGGTATTTAATAATATATACCTACAATAATATGAACTTATTACTAACTACTTATTATTATAGTAAAAGCGATATCATAATGCTGAGACCTCATCATTTTGTCAATAACTTTTTTTAAGAGTCGTGACCAGCTGGTTTATTCTGTTACTTAGTTAGCAACTGAAAATAGTTGCCAACTAATAAATTTGATATACATTGCTGCTTTACTGTGGGAAATTATAAAGTGTTTTCATAATTTCACACAGTAAAGCAGCAATGGATATCGAACTAAATAGTTTGCAACTATTTTCAGTTGCTAACTAAGTTACAGAATAACCCCCCAGATCATGGTAATAATTTATTGTATGATATTGTTAATAGCACATTAATATTGATCTTCATCCGAAACCAAATTACAAACTTACACAAGTACAATTATTACTATTAATATTATTTAATTTATTAAATTAATTAAATTAAATAATATTATTATTATTAACAAAAAAAAATCTAGGCATTTAGAGAAAGTAAAAAATCTTTTAGGAGTTATTTAACTTATTTTCAAGAATATATTTACTTACAATAGAAAAATACGATTTCTATATTTATTTCAATGTTACATCTAAATCTTATACCTACCTAAATTTTTATGACCTTCTCAATGTCTTATGATATCCGACAGTTTATATCAAATCGGTCTAAAGGGCAAGCTGTATGAACAGTTCTCAAACTACCAGTTAGTTTCCATAATATCTCGGACGAGGGCCCTTTGATATTAAGGTAAGGAAAATTAATTCCGAATCTAATTGAGAATAACTTTAGTTGCTTATTGTCAAAATTAAAGGGAAGTAATAAAGTTCTAATACATTGTAGATTCATCGTATCATTTTACGTGGATAGATAATGTAACATGAGTACCTACATAAGATAAAAGCATTGATTCAAACTTGAAGGCAATACGAAAAATCAGCCAAGTGCGAGTCGGGCCTCGCTCTTTCAGGGTTCCGTACATAATTATGAACAATATAATATTTTGGGTCTAAGAAATATTTAATTTCCGAGCTAGACATCGCAACAAACCGTGAAAGAAAAACCCAAAAAAATGTTCGTTTATTTTGGTCACAGCTTATAAACTATTTAATAAATCGTTGTTTTCAGTATTTGTTGTTTAAATAGAGCATATAGTACATAATATACTGAAATATCATATTCCCAACTAGTTTAGTTTTTGAGATAGCCCCCGTCACAAAAATGGTCTAAAACTGACAACTTTGATGGCCTCCCATTCCCTTATTTTTTGAGATAAAAATTAAAAAAATATATATTTGTACTCTACTTAATGAGCTCTAAACAATGATACCCCACAAGCTAGGGTAAAGAAAAATTTTTTTTTCCGGCTCCTTTTTCATGTATGGGAGCCCCCCTGAAAAATAATTTAATTCAATTTCTAATTCAATATTTGATTTTGGGTTAACGTTTTACACTAAATACCAAAATTTCAGGTTTGTAACTCATTTCGTCTGCGAGCTAGAGACCTGTGACCGGCGGACAGACGGACAGACAGACAGACAGACAGCCGAGTGACATTAATAGGGCTCCGTTTTTTACCCTTCGGGTACGGAACCCTAAAAATGAAAGGACGATTAATTGATTGTATTAATAAGTTACAAGCATACATAGCAAGAAAATTGTCCATACGTACGGTACCTGCTTGTTTTATTTGCATTGACGCGTGTAAAGTCCCATTTCCAAACGAGTCGATCCCGTAGGTGTTGCAGACCAGCAGGCCGGAACTTTCATTAAAGTCTCTTTATTTCGCGGCTATGTTTGTACGAAAAGGTCTAGTGATTTATTATGCCGTATACATCAACCTTTGAAAGTTTTCTCTATACATATTCCTCGTTGTAAGTTAGCCTGAGCTGTTTAGGACGACCGACTTCTAATCGGAGGTCGTGGGTTCGATCCCGGGCACGCACCTCTAACTTTTCGGAGTTATGTGCGTTTTAAGTATTTAAATATCACTTGCTTTAACGGTGAAGGAAAACATCGTGAGGAAACCTGCACGCCTGAGAGTTCTCCATAACGTTCTCAAAGGTGTGTGAAGTCTGCCAATCCGCTTGGCCAGCGTGGTAGACTATGGCCAAAACCCTTCTCACTCTGAGAGGAGACCCGTGCTCTGTAGTGAGCCGGTAATGGGTTGATCATGATGATGATGAAGTTAGCCTGTGCGGACAACCAAAAACAATAATTGCATTTGTTTTATTTTTACTTTAATAAAATGTTTTTATTTTCTACTTTTTATATTAAATTTTGTATCTAGCGTTCGGTACGGTGCCGCGTAGAAACCGATCAGGGGTATGGGTTTAATGAGAACTGAATCTCCGCGAGTGGTACGGGATGAGCACGAAATCATTGTTCCGAGCGGCGGCATCGAAGATTGAGATAGCCTTAATGATAGCCAAACTCCGTAAAGGAGATAGAAGAAGAACTGCCATACCTCTTCCAGATTAGCTCATTTCCATCTAAAACTGCATAGACTTTTACTATCAGGTGAGATCGTAGTTCAGGGCAAAATAAAATAAAAAATAAACCCGGCTGAGTTTGTTGTGGGCTCTTCTCAGACCAGGGCGCGTTTGGAACCCTCGTAGCTTTAGTTTTAAGTTTCCGTAAGTAATTATCACCATTGCCTGTTCCTAAATTGACGTTCAAAAAGTGTACAGTGTACCTACTTTGAATAAATGAATTTTGAATTTGAATTTGCATTTGCAGATGAATAATAAAAAATTACGCGCCGAATTGAGAACCTCCTCCTTTTTGGAAGTCGGTAAAAAAAAAGAATGATAAAGGTCTCCAAACCTCTTTTAAATAATGAGCTGAAAGCTGAGTAGCAAAATCGACTTTTTTAATGGAAAACAATTGGATTCTTCATAGAACAATTGCGGGCAAAACTTATTTAAAAACAAAAGAAAATTGATGTAGGAGATTTATTATAACACCTTACTATTTATAAGTAAATTGTTCCCGAATAATCTGGTTAGTGAATATAAAATGAAAATAAATAAAACCGAATAATAATTGGAATCACCCGTGGACACGATATTTTGTTTGCATTCAATTACTCTTCTTGATTGAAACTCTGAACTAACAAGTATATGACGTGTAGGATGGGTTTGCAAAAAAAAAAGAAAAGATTTTTATTTGAAGCTACGAACTCTTCTTGAACAGTATTTATAATTTCCAACGACTTTTATCAATGTTCCGTAGTGGTTCCGTACTTAAATGAAAAAGCGAAACATTGGAAGCGGAACACTTCGTTGTCAGTCTGTCTGTCATAGACATTTACAACAATATTATTTAATGAAATATTACAGCGGATTTAAGGTCTAAATTGAGAAAATTATTTAACTAACCTGTTGTACGATATTGGAAGTTAATTTAGTTGTTTACGGATACTTTTGTCGAAATGAAAGCAATATAGTAGAATTCTGTCGCAATATTGTGCCCCTTGCTTGTATTAGATTGGCTCGTGTAAATTTGTCCCACGTCCAAATGAGTCGATCCTTTGGGACCCGCGGAACACCGGGTCAGGCTTTTATTAAGAAGTCTTTTGTTTAGTCGCCGAGTTTATAAATTGGTTTAGCGACCATGTTTTTACTTCATAGAGTGAAATGTAAACGTAATCTTTTCGTAAAATATTCTTTCCCTTGGGGGCTGGGGCACGACCCCGCTGCCGTTTTATGAACCTAGAGCTAGCTCATTAATGTGTGCACTAGGGAGGAACTGAATAAATTAAAATAGGGAGCAATCACAATATATTATCTTGGTGCTAATTAATGCTCTAGAATTCGTGGGTTAGAGGATGGGGACAAGCGACTCACCAAACAAAAAAATTATAAACCCCCTCCAATGCAACCTTGGCGACCCTACCCGAGCGAATCGAAATGTTTAATACCTCCCCACTCGAGTAGCTACCTCCATCGAGAATTTTCATAGATAAAAAACTTGTTCGTCTCGTCGAAACGAACCTACTCACGAAAATTCAGCTTGTTATTAATCACTAAAAACTTTTGTTCTAGGTCTGCCGGCCTATATTCGCGGCGGAGATTTGCTAAATCCTGAAAGTAAATATGAAGTAAATACTTACGTATACAATAAACAATGTATGAAAATTAATTTAATTTCGAATAAGTAATTACGAAGTAAATTGTTCAAATGACCTGTTTAGATATTATAATTTTCACTCTTATGCCCCGAGGAGTTTTCAGTTTAAAATTCATAGCGTAGCTTTTAAACTCGGTTAGTTTCGGAATATACCCGGGGGAGCGTGCTCCATAAATGAGCCTTTGGCCATTTTAATATCGCGAATCCGGAGTATGTTAGTGAGCTGGAGTGGAAACTCGATCATGGCTATGTATTTAGTAGAACTAAAGAGCTTAAAATGCGAGACAAAATCTGAAACGTGTGAAACAGATAAAGATGCTCGAAGATATTTTATCTAAATCATAATATGCAGTGTGTACTTCATTGTTGTAGATTATATCATACAATATTATATTATTTTTACGTATTTGGGCTTTAACTAATATACATGCACAACTCGGGGTCAATGCACTATGGTGATCAGTGACAACTTTGGTATTTAGACGTTAGCCGATTGCATTACATTGCGGAATTTAAAAAAATCAGCCAAGTGCGAGTCGGGCCTCGCTCTTTCAGGGTTCCGTACATAATTATGAACAATATAATATTTTGGGTCTAAGAAATATTTAATTTCCGAGCTAGACATCGCAACAAACCGTGAAAGAAAAACCCAAAAAAATGTTCGTTTATTTTGGTCACAGCTTATAAACTATTTAATAAATCGTTGTTTTCAGTATTTGTTGTTTAAATAGAGCATATAGTACATAATATACTGAAATATCATATTCCCAACTAGTTTAGTTTTTGAGATAGCCCCCGTCACAAAAATGGTCTAAAACTGACAACTTTGATGGCCTCCCATTCCCTTCTTTTTTGAGATAAAAATTAAAAAAATATATATTTGTACTCTACTTAATGAGCTCTAAACAATGATACCCCACAAACTAGGGTAAAGAAAAATTTTTTTTCCGGCTCCTTTTTCATGTATAGGAGCCCCCCTGAAAAATAATTTAATTCAATTTCTAATTCAATATTTGATTTTGGGTTAACGTTTTACACTAAATACCAAAATTTCAGGTTTGTAACTCATTTCGTCTGCGAGCTAGAGACCTGTGACCGGCGGACAGACGGACAGACAGCCGAGTGACATTAATAGGGCTCCGTTTTTTACCCTTCGGGTACGGAACCCTAAAAATATAGGAAATATTTTAATTTTAATAATTATTGCGTTTTTTTTGTGGTCTATCTTGTCAGTACCTAATCATAACTACTATTGTCCTGTCTTCGTTTTCGATAACGGTTCCCTTACGTCCGTTAAGGATCACTCATATCCAATGGTGAAAGAATTTTTGAAATCCGTCCAGTAGTTCCTGAGATTAGTGCGTTCAAAAAAACAATCTCTTCCGCTTTATTAAGTATATTAAAGTATAGATTTAAAAAGAGCATAGGATCACTTTATTCAAAAACATCAATTTAATATTATGATAACGATTTCACGGAAGGATATCCAAAATAAACACAACCATCTGCATCAACAGTGGACAGGACAGTTTGTTTACCTTTAATTATTCTACGTGATGGAGCTCCTACGCCACGAGTTTCTGTGTAACTACACAGAATACCGTAACGCCGAATTGTAAATTTATTTTAATATATTCTCCAGGTAATTTATTTTACTCAGAATAATAATTATCATAATTTTATTAATCAAGTCACTGGCAAGCGGAATTTCCACATCGAATTATTTTGGTTGATCTCACATTAGGGAGTGATCTGAGGAGTGGTTTGATATTACGTTACCTACAAGTACATAATATTATATTTTTTCTCACTGTATGTACTACGGCACGCCATCGTTACCATTTTTCCGACTACAAAAAAAATATGTTTATCAATTCGACAGTATACGTATGTACTGCATAATATTCACTAATGATATAATATATGTATATGATGTAATAATATTCAGTACTATAAGGGCTAGCAAACAAATATATAAAACATAGATGTAGATAATTATGTATGTATATTGTATGTATGTTTGTATGTATGTATGTTTGACCGTGGATTTCACCGAAACTATTAATCGGATTGTTACCATTCTTTTTGTATTGGCTTACATTTACTTCAACTTAGGGTCCAAGTTTCATCAAAATCGGTGCTGTAGTTTCCGAGATATGGACTGTTAAGTGCGTGGTGAAGTCAGTTTTACTTTCAATCTTTTAGATTGTCAATTGTTACCCTCACCACTTGGGGCCTTGGCATACTCCAACGACCACGTGGTGTCAGAATATTTCTTCCACGCACTGCGCGTACGTGTGGAACCAAAACACCTCGGTGTTGTTCCCTCTAAACTTTGAATTTCTAAACTTGTTATATTTAAATCAAATCAAATCAAATCAAATAAACTTTATTCAAAATTGGTACACTGTACACTTTTTGAACGTCAATTAAGGTACAGGCAATGGTGATAATTATTTACGGAAACTTAAAACTAAAACTACGAGGGTTCCAAACGCGCCCTGGTCAAAATTTATTTATATTAGGTATATTATTATTATTGTCGATTCAAAGTTGGATATTCTTTTGCAATGCCAGAGACTCGCTTTGTCGTTCTTTCCTTCCAAACCTCACCGAGGCCCACTACTCCCCTTATTTGAAACCTCCCTTACAAGCTTTTAGTTTCGCGCTTTACGAAAACTATAGCGTTCAAATATATACATCTATGACTGCGTGAAATCGGGATGATTGGATTTTATTCTGGGCTATATTCAACCTAATCAAAGACTTTAAGACTTTAAGAACTTCTAAATTATTTATTCTATTCAAAAATATATTCTTTTCATTTTACCCGGCAAGTTTTGGGTAGACCTATAACTGTAAACGGGTCTAAACTATTTATTTTTGGTTAGGTTCACTCGCACTATACCAAGGTTTACCCCTTCAACTAACATTATCCAAGACATCATTATTTATGTTTATACCTATTGAATAATAATGTATTTAAAACCCACAGTTATACCATTTTTTACATGATTTACTCAAAAGAGTAGAGAGATCTTCATCACTACTTCTCCACAACGTTTTGACGTTTTTAGTTGCATCTTCTACTATAAGATCTTCTATCATTTACACGTCAAGTGGAAATTATTCTAATATATTCATGAATACAGAGAGTGAGATGATCGTCTTTAACATGCCATGCATAAACAGGAAACAGTGTATGAATCAAGACTAGCAAAGATAGACTAGCGAAGAGACCTTTACATTGTAGCAAGGTTTTTTGCTAAGCATATTAACTGGCTAAAAACTAAACCCTCAAAATAAGTAACTATATTACTTAGTACCTAATTAAAAATATATTATTTTCTGTAATTATAACACCCACAGCATTTTAAGCGATTTGTGAACATATAATTATTTTATCATTGATCGTTGATCACGAGGTTCTCTTACGAAAATTAAGCCACTATGGTATTAAAAGAACTGCACTCAGTCTTATTGCCTCTTATCTCAGTGATCGCATACAAAGTGTATGCATGTATCAATGATGTTAAGTCATCCGGATCAGCCTCAGTAATGGGTGTTCCCCAAGGCTCTATTCTGGGTCCATTTATGTTTCTGGTTTATATGTATTAATGACTTACCACATTTTGTCAAAAATGCTTGCGATATTAAACTATTTGCTGACGATAGTGTGTCTTTGATTTTTAAAGTCAATAGAACTAAAGACAATTTTGATGATGTAAATAATACTTTATCTCAAGTTTCACACTGGTTCACTATAAACAATCTACTTTTAAATGCAAAAAAAAAACGTGAAAACTTTTTTCCGGCTTAACTTAAAATTAAATTATTTCAGTGGAACTTACTGAAAAATAATTTAATTCAATTTCTAATTCAATATTTGATTTTGGGTCAACGTTTTACACTAAATACCAAAATTTCAGGTTTGTAACTCATTTCGTCTGCGAGCTAAAGACTTGCTACCGGCGGACAGATGGACAGACAGACAGACAGACCACAGTGACATTAATAGAGCTCCGTTTTTTTGGGTACGGAACCCTAAACCGCCGAGTTTCTTACTGGTTCTCCTCGGTTGGAATGGCATTCCGAACCAGTGGTAGATTCAATTGACTATTCTAAAGTACTTGTAAAAGTTTATTTGAATAAAAAACTTTTCTATTCTATTCTATTCTATCGAACTTTGAACGCTTTTGCAGGCTGCAGCAATGCCTAATATAGCACTTAAGCAATTGCGAGTCAAACCGCGCTCTGGGCAACAGGGCTCCACAAAAATACATCTTTGCTTGATCAGGATTACCCAAATAATATATTATGATATACATGTATATTTCCTAACTAGCTTCTGCCCGCGGCTTCGCCCGCGTGAATTTCGGTTTTTCACAAATCCCGAGGGAATCGTGGATTTCCTGTTCCCCTTCCCGCTTGTAGTGCTTGCTGTAGTGCACTAAGCACTTGAACTAAACACTGGCACTAAACACTTGCACTGACACTTGCACTAAACACTGGCACTAATCACTTGCACTAAACACTTGAACTAAACTCTGGCACTATCACTTGCACTAAACACTTGCACTAATCACTTGCACTAAACACTTGAACTAAACCTTACACTAAACCTTACACAAACACTTGCACTAAATATTGAACCTAAACACTTGCACTAAGCACTTGAACTTAACACTGGCACTAAACACTTGTACTACTACTTGCACTAATCACTTGCACTAAACACTGGCACTAAACACTGACACTAAACACTTGTTCTAAGCACTTGAACTAAACACTGACACTAAACACTTGCTCTAAGCACTTGAACTAAACACTTACACTAAACACTTATACTAAACACTGGCAGTTAAACACTTAAACTATCACTTGCACTAAACACTGGCACTAATCACTTGCACTGAACACTTGAACTAAACACTGGCACTAAACACTTGCACTATCACTTGCACTAAACACTGGCACTAATCACTTGCACTAAACACTTGAACTAAACACTTACACTAAACACTTGCACTAAATGCTGAACCATAAACACTTGCACTAAACACTTGAACTAAACACTTACACTAAACACTGGCACTAAACACTGGCACTAAACACTTGCACTACTACTTGAACAAATCACTTGCACTAAACACTGGCACTAAACACTTGCACTACTACTTGCACTAAATACTGGCACTAATCACTTGCACTAAACACTTACACTAAACACTTGCACTAAATACTGAACCCAAACACTTTCACTAAACACTTGCACTAAACACTGGCACTAAACACTAGCACTAAGCACTTGAACTAAACACTTACACTAAACACTTGCACTAAACACTGGCACTAAACACTGGCACTAAACACTTGCACTACTACTTGAACTAATCACTTGCACTAAACACTGGCACTAAACACTTGCACTAAATACTGGCAATAATCACTTGCACTAAAAACCTTCACCAAACACTTGCACTAAATACTTGTACTAAACACTGGCAGTATAAACACTTAAACTATCACTTGCACTAAACACTGGCACTAATCACTTGCACTGACACTTGCACTAAACACTGGCACTAATCACTTGCACTAAACACTTGAACTAAACTCTGGCACTATCACTTGCACTAAACACTTGCACTAATCACTTGCACTAAACACTTGAACTAAACCTTACACTAAACCTTACACAAACACTTGCACTAAATATTGAACCTAAACACTTGCACTAAGCACTTGAACTTAACACTGGCACTAAACACTTGTACTACTACTTGCACTAATCACTTGCACTAAACACTTGCTCTAAGCACTTATACTAAACACTGGCAGTTAAACACTTAAACTATCACTTGCACTAAACACTGGCACTAATCACTTGCACTGAACACTGGAACTAATCACTTGCACTAAACACTGGCACTAATCACTTGCACTGAACATTGGCACTAATCACTTGCACTAAACACTTGAACTAAACACTTACACTAAACACTTGCACTAAATGCTGAACCATAAACACTTGCACTAAACACTTGAACTAAACACTTACACTAAACACTGGCACTAAACACTGGCACTAAACACTTGCACTACTACTTGAACAAATCACTTGCACTAAACACTGGCACTAAACACTTGCACTACTACTTGCACTAAATACTGGCACTAATTACTTGCACTAAACACTGGCACTGAGCACTTGCACTAAATACTGAACCTAAACACTTTCACTAAACACTTGCACTAAACACTGGCACCAAACACTTGCACTAAGCACTTGAACTAAACACTTACACCAAACACTTGCACTAAACACTGGCACTAAACACTGGCACTAAACACTTGCACTACTACTTGAACTAATCACTTGCACTAAACACTGGCACTAAACACTTGCACTTAATACTGGCACTCATCACTTGCGCTAAATACTTACACTAAAAACTTTCACTGAACACTTGCACTAAACACTTGCACTAAACACTGGAACTAAACATTGTCGCTAAACACTTGCACTAAACACTTGCACTATCACTTGCACTAAACACTGGCACTAATCACTTTCACTAAACACTTGCACTAAACACTGGCACTAAACACTGGCACTAAACACTTGCACTAAACACTTGCACTTAGCACTTGAACTAAACACTTGCACTAAGCACTTGAACTAAACACTAACTTCAAAAATATAACCTTCCTACCCCCATTTTACCCTCTTAGGGGAGGATTTTCGTGAAATCTTTTTTAGGCTGATACTAAACTAAAATGAACCTACCTTCCAAATTTCAAGTTGATAATAACAATAATATAATTAAAACTTCCCATTAAAACTTTCATCCCCTATTTTACCACCCTTAAAGAAAGATTTTTCAAAATAAAATACACAGCTTTTTATTATTTAAAACTAATAATCGAAATGCCGATTTTCAGGTCTGTAACTTTAAAACATAGGACTTCCATACAAATTTTCTACCCCCATTTTACCCCCTTAGGGGAGGATTTTCGTGAAATCTTTTCTAGGCTGATATCTAAACTAAAATGAACCTACCTTCCAAATTTCAAGTTGATAATAACAATAATATAATTAAAACTTCCCATTAAAACTTTCATCCCCTATTTTACCACCCTTAAAGAAAGATTTTTCAAAATAAAATACACAGCTTTTTATTATTTTAAGGAGACTTCCATACAAATTTTCTACCCCCATTTTACCCCCTTAGGGGAGGATTTTCGTGAAATCCTCCTGTCCAATGAACCTACTGTCCAAACAAGTTGATAATAAAAACTTTCATCCCCTATTTTACCACCCTTAAGGGAAGATTTTTTAAAATAAAATATACATCTTTTTTATTATTTAAAACTAATAATCTAAATGCCGATTTTCAGGTCTGTAACTTTAAAAACATAGGACTTTCATACAAACTTTCTACCCCCATTTTACCCCTTAGGGAAGGATTTTAGGGATATTAAATAGCTTATAACCTGCCCCAAAAATTGGACCACCAAATGCAAAAAAAATTTCAAATCCGACAGGTACTTCCAGAGATTAGTGCGTTCAAACAAACAAACAAATAAACTCTTCCGCTTTATTATATTAGTATAGATATACATTATAACGTTTTGTAAAACATTAATAAGTATTGTTAGCTGCGGGTAGTAACGGCCCGTCGCTATGCAGCACGTTGCGAGCGTGTTTCGACGTGCAAGAAGCATTACGTCACCTCCCCGATTCATCGTCATCAACCATAGCCTATATAAGGCCGGAGCGCTTTGTGTAGTGACACATTTCACCTCCAATTTTACAACGGCAACGTTACGCTGCTCAACTCTGTTTTGCTCATTCTTTGACTATTTTCTTATTGTATAACTGTGGTTTAGTGCTGATTTGTTGTGAAGTAAAACATGTGTTCATCTAATGCTTTGTTTGTTAAAATTACCTCATTAAAATTATTTTTATTCTCACTTCGACGTTTGATTTCTAACATCAGAAGTGGGATTGAAGGCCTTTTGTGCTCGATTGCCAGTTCTGATTTTGGAAATTTAAGGTTGATTTAAATTTCCCCTTTGGAGTTTTGTTTGGAGATAAATTTAATAGTTGAGCAGAGTGACGGTGATATTTGTTAGCATTAGAGCTAGAGAGAGGAGTCCTTTACGGATTGCCTCGCTCGCTAAATAGTTTCGAAAAAGTTTATAAGTTGCAGGTAGTTGAAAAAAAAGTTACTTGTGGGTGCCGAGCTGTGAGCAAGGCAATAACGAGTGACGAACGTGAGTGTGTCCGGCTGCGGGTGTGCCGCCAGCTGCGGGTATGCCGCCAGCCAACCTGGTGCCGCTGAGCACGTCACCATGAGCTTCGGCGTTCTGAATGAGCGCGAGGCTTTGCCGGCGCTCGGACGAGCGCATAGCTGCATGCGCAGCGCCCGCTTCGGCGCTCATGTGCGCATCGCCTGTGGCTGTGGGCCGCAGCGCCCGCCTGGGCATCTCATCGTGAGCCGTCTACTGTGGGCTGCCGGCTGCAGCGTCCGCCACGGCATTTCTCCGTGCACCGCCTGTTTCGTGGCTGCCGATTGCAGCGGCCGCCGCGAATGCTCAGCGCCCCGGTGCTGGTGTGCGCACCGCTTTGTGCGTCTGTTCCTGTCAGCGTCTGCTATGGCATCTCGTCGTGTGGTGGCGGTCGTGTCCCTGCCTGCACGGCGCTCGCCACGACGCCTGCCGCCTCTGCAATCGCCGCGACGCTACTAGCATAGCACCCGCCATATGGATATGAGGTTGAATTTGAACTTTTATTTTTAAATAGTTGCGGTCAACCGGTGAAATCAGACGCCGACCGGCGAAATGATATGACCGTCTGGTGTTACTAAAAATTACATTTTAGGGTCGGTGAAGTTAACCTTTTGCCAGATATACCCTCTTTGTTAACGTGCCTTGCATTTTTCTGTGTAGCGCCCGCCTGGCGCGTCTTCGTGAGCTATTGCGAGGCTATTGGCCGCGCAGCGTCTGCCACGGTATCTCGCTGTCCGCCGCCTGCTGGTGGCTGCCGGCTGCGATGGCCGCCGCGACGCCTTTGCGCTTGCTTCGGCGCTGGTGTGCGCAACGCCTGGTGTCTGTGCCTGTCTTCGTGTGCAATTGCCGCGACACTGCTTGTATAGCGCGCATCGCGTGGATTCGTGGAAAATTCGATAAAGTCGACGGTCGGTATGAGCTTGAATTATTTTCCTTTGTTATAATACGTGGCTTGTGCAGCGTCTACCTAGTAGCGCTCAATACTAAATTTTTTATTTTATGTTAACGTTCAAAGAATTTTGAAGTTTATAATGAACCCGTGCGGTTACATTGAAAATCTGAATTTTGGTTAAATTCTTTTGGACTGTCGCTATCTACCTACATAAAGCGTGAAGGTTACGAAGTAACCGCGTCTAACCATAACTTATGACGTTAAAATCGTTGAAAAGTTTTACCGTTATTACGGTGTATTGGTGTAAACGTATTCAGTAACTTACACTTTTTATGCCATATGTCAAAAGAATCTAAGAGCCTAGCAAAAAAAAAATCATCACGGTCGAAATGACGGAACTATTTAAAGGAATTGAAGCCGGTGTGGCTTTAACTCACGTGTATTTTTGTCGGAGTGTACCCGACTAGTTTCTAGTGACGGAACTATGTTTATGATCTGATTGCTTAATGTTGTCTACAACACTATTTGCTGCTCTTTTGATTTGAACATGTTACTTGCGCTGCATTTTGTTGTGTGTACAGATCTGATTGTGCGTGGCCACTGTGGAGTGGTCAGCACGCTGCCGGGTGGTCGTTGCGAGCTCCAGCTGTTGCGGGGAGCTGCAGCGAGTCCACGCTGGTGGCAGCGCAGTGCATGGCGCCTTGGCGAGGCGGCTGGTGTCTGAAGACGTGCAAGGCGTTCTTCACACACACAATTCGACTGTTTTGTCTCAATCATAAAACCTTGCTTATTGTTCAGTTGGTTGCCATCCTTCTTAGAAGAAAAATTCTTTTAACGTAGGTAGGTTTAGCATAGGATTTAAACTAGGTTAGAGTAGGAATTACTTTGAGGAGTAATGATTTAAGGCTTACTTCTTGGTTTACATTTGATTATTTCGAGAAGCTTCTCACTCTCAGGCATACCATTAGGCATACCGTTAGGCATACGGTTAGTTAGTGGATGGTGATTGACTTTGCATTAAGTAATGGATTGATTGTGATAAATGTGCCAGGTCGGGAAGTCGCGTCCATTGGATGCGCAGGCCAGGTGCTGTCCTGGGAAGTCGCGTCCATTGGATGCGCAGGCCAGGTGCTGTCCTGGGAAGTCGCGTCCATTGGATGCGCAGGCCAGGTGCTGTCCTGGGAAGTCGTATCCGGATACGCATATCAGGTGCTGTCCTGGCAGGCTTTGTCCTGGGCGTTAACGCGGGGGGGTGTATTTTGTGGGTTAACTTGCAAGTTAAGGTATGAGAATGAATGAGATGAAATGTCTGGAGAAATATGCATACTTTTGAGTGCGAAGCGTTTTAGTTTTGAAAGCGAAAGTGTGATTTTGTATGAGGGCCATGTATGTGTGATGACTGCCAGAATAGGCAACGGTGTATGTTACCATGAGTAATTAACAGTTTGTGTTTCCTCTACAGTTTCTCACGATAATTATGACGACTAGTACGTCAATCTGAGTCCCGGGAGTGGACTTGTTCGTAGCAAGTGTGGACACGTTAAAGTGTCTGCATCTAACCACGGTGCTGTACGGTTAGCGGCAACAAGCTGGCTGCTGCTGCTGGCGGGTGATGGATGGCGCAGAGGTCGCGCCCAGGTTGCATCCGATTGGCGCCAAGGTCGCGCCCAGGTTGTGTCCGGTTCGAGACACCGAGGAGTTTACGTAAAACCTAACCTACGTACTTTTTATTATTACTTTCGTAGTACGTCTCGGTAGACGTTTTAAACCCTTGAAATGAATTGACTTGTTAAATGTTGGAAATTAATTTTAAGATGAATTAATTAATTGAAATGAAAGAAGAGTGACATATTTGTCCATGATAACTTTAGACGATAACTTTGTTCCTAGATGACAACATCTAGAAATGACACAAAGTAACATGTTGTTTCTCCCACAGATGAGGAATCTGCTTTGGTTATAAAAATGCAGGTGAACTTTCGAGTCGCGAGTTCACGAGGTTGCCGTTCCGACGTCAGCGGGTGGCGAGAGCGTGTCTCTTCGCCGCTGCGACACCTCAGCGTGAACGCGACTGCAGAGATGCATCGCACTGCACACGAGAAGTCTGAGCCTAAGTATCACTGGGCTCATTGGTGAGATTTTTCCAATTTATTGTTTAAATGTCCAATACGTGATGTTAAACATTTACCAAATGTTTAAAATGTGATAACCGCACATTTTTGTGCAAAGATATAAACGGCGAAAAATATAAAAGTAGTGTGGGTACTCACAGTACGGCCACATTCATTCATTGAGAACTTCGTTCATTCAAAGTTAAGAACTCGTCTATAAATTATTTACGAACGAAGGTAGAAATTAAAATTGTGCCGCGATCAAGTGAGACCTAGAGTTGAGTGATGATCCGTAGCGATTAGCGGTTCATTTACTAGTTTTCGTATACATCCTTATCTACGGTTGTGAGTTTTGACGATTTATCAGTTAACAATTACTTTCTACAAAAAGTAAATAATGTACTAGTACATTCCTGTCTTCCTGAATTAGTTTGTTTTTACCTGAAGAAGACTGATACTTTGTCTTAGGTTTTTGCACGAATAAGCGTAGATTAGAGCGACACTGACGCTTTTGACGAGTTAACGATGATTCAAGAGATCATGTATCCGAAAGATATTGAATGTTAACGGATTTTGTTAGCGAGTGTCTCGCATTTTACAAAATGTTAAAGACTTACTTTAGTACTTGAGTCTGTACACTTACTTACCTACTGTTACTGACTGACGTGATTAGAAACAATCGTATTTTCCCTTTGGAATTTTTGGGTTGTCTCAGGATGGGTCGAGCGGGGTTATTAATAAAACTTTGCTCTATCAACTCTATCAACTAGAGTGCATTGACGGTTTATTTTTATCTGACCCATAATTAGCAGTTAAGTTTAATCGAGACTTACCTAGTGAATTACATACTGGTGAAGATCACTGTTACTGTTTTACACCTATAGAGCTTATAAAAAGAAGTAGAGCCAGGAAAGCTCTGTAAGAACAAAAAGCTCCATAGAGGCGATAGGGCCGATCTTGAATGTTAAAGTTACCCTTATTTTGCATGTTTTTATACTATGTGCCAAGCAATCGCACTTATTTTTACAATTTTAGTTGTGGAAAGATTGTTTTCATGCGAATTTTTGATTACACTGATCGAGTCATCATGTAAAGCCAAGTTCGACATTTGGAAAACTTAACTTGTGGTTGTTAGGCCTAGTGGCCAGTATCATACTTGGGGTCTTTTGTATAGAATTAGTGCTGTGTGCGATTATATGATCGTGTTGTTCGGTACATAAGCTAAGGGAAAGTTAGAGCTACAGATTCAACATCTGGACCCCTTTCTCTACTAAACACTTACTGTTGAAGTGTCTGTGTCTACTTCTTGTTAAACTGTGATTTGGGGTGCGATCAAAGAATTGCGATCTTAAAGAATTTTATGATTACAGGTTACGAGACCCTGTGCCTAATCGTTGATACAGGCATTGCCGGTCCGTGAGCGAGAGTGGCTGCGAGAGTCTACAGAGCCCGGGACGGCCTCATGCCAGGGCTGGCCGTGTTAGCTGCGGGTAGTAACGGCCCGTCGCTATGCAGCACGTTGCGAGCGTGTTTCGACGTGTAAGAAGCATTACGTCACCTCCCCGATTCATCGTCATCAACCATAGCCTATATAAGGCCGGAGCGCTTTGTGTAGTGACACATTTCACCTCCAATTTTACAACGGCAACGTTACGCTGCTCAACTCTGTTTTGCTCATTCTTTGACTATTTTCTTATTGTATAACTGTGGTTTAGTGCTGATTTGTTGTGAAGTAAAACATGTGTTCATCTAATGCTTTGTTTGTTAAAATTACCTCATTAAAATTATTTTTATTCTCACTTCGACGTTTGATTTCTAACAGTATATATAATTTAGTTGTAACTCATATTAAGGTAAAGTCACCCAATTCGGAGGTATTCTAAAATTGGCACCCAATTCGGAGGTATATAGAAAAACAGCGTTTTCAACCGATCACTAAGCTCTTTTTTACTGCAACATATCTTAATCAATTGATAGTTTATCATTCCATAGATAAATGACGAAATAATTGGTTTTATATGTATATGTTTTAAAATAACCGGCAAGTTTTACACTAGCAGCCGGCCCGAACGCATGTTTCACACATTTTGGACCTTGTGCACGAAATACCTACGTTTTTTTAAATAGTGTTTATCCGTTAATTTTGAGCTTTATTTGTTTTTATTTAGATATGAATGTTTGAAGGACTATATTTGCAATCGAAAACAATCAACTTTTGTGAATATTTGTAAAGAAATTAAGGTGAAAATACGTTTTGAAAATACCTCCGCATTAGGTGCCAAATATTTCAGCCGGTTCCTAACGCGGAGGTATACCGCAGAATTGCGATTTCATAGACTTAATAAGTTTTTCAATTTTTAGGGTCGTTTTATGTTAAATACGTCTTGTTTCAGTTTTGATTATTTAAATAGTCTAATAGGTTAAAGAGCCCTAATTATGAGGTACACTTTGGCCTCTAAATCACTAGTTATACCGTATCAAAGTTTACCTATTTAGGTAATTTATTGATAGATTGTATGGGGAAGCTAAAGAAAATTAATTAAAAAGAAAATTAAATTTATGCATATTTCGATGCAATTTTGAGAGAGTATTATACATATTTACGAAGGTAATCTAATTAAGCTTTAAATTATTTGTTTATTATGGAAAAATCTTTTCTTTTTTAACACTCAGAATTAGGAAACGTGTTTTTTGTTACAAAACCCAATTCCGAGGTATTACCTCCGAATTAGGTTCTATGAGCCCCTAATTATGTGGTATGGATAGAAATATATATTTTAATATATATATATATATCTGCTCGTGCTGATTGGATGACTGACTCACTCACTCACTCACTCATTGATCACCTCTCTTGTTAAATTTTGTATAATTTTTTTTCACAAATGGTTTCGTATGGAAGACAAAAATTCATTCAGAGGAAAAATATGGAAAGAGCTGATGATTGAGGATTTCGGAGACGGGTGAGGAGCACGCTTAAAGTATTGAAGATAGGTAGGGGGTGCTCAAGCAAATGTAACTCAAAACATCATCCAATTGGCAGTGAGCTAAAAAAAATTCAAAATGGCGAAAAAAAGATGGCCGCCATACAAATTTCGTCGGTGTCCATCTCGGAGGGTATAAAAGATGGAAGAGTGGTTTCTTCGCAAAAGATGATCAGGATCGGAAGGTCTACTCGATGAATAGAAAAAAATTCAAAATGGCGGAATTTGTTTTTCCATAGAAAATGTATGCCGAATATTGAAGAAACTTTGATGCGATTCTTTGGAGAACTCTCAAAAAAAATATGGGGATACAATATGATGACTAAGGGTTTGGAAGATAACTGAGGAGCCCAGGCAGGGTATTGTAGATAGATGGGGGCTGCTCAAACAAAAAATATTCAGAACCTAATCCAATTCATCCTCTCATCAACTCATCCTCAGGGAGAGCTGGATTTTTTATTGGAGTGGAACTTCTTTTAATATCAAAGTCAAATGTCAAAATGTCAAAACGTTAAAATATCAAAATGTCAAATGTCAAATGTTAAAATGTCAAAATGTCATAATGTCAAAATGAAAAAAATATTTTGTGTAGGAAAAAATGAATTCCGCCATCTTGATTTTTTTCCGTTCATCAATTAGGTAGACCTTTTAGGTCTTGATCATCATTTTCCAAACAACACTTTTTTATCTTTAATACTTAGTGCGATAGACACCGATGAAATTTGTATGGCCGCCATCTGGAATCCGCCATTTTGGAGTTTTTGTTTTCAACCAGTGCTAATTGGATGAGGTTCTGAGTATTTTTTGTTTGAGCAGCCCACATCTATCTACAATACCCTGCCCGGGCTCATCAAACATCTTCCAAACCCTCAATCATTATATCTTCCCATATTTTTCTTTGAGAGTTCTCCAAAGAACCGCGTCAAAGCCTTGCATAGTTTACAACTTGTAGTCTCTTCAATATTCGCCATACATTTTCTATGGAATCAGAATCAGAATTCAGCCATTTTGATTTTTTTTTCAATTCATCGAAAAGACCTTCTGATTCTGATCATCTTTTGCTAAGAAACCACTCTTCCATCTTTTAATACCCTCCGAGATGGAGACCGAAGAAATTTGTATGGCGGCCATCTTTTTTTCACCATTTTGAATTTTTTTTCAGCTCACTGCCAATTGGATGACGTTTCGAATGACATTTGCTCGAGCACCCTCCACCTATCTTCAATAGCTTAAGCGTGCTCTTCAACCGTCTCCGAAATCCTCAATCATCAGCTCTCTCCATATTTTTGTTCCGAATGAATTTTTGTTTTCTATACGAAACTATTAGTGAAAAAAAAATCATACAAAATTTTACAGGAGAGGTGATGAATCAGTCAGTGAATCAGCACGAGCAGCTATATATAAATTAATATATAATATTAATATTTTACACACAAACATATAAACAACTAGTATGGCGCGTGGGTGCGCGGCCCGCTAAAGCGGACCGCGAGGTTTTGCTTTCGGGTATTTTGGTTTGAGCAGCCTATCTCTGCCATATTTCTAACCCTCGATCATTATCACTCTCCATATTTTTCTCCGAATAATTTGTCAGAATGAGAGTTCTTCCATAAAAAAAATTTTTTGAAAAGCAACTGTATCAAATTTTGCATAGTTCCCAACGTGTAGTCTCTTCAATATTCGCCATATATTTTGTATGGAAAAATAAATTCCAACATCTTGTTTCTTTTCTGTTAATCAAGTAAACCACGTCTTGATCATCTTTTGCCAAAAAAACCACTTTTCCATCTTTTATACTTAGTGAGATAGACAGTAGACACCAACGAAATTTGTATAGCTGCCATCTTGAATCCGCCATTTTGTTTTTTTTCAGCTCAGTGCTAATTGGATAAGGTTTTGAGCAATTTTTGTTTGAGCACCTCCCAGTCCCATCTATCTACAATACCCTGCCCGGGCTCATCAACCATCTTCCAAACCCTCAATCATCATGTCTTCCCATATTTTTCTTTGAGATTTCTCCAAAAAACCGCATCCTTGCCTTGCCTAATTGAAAGCCTTGCATAATTCACAACTTCTCCCTCTCAATATTCGCCATACATTTTCTTTGGAAAAATAAATTCCGCCATTTTGATTTTTTTTCCTACTCATCGAGTAGACCTTTGGCTCCTGATCATCTTTTCCGAAGAAACCACTCTTCCATCTTTTATACCCTCCGAGATGGACACGGACAAAATTTGTATGGCGGCCATCTTTTTTTCGCCATTTTGAATTTTGTTTCGGCTCACTGCCAATTGGATGACGTTTTGAGTGACATTTGCTCGAGCACCCCCCACCTATCTTCAATACCTTAAGCGTGCTCTTCACCCGTCTCCCAAATCCTCAATCATCAGCTCTCTCCATATTTTTGTTCCGAATGAATTTTTGTCCTCTATACGAAACCATTATTGAAAAAAAAATTTTTCATACAAAATTTTACAGGAGGGGTGATCAATCAGTCAGTGAATCAGCACGAGCAGCTATATATATATTAATTACATATGTATCGAATTGATTTTGAAATATATTAATAAATACAGTTCATTTTTGAACACCATGTAGAATTCATTCTACTCGTTTCCCTTTGTATTTTGTACCTCCGAATTAGGGGCCATTTGCCTCCGAATTAGGATTTTTACCTCCGAATTGGGGGATTCGGACTTTTTTCATATTTTATTTAATTTTACATTTAAATCAAGTTTTAATTGTTGTCCTTTTAGGATATTTCAAGAGTTAAATAAATAACGCTTCTGATAAAAATAGCCAGTTCTTCAGAAAGGTGTAGTAAATGCTTATTTTTTGACGTTCTTTCGAGTTTTGATGAAAATACCTCCGAATTGGGTGCCTTTACCTTAACTTTGCCAGAAGGGAGCGTAGTTTGTCGCACACGTAGTTGATGTGGTCTTGCCACTGTAGGCAGTCATCAATAATTAATCCTAGGGAACTAACTACTTAGTAACGATAGAACGATTTCTAATTTAGCATTTAAAAAGCAGTACCTAATTTAATTCATTGCCATATCTATCTTCTATAATATAACATATCTATCTTCTATCTATAATATAATAAAACTGTAACAGATCCAATTCTGTACATTGAAGATATTTTGAAAATTTTTATCGGAGGGCACTCTATAATCGATACTGAAGCCAAAACTGCAATTTTTTTCATTTTTGTCTGTCTGTCTGTCTGTCTGTCTGTCTGTCTGTCTGTCTGTCTGTCTGTCTGTCTGTCTGTCTGTCTGTATCTTGGCCGCGCATCACGCCGAAACTACTGAATGGATTCGAATGAAACTTGGTACGATTTGAGTTTATACTCCGAGGTAGGTTATAGGATACTTTTTATCCTGAAATTCAGCACGGTTCCCTTGGGAGAGGGGATGAAAGTTAAAACGTGTATTTAGCTGTAATTCATTAACGCGTTATTCGATTTCACTCATTCTTTTTTTGTTAGATAGGTAGTACTTTAAGTATTGTCTCGTAAATATTTCAAGGTTATAGGTCTTTTAGTTTAGAAATGACAGGCATTTATTGGGTTCCAATAACTTGGGACCCGGATTTTTGTACGTACGGCTTATTTTAAACTGGTGTGCGTTTAAATTTATGTTTGTCGGTCTGTCTATTTGTTCCAGCTAATCTCCGAAATGGCTGGATCGATTTTAATGGGACTTTCAATGTTATAAGGAGTAACTTAGACTACATTTAGTTTAGGTACATAAAAGAAATATGGGATCCGATCCGACCTATATAAAACCTATAAACACGCGAACGAAGTCGCGGGGGTCAGCTAGTAATATAATAAAACTGTAACAGATCCAATTCTGTACATTGAAGATATTTTGAAATTTTTTATCGGGGGGCACTCTATAATCGATACTGAAGCCAAAACTGCATTTTTTTTCATTTTTGTCTGTCTGTCTGTCTGTCTGTCTGTCTGTCTGTATCTTGGCCGCGCATCACGCCGAAACTACTGAATGGATTCGAATGAAACTTGGTACGATTTGAGTTTATACTCCGAGGTAGGTTATAGGATACTTTTTATCCCGAAATTCAGTACGGTTCCCTTGGGAGAGGGGATGAAAGTTAAAACGTGTATTTAGCTGTAATTCATTAACGCGTTGTTCGATTTCACTCATTCTTTTTTTGTTAGAAAGGTAGTACTTTAAGTATTGTTCCGTAAATATTTCAAGGTCATAGGTTTTTTAATTTAGAAGTGACAGGCATTTATTGGGTTCCAATAACTTGGGACCCGGATCTTTGTACGTACGGCTTATTTTAAACTGGCGTGCGTTTAAATTTATGTTTGTCGTTCTGTCTATTTGTTCCAGCTAATCTCCGAAACGGCTGGATCGATTTTAATGGAACTTTCAATGTTATAAGGAGTAACAGGCTACATTTAGTTTAGGTACATAAAAGGATTATGGGATCCGATCCGATCCTATATAAAACCTATAAACACGCGAACGAAGTCGCGGGGGTCAGCTAGTTTTCTAATATAAAAAGACGGAAGCGAATATAACGTTGAATCCACCACCACCACCACTACAGCCTTTTAATGTCGCACTGCTGGGCACAGGCCTCTCTCGAGAGAGGAATTTAGAAATTAGACCCGTCACACTGATATAACGACTATTGTCACATGATAGTGATAATAACCGGGACCGACTGCTTAACGTGCTCTCCGAGGCACGGGGGTGAAACACCGCCAGCAGCTTCCCCAACTCCGGGCTGGCATTGAGAATTTCTTGACTGAAAAACCCAATACATAACAATTATTTGCCCGACCCGGAAATCGAACCCGGGACTTCGTAAACTGCGTTCGAATATGCTAACAACTAGACCATCGAGGCTGTTAAACATTGCGTTGAATATTAGGTATATTATATTTATATTCAAATTCATTTTGATTTTAATAACTTGTTCCTCTGAATTTCACTCGAGACAAAAAGCCTGTGATAAAATATACCCAAAACATTATTTGGTATGTTTAAAACATTATGAAGTTTCACTTTTGAAATTCGATCTACGAGGTGGTTGTGTGTAACAAACAGCAGGCACAGTACACAGCAGGGTTGATTCAATGAGCGCGATGCTCACTTTTACCGCAGAATAAATTTCACGTGAATTGGTTTTTGAATTTGCATGAAACAAAAATAAAAGTTTCCAGTTTCATAGTAGGTACTATTTATGTTCCAACGTAAATAGCAACTGCAGACTCTTTACTGCATTCAACTATTTATTATTGCTACATAATAGAAGGAGAAGAAAGAGATATACTTAATCTTAGACAGAATATGACGTGGTGAAAGACGCGACAAGGAGGTAATTAAAAAAATTGATTGTCTGTAAAGTCGGGTTACGGACGGTAATTTTACTATGTCATAAGAAAACATTGGTGAAGCCGAAGACCGATCGTTCCTCACTATCGCTTGTTCCGCGCTCTCGCTTGCACTCTCGGCTCAGGAACGTGCCAATGAGTCATGCTTTTTTGTAAGTGCAGCCGGTGTTCATCGACTTATAAGATGTTATCGCGTCAAAAATATTTTTAAATTCACTTATTTTATTCATTAGCGAATAAAATACAATTAGGTATTAATTAAGAAAATTAAAAATTAGGTCATATCAAAAATAATCTCGCAGACTGAGCCGAACTGAATCTGAAATCTGAACTGAGCTGAATCGTCGCCAGCTGATGGGCAAGGGGGGGCAAGAGACCCGCTTGAGATCGTCTATCGTCTATCGATAGTGGGGGGTCTGCAAACGCTTTATTTCCCGGTGTGGCTTATTCAGTTTGAATTTTTCATAAGCTCCATGAATAACTTTATTTCCTATCTGGGTAATAATAAGTAGTGAAATTATTAAGTCTGTAGAAACACTCCAAGTTATTCTAAGTTACTGTTGTCACGTTTCATCCTAGTCTGTGATCACACCAAATGAATATGCTCCCTTAGGTGCAGCACGCTTGCCTAGAAGAAGTCTATTCACTCTAGATTTAAAGGTATCAGACTGCTTGGCATTATTAAAACATAATCATAAGACGAGATCACAGTCAGACAACAAAATGGTTAAAATGAAATTTAAAAAAAAGTCTTGTGCTAACTGTAACTTGATTCATTTGTCGATTCAAAAGCACTTGTAAAAGTTTATCCGAATAAAAAATATGTCTTAGACTTGCCTTTACACAAGTTTAAGAACTTTCTTAAAAGTATGCTCATAAAAAAAGCTTATTATACAACTGAAGATTATATAAACGATAAAAAAGCTTGGATTTAACTCGTTCCAGCAATGCGCGAGACGGCATTTCAATCATGTACATTAATAATAATAATTGTTATAATGTTATTTTTAAAAAGAGCAACCGCCGAGTTTCTTACAGGTTCTTCTCGGCTGGAACTGCATTCTGAACCTGTGGTAGACTCAATCGACGATTCAAAAGCACTTGTAAAAGTTTATTTGAATAAAAAACTTTTCTATTCTATTCTATTCTATTCTATTCTATTCTATTCTATTCTATTCTATTGTAGACGCGCATTCGTTAAAAAAATACGAAAGGGAATAACGTTAGTACGTGACCAATTCAGCTGAAAACGCACGTAGTCAATTAACTGAAACTGACGTCTGCAGTGATACATGGGCCAAATGAACCAGCCCTCCTGACGTAGAGCTGTGTATGTAGCCGCTAGAGTACGGAATTCTTTCTACATTAACTAGGTAATCATGAGATTACATAATGGGTCCTAGATATGTTAAAATTCGAAATTTTAAATAAAGAAGCATATTTTATTAACTTTATGTAGTTAACTTTACGTAGCATAGAGGTAACAAGCAGTTTATAATTTTGCTAATCACTTTTCTAATCTTAGCTTTTCTCTTATTCAAATTTTTTTAATATGACCGCGCCTCTTTGCACTTTTAATGCCAAATGATATAAAGTTACATTATAAGTAGATATTTCATGCCAATGAAAAGAATAACAACCAGTTTTTAATATAAACTATTGAAAACCACGAAATGATCATCAGTCAAAACTTCTATAATAAAAGGGACCAAGAAATGAGAAAACAAACGAACTACTTAGCAGAAAAAGTTAATATCGGTAACAGTTCGCCTATTTAAAGAGGGATTTTTTAATTCGACATATCCATATTAAAGTCACGTAGGCAGACGGAATTAGATTTCGTCGAGCCAATTTTCATAAGATCGCAAACGAAGCGTTGAAAACTGCCATAGAACTATTTACCTCGCATGAGATCAGATGATATTACATGATATTGGGGCACTGAAACATGCACAACCTCTCAATCAAGATTTTCTTCTCCCGGGAGATATATTTTTACCCGACTGCGTGGCACACTAAGGCCATATTCCTATAGTTATTTTGTTATTATACGTATTGAATTTTTTCAATATTGAGGTTTTAAATAATCTCGTGGGAACTCTGATTTTCAGGGATAAAATATTAGCCTATTTAAGGATTCAAGGTCTTAGTGTCAAAGTATACCCGCTATAATACCCAATATTCCCAGAATAGAAAGCAGTCTAGAACACTCCTTTTATAATCATGTGCATGCCCGTGAAAGTTCCGTCAAAATTTGCTCAGCCGCAATAACTAGGTAGGTACTTAAACTTTTTTGTAAATAATGGTTAAGCAGGTTACTTAAGTCTAGTAGTGTTAGTCTAGAGTGAATTACCATAATAAGATAAAGGCTAAATGAAATTAAGTATTTCCAAATAAAATAATACTAATTTATTCTCTTTAGAAATAAGTCTACTTTCATCTCAGGACTATTTTTAACATTAATAAAAACTCTGAAGACTTTTAAATATTATATTGAGATTGTAAATAAAGATCTTAACTGCGTCATTTCGTAGATTTAATTTGCGAGTGTAACTTTTATTTGCGAATGGAACGACAAAGGCATTTCTTTTCGGGTAGTATTTAATCGTACACCTATAAATTCCCTTTCTTACAACAAAATGTTCGAAAGTAACACCAAAAATACTGGATTGCACACTAAATGTGCACACTAACTAAATCAAAAAAATACGGTTTAATGGATTAAGCAAAACATTTTGAGAGATTATCTATTATTAATAATAGTAAATCGCGTAATAGATGTTACCAAATGGAGTTGACATGACAAATAAAATCAACTCTATAAAAAGAAATAACAACCAAGGAGATGGCAGGGTCTGTAAGATCCCGCCATCCCCTTCTAACCTAACCTATCCGAGTCGGGGTGCCGCAAGTACCGAGCTCGCTTCGCTCGCTCTTGGGCCCTAAGTAAGAAATTCCATTGTAAGACTGTATAATTTAGTGTGCAAGTCAGTATATTTGTTATACATTTTGTATTTTAGAGGTGAAATTAAAAATATCCCTTTATTTTCTAATTGTAATTCATACAGTTATAGGTAACCGCTGTAGATACCCATCGAAGACATCCACCATTAGGACTAAATACGATAACTAATTAAATATATTAATTAGTTAGGATTTAGGCTACAGATATAATCTCACCTAAGGTATGGTAACTAATATAACCTAGTAATACTCATCTATCTTGAGGCTCTATGTTTGGGGGCATTTAAGAAAAGTCAAGTAACATTACCAAAATATATATGTTGATGATTTCACTGACTGCGAAATGATACTTATACCAACAATAATTCCTTGAAGCACCACATTTTTTGTTAAAAGTACCTATGTTGTTATAGATTTATTGAAAAAACTTCTGATTTGTTAAATTAGGAAGACATCATAGTGGAATCCGTTAACTATTCTTTGTTGGAATTCTCTAGGTAGGTACAATATTACAGTGAAGTCATCAAACAGTTCGCTTTGCATGGAATTTTGATAATTTTAGCGCTCGCTGTTTTTCAAGCCAATTTAGTCAAAATTCATTTCAGCTGAGAGTGCGGAAGAAAAGGTACAATATTCGCCAACCTCAAGAGACCTTATGTTTGAAAGTGCACATAGGGTTACCGATCGTCCATTGAATCGATCGAATTACACCTAATTTTAGGTAAGATGTAGGTACCTAAAGTTTATATTTTTATTAACCCCCGACGGGGGAAACGTGACGGGACGGGAAAAATGACGGGGTGTTATAAGTTTGACGTGTCTGTGTATGTGTGTGTGTCTGTCTGTTCCCCTGTGGCGCTCAAACGGATGGACCGATTTGAATGCGGTTTTTTTTTTGTTTGAAAGGTGAATTAGTCGAGAGTGTTGTTAGCTATGTTTGATGAAAATCAATCCAAGATGGCCGCCGCTACAAAATGGCAGATTATATTTTTTTCACAACTCCCTTAATATGGGTATCAAATGAAAGGGCTTGACTAGTAGAATAGCACTATGCAAATCCAAGATGGCCGCCACTACAAAATGGCGAATGTCGGGGGCTAGTCGGGAGTTTTTAAAATTTTAATTTATACTTCTAGGTAAGATGTAGGTACCTAAAGTTTATGTTTTTATTAAACATAGATAAATAGATGTTTATGACTTATAATTATTAGGTATACAAAGATTACGATGGATGTATAAAATCGTAATAAAAAATTATAAAAAGACCACATTTTTACATAGAATACTTAAAAAATAGAATAATAGGGCAACCTTACCTAGATAGATAGATATACTATAAATTTTTGCTATTAGGTAAAATAATAGGAGGTACCTACATTCAAAAATTAGGGTACGAATTCCTTTACTTTAGATATGTTATTCAAAAATATTTGCAACCCTAACTTGAAGTGCTATAGGTTTCTGCGGTTAGATGAAAGAAAAATCCGATATCGATGCCCCAAAATTAGGTCTGCTTGATTTTATGAAGCATTTTTACTATTCTAAAAATCGTTCTAGTTTTAGATTATATTTTAGAGTATTTTATTCCACCCGAATAGATGACAAAAAAGATAAAACAGGCGAATAGCTTAAGTAATATAAAATTAGGGAAATTTCTCTTTGTATCAAAGTGATAGTAAAGTCCACATATTATCGGCACCACGAATTAAATATTTTGTATAAGTAATTATTAACTACAAATATTATCATTCACATTCTATAATGCTAATATTCTTACAGCTAAAAAAATTAAATTAAGTATGAAACAGTTAATTCAGTAATACAGTTTGGAGTAGTTATTCAATATTTGTCATTCAATTTAGCATTGAATCTACCAGCAGAAAATGGCGCCTACCGAGATGGCCCGAGATGGCGCCTACCGCGTCTTAGTGGCACCGTTACAGCTTGCCCATGACTTTTTTGTTATGAACTTATAGCTTAAAGCTTTAGTTCAGCGGCACCTCTAGTAATACTATTTTTTTACACTGATGATGTTACAAGTAAGTATAAATTAAAATTTCAAAAACCCCGACATTCGCCATTTTGTGGTGGCAGCCATCTTTGATTTGCATAGTGCAATTCTACTAGTCAAGCCCTTCCATTTGTTCATTTGATACCCATATTGAGAGCGTCGCGTTGGGATAAAATATGTAATCCGCCATTTTGTAGCGGCGGCCATCTTGGACCGATTTTCATCAAACATAGCTAACAACACTCTCGACTAATTCACTAAATCGGTGCACCCGTTTGAGCGCTACAGGGGAAGAGACACACATACACACACCCACACAAACACACACACACAGAGAGATACACACACAGACACACACACGCACGCACGCGCGCACGCACGCACGCACGCACGCACGCACGCACTCACACACACAGACAGACACACACACACACACACACACACACACACACACACACACACACACAGACACACACAGACAGACACACACGCACGCACGCACGCACACACGCACACACACACACACACACACAGACATGTCAAACTTATAACAACCCGTCGTTTTTGCGTCGGGGGTTAAAAATACACGAAAGTGGCGTGATTTACTCTCAAGAAAACCGAGCCTCTATTTCGCAAAGTTGTCGCCATAGACAACGTTATTCAGCGCTCTTTAGCGACAGCCTTGTGATGGTACCGTCTTCCTAGGAAGCATGAGCTTAGAGCAATAGTACAAATGGCAAAAAACAAATGATACACACTACGCTGCCACTATTTTGCCGCTTGCTTTTGTTGGCCATACTTGCTCATTACTAAAGTTCGGCCGTTCAGAGAATGCGTTCCTGACACGTCGCGATTGAACTGACGACGTAGCTTTGTAATGGCGTTGCAGTTACGATAAAAATATTTTTGCTGGTTGTTTACCGTTTTAACAATTGATGAGCATTAAAACAACATTATTATATCAATAATCAATGAATGTTATAATTTTGTGCCAAACTGAGTGTCAAATAACTTGGTAAACAATATTTTTCTAAATCTATACTGCGCTATTACAAGGTTATGTCAGCGCTTTATATTTGTATAATAGTGTTGTGTTAAAAATAACAGGCAAGTATCGTAATCTGTTCTTAAACAGTTATACTTATAATATAAAATAATACGCTTTGTTTTTCTTTTTAAGAATTTGAAAATAATGGACTATAAGATAACTTTTATGAAATACTAGCTTTTGCCCGCGGCTTCGCCCGCGTGAATTTTGGTTTTTCACAAATCCTGAGGGATAAGTAGATTTCTGGTCCACCCGCCCTCCGCCGCGCGGCGGCGTACCGCGTTACCGCGTACGCAGGGCGCAGGGGCGCGCGGGGAGTTCCGTGCAGCGCGAGCGTCGCTCGGCCGTCGCGCGCAGCGAAAATACCAGGGCGTTTTTTAACATAGGTACTTACCGATTTCAACACAACTCCTTTTTTGAAAGTCGGTTAAAAAGTAGCCTATGTTACTCCTTGGTTAATCCTACTTGTCTGTGAAAGTCCCGTTAAAATCGGTTCAGCCGTTCCGAAGATTAGCCCGTTCAAACAGACAGACAGACAAAAATTTTAAAAACGTGTGATTCGGTTATGGTATCGTTCAAATAACCATATGAGCTTAATATGTGGTAGGTATTTCGAAATTACAGACAGACACTTCAATTTTATTTATTAGTATAGATAAAAATAAAACTATGACCAAACCGAACGCGCGAAAGAAAGTAGCATTTTTATATTTAGGTTGAAAATGGTAACCCCAAATGGCGTTGGGCCGCCATTTTGTGACGCTAAAACAGTCGTCTGTTGTCGTTTCGTGCGCATAGACCACGTTCTTCAAGTGTTTTCGATCTGTTTTTATTTGACAATTTTATTATATGAATATTACCTTTTTTTGGTTTCTACTTAAATAACTAAAATATAAATTTTAAATGATTCCGCCAATTTAAAACGAAAATAATCTTAAAATAATGCGCCGGTTCATTTTGGAGGAACGGTAACGAACTCAGTGTTATGTTGTGCCCATCACTAGTCGTGACTAACTGATAGGTGTCAGGAACGCATTCTCTGAACGGCCGAACTATAAACACAGGGATTCGTATGTATTAATAATGTATGGTGAATATCTGATAGACACTGGCCTCTGTGCTGCTGTGATGTCAGTGCTGATAGAGCAGAAAGTTATCTAGATACGTGTCATGCTATCATCTGTTATTGCATAATCACAGTGGTTGTAGCAACTGACAGCAAGAGTCTTGGTACGTCATATTCGGAATGTTTCCCGCTTGCCATTCGGCTCGTCGCACTAAAATCATGGGTGGGCGGTAAATCGATGACCTCATCCGGGTTAACTTGACTAAAGTTCCTCCGTTTACAATTTATTTTAGCGCTCTGGATTTGCATAGCTTTACATCTCAAACAATATTGGCATATTCCAAAACCTCAATGTTGGCTCTTTCACTTAATTCCTTAAAATATTCGATTATAGAAGTAGAAAATCTAATATATTTTATATTATTTTTATTCAGTATCTTAATTTTATAAGAAATAATAAAAGTTTTGATTTTTTTTTTGTGAAGCTTGCAATAAGCATGTTTAGAATAAGTATGTAAACTTAGTTCATAAAAAAATATTTTCCTCACTTCCACTCTGGATTGTTTATTTTATGCAATTTTTCAGCAAAATTAAATTGCGATTATTTAATAACTATCAATTGTATTTCATTATTCTCTAGGAATTTTTTATCTTCAATGTAATTAATTACCTTAGAAAAATTTATGTTAAACTAGTTTCTACCCGCGGCTTCGCCCGCGTGAATTTCGGTTTTTCACAAATCCTGAGGGAATCGTGGATTTCCGATTTCCGTTCCCGCTCCCTTTTCCAACCTTTATAGGTCTACTTTCAAGGAAGTTTGATAGAGTAATCTACCTATAGCTGTAGATATAAATTTCGGTTTTTTCAAAATCCCGTGGGAACTGTGGATTTTTCCAGGATAAAAAGTGCATACGCATACAGATGCATGCAACTATTGTAACAATGTGCTATGTAAATGCTGTGATAGCCTAGTGGTTAGGACGACCGACTTCTAATTGGAGGTCGTGGGTTCGATCCCGGGCACGCACCTCTAACTTTTCGGAGTTATGTGCGTTTTAAGTATTTAAATATCACTTGCTTTAACGGTGAAGGAAAACATCGTGAGGAAACCTGCATGCCTGAGAGTTCTCATAACGTTCTCAAAGGTGTGTGAAGTCTGCCAATCCGCTTGGCCAGCGTGGTAGACTATGGCCAAAACCCTTCTCACTCTGAGAGGAGACCCGTGCTCTGTAGTGAGCCGGTAATGGGTTGATCATGATGATGATGATGATGATGTGAGCGTGATTTACCTAAGAACAGTCAGCGCACTCTAAGGCGTTTTTGGAAGTTTATATATATTTTAGTCCCACATGAATACTTTTCCGGGATTAAAAGTAGCCTATGTTTTAAGTCAGGGCATAAGCTGTCTCTATTAAAAATTTCAGACAAATCGGTTCAGTAGTTGCGGCATGATTGAGTAACAAACATCCAAACATCCATAAGTACTTAATTGGAATCCATGCATTTCTGTGCTACCCTAATAGTGGCTTTCATAGAAGCGAGTGATGTTTAATTTAGTGTCTAGCTAGTCTTTATCTTTGTAGGCGAAGTTTATCGCAAGCTTAGTGACCGCTTAACTATTTATCGCATTTCAATGGGAGACAGTTCTGGCGTGTTTCGAGTACTGGTACCTACTTTATATCCACATAACTTTATGGCAAGTTCGATTAACTCCCAATAAGATTGAGATATTGTGTCTCCGTAACTACTGTCTACAAAGTTATTGGTTGAAGCTAGTTTATGCATCATGAATTCCACAAATTCAGTTTGTGTTTTTAGGGTCAAAATACAATAAAAAGGAACCTTTATGGTGCGATTTCGTCCATCTATCACAGCTACTACTTTATGAAAGAAAATTCCAATGAAATAATTAAAAATGTATTTATAAAAACACTAGTGGACCCGGCAGACTTCGTCCTGCCCGCTATTAGCACCACCTACCGGGTCCAATTTTTCTACTTATAAACCTTCCTCTTGAATCACTCTATCTATTAAACAAAACCGCATCAAAATCCGTTGCGTAGTTTTAAAGACTTAAGCATAGGTACATAGGGACATAGGGACATAGATGGGACATAGGGATATAGGGACAGAGAAAGCGACTTTGTTTCATACTATGTAGTGATAATAGGTTATTTTTCTTTAAACGCATAATTTTTTACTTTAAACATGAAATAATATGTCTTAAAAATTCCATTCCCCATTCTTATTTCCAAAGTTTGCAAAGCTAAAACTCGGAAATAAAATTAGAGTTGACAGGGGTTTACGTTCGTAGGTTTCGTAGTTGACGTACATAAATTCAATTCAGGATTAATAGTAGGTCTGAAATGATATTTTGAAGTGGTAGTAGCATGTGACGAAGACTACAAAAAAGGATCGAAATTTAAAAATGATCCCAAACTTCATTCGAAACAAACCCCAAGATTAATATGGAGTACATTTCCCGGCCACAAACGGCTTGTTGAGAGTTTATTGCAGCAAAGAGCCCGGCGTTTTGCCGAGAGAATGACTCGAGGCTTATAATAATGACGTTTTGATGTTGCGTCCGTTATATTATACCCAGCTCTAGCTCTTTATACTTTTACTACATCCATTTTGAATATTTTTCCTTAAAGTTTCATTATACTGAATTAAAATACAATACCTAATATACACTACTATATTATAATCTATCTATATACATATAATAAAATCGTAGAATTGCCGTATCTGTACATTGAAGATTTTTGCGAAATAATAACTGGGGGATGTTAGGGATAAGTAATACAACGTAAAATAGCTATTTTTGAAAATTTTGTCTGTTTGTCTGTATGTTTGTGCGCGCATCACGTAAAAACTACTGAATGGATTGAAATGAAATTCGGCATGATTTAAGTTCATACTATGGAGTAACATATAGGATACTTTTTATCCCGAAATTCAGCACGGTTCCCTTGGGAGAGGGGATGAAAGTCAAAATGTGTACTTAGCTGTAATTCGTTAACGGGTGATTCGATTTCATTCATTCTTTTTTTCTTAGAAAGGAAATACTTTAAAGATTACTGGCTGAACTCTGAAAGGCTGGACCGATTTTGATGGGACTTTCACTGGCGGATGTTTACATTTTTAGCTACCTAAACATCCGCCAGTTTGAGCTACCTAAACATCCGCCAGTGAACTTTTAACAGTTTTTAGCAAGGTATGAGCTCAAAAGAGCTTAGGAAAAACAAAATTATTCTCACTGGATTTTTAAAACCATAGTCTACGCGAACGAAGTCGCGGGTGTCCGCTTGTATTATAATAACTGGGGGATGTTAGGGATAAGTCATCGTCGTCGTCGTCAACCGATTGACGTCCACTGCTGGACATAGGTCTCTTGAAGGGACTTCCACTTGCCACGGTCTTGTGCCGCTTGTATCCAGCGGCTCCCTGCGACTCGTTTGATGTCGTCGGTCCACCTAGTGGGGGGTCTACCAACACTGCGCTTCCCGGTGCGAGGTCGCCACTCCAGCACCTTGGGACCCCAACGTCCATCGGTTCTCCGAACTAGGGATAAGTAATAGAACGTAAAAAAGCTATTTTAGAAATTTATGTCTGTTCGTCTGTTTATCTGTTTGTCTGTTTGTCTGTTTATCTGTTTGTCTGTTTGTCTGTATGTTTGTGCGCGCATCACGCAAAAACTACAGAACGGATTGAAATGAAACTTGGTATGATTTAAGTTCATACTACGGAGTAACATATAGGATACTTTTTATCCCGAAATTCAGCACGGTTCCTTAGGGAGAGGGGATGAAAGTCAAAACGTGTATTTAGCTGTAATTCAATAACGCGTGGTCCGATTTCATTCATTCTTTTTTTGTAAGAAAGGAGATACTTTAGAGATTACTGGCTAATCTCTGAAAGGCTGGATCGATTTTGATGGGACTTTCACTGGCGAATGTTTACATTTTGATCTACCTAAACATCCGCCAGTGAACTTTTAACAGTTTTTAGCAAGGTATGAGCTCAAAGGAGCTTAGGAATAACAAAATGATTCCCGCAGGATTTTTAAAAACAAATACCCACGCGAACGAAGTCGTGGGTGTCCGCTTGTATATACTATTATATATAGTGCTGTAATAATATAATAATATTATATACTATAATATATAATATTAATGTAAGTAAACACTTTATTTAATCCTACTAATATTATAAATTTAAAAGTGTGTTTGTTTGTTCGTTGCCTTCGATCGTGCGGTAACAAAGAAAGAAAGTAGAAACAAATCGACTTGATTTTTACATTGTTATAGTTAAAAACCGGTCCGGACCGGGACCGGAGAGCGTCATGGGATTTTTTGGGATTTTTTCCCGGGAAAACAAAGTCTAATGACCTCATCCATGAGAGTAGCGTGGCTTTGATTCTACAGCGCGATCAATCGATTGCGCTGTTGAGTAACGTTGACGAAGTCTGGAACTGGATGGGTGGTCGACTGAGGTCCGAACTTACCCTTTATCCTTGCGTCAGAGAGCACAGACAGGACACGGTTATTATAATTTTTATCTGAGAGCAATAATCGATAAGAGTAACAATCGGTGTCGAATTCGTATTTCACAGTTAGTCGATTTGTATGCAAAAGAGAATTCCTCACTGGTGGGGTTTTTATTAGTATAATTATACGATTAAAAGAAAATAAATTCCATATTGGCAATTGCTTTGTAATTAATTATAGTAGCTTGCAATTATACCCAGTCTAATAGAAACTAACAGTATAATAATAATTACGGTTCTGCACAAAAGTGACTAGGTACACTTGCAGTGTACAGAAGAGGTGATTAAAACGGTCATCTAAATTAGATTCTGCTTTGTGCAGGTATATTTTACCCGAATGTTTATTTCACAAAGATAATAATTGAACATTTCTTATAAAGGCAGTCATATTATTGATTCATGAGTAGTCAATTACTTAGTTGCTTTGAGTTGATGAAAAAATATAAATTGATTCCTTTAAGTATTTTCCACACATAGCAACAAATCAAATCGTTTTCGCAATATGAAGCCTCTCCTTTAACAGAACGATACTTGTGTCATTTAATATAGTGGGAAAAAGACTCTGAATGTAACGGAGCAAAGAAAGGTCGACGTTATGGCGTCCCGCAGTATGAGCCCATCCCCTGACCGCAGTTATAATATCCCCCGAGGCGACTGAGAAAATAAAAAAGGTCACTGGAGTACCTACTTTTCTGTCCACAATTATTATAATAACCTCTCTCAAATAGACGCGATGCCAGAACATTGGTATGAACTAATCTTTGGGTGTCAACCAAACCAACCAATATCAGCCCCATTGCTAATTATTGCAACACTATACATACATGCAAACATACCTCGCATAAAACCTGACCAGTTTATAATATTACTAGCTAATGCTCGCGACTTCGCCCGCGTGGATTCATACAAATCCCATCCCCTATTTTGCCCTCTTGGGGATGGAATTTCTAAAATTCCTGAAAATCGTAATTCTTTATTTTTTACCGACAGTACAAATGCCGATTTTCATTGATATAACTTAAAAAATGACGGACTTTCAAACAAACTTTCATCCCCCATTTAACCCACTTAGGGGAAGAATTTCCAAAATTACTTAAACACGTAATTTTTTATTCGTACGTATACGTATTCTTTAACCGAAAACCTACATACCAATTTTCATGGATATAACTTGGAAATTACGGACTTTCATACCTACAAACTTTCATCCTCTATTTAACCCCCTTAGGGATGGAATTCACAATAATCCGTTCTTAGTGTGCGCCTACGTCATAAAAGGAAGCTACTGTGAAAATTTCAAGTTTCTAGCTTCAGTGGTTTGGCTGTGCGATGATGATCAGTCAGTCAGTCAGTCAGTCAGTCAGTCAGTCAGAACAAGCCTCTTTATATTATTATAGATAGATGTTTGTATAAGCAGCTTAGAACTACAACTTTCAGTTGTAGAATAAAAGGCACCTTCGACCGCCATTCGTTTAACCCTAGTCCTAATATCATGGGTCAGTAGGTACGGGGGCACACGATATTCGTTTGTTCATATTCGGTTAAAAACGAGCAGCTTTGTGATCCTGTGATGATAACGGAATTGCCAATTCCTTATCTCGAGCTTAAAATGAATTCGGTGACGCGGAGTTACGGTGCCTTTCGTATAAACTGACCTTCCATTTTTCGCTGAGTTGATATGAACCTCTCCTGAATACTAAAATGTTTATTTTACGCATTTTGCGAGCCTGGTGAAATTCATTGAATAATTTTTGAATAAAGTATCCCTACTTACCGTCTAGATTTGTGTTTACGTACTAAAATTAGCCTGTAAAACGTGTGTTAAACTTGTTTTATTATAGCAGCGTAGGCGTTGTTTGTTAAGATTTTATTACTGAAAACAGAACCTTTAAGCTTGGACGATCTCCTTTAAGTTTTGAGGATTCGAAGTCGTGATTTTATGTTTTTAACCCCCGACGCAAAAACGACGGGGTGTTATAAGTTTGACGTGTCTGTGTGTGTGTATGTGTGTATGTGTGTGTGTGTCTGTCTGTTCCCCTGTGGCGCTCAAACGGGTGGACCGATTTGAATGCGGTTTGTTTTGTTTGAAAGGTGAATTAGTCGAGAGTGTTGTTAGCTATGTTTGATGAAAATCGGTCCAAGATGGCCACCGCTACAAAATGGCGGATTACATATTTTTTCACAACTCCCTTAATATGGGTATCAAATGAAAGAGCTTTACTAGTATAATTGCAAAAATAATTGAATTGAATAGCATTATTGCCAATCCAAGATGGCCGCCACAAAATGGCAAATGTCGGGGGTTTTTTTAAATTTTTAATTTATACTTGTAGAACCAGAAGTAAAAAAAAAACTAATTTTTCATATATATATTCGAACAGGACGTCGACACAAGCATTCGCGCTGCGATGTAATAAATCTCGGGAAGACTTGAGCATGCACATAGGGACGGGAGTGCTGTGTACCACTTCAAAGTATACCTACAGAACGCATGTCACTGCATTACTACATACACATTAAATATATAGTTCTACGCAATCACGCAAACACATTTACGCTCAATACTGTGCAGACAGAATTAAGCCGTGGGATTAGCGCATTAAGGTTGCAAATGCGTCGCATCTTTCGCTTACCTCACACATCGTTGCATTGACGACGTCCTCGACCTCAGCGCGGCGACAAGGTCACGCGTATACCGTACTTCTAGTGCCATTATTCAGATTTCTGTGTACACAGGTATTCTTCTTCAATCTTGGGCTTCAATCTTACCGTTTGACAATATGAGAAGAGGTCTATGATCGATTCATTGATCCATAAAATAGGATATATGCACCGTAATTATTCTACATACAGTTTTACAATAAACTTCTCTTTATTCATCAACCTAAATTAGCTCTGTTGTAGGGGCTTCCACACGCCTTGCTCTTGCGCCCCTTGAATCCGTGGCTCGCTACGACTCATTTGATGTGGAGGGATCTGTCAAATTATTGCGATAAATATTGTGTATACAAATACTTAGTAATTACGAACTGTACAGTTTTACTATAATAAACATTCTAGTAATTTTACGAATTAAGTAGTATTGTAATTCATATTCATACTGTTATACAATTCATGAATTTACCTTATCTGTAATTTGTTTCAATTCATTTATTTCATTTACCAGCGAAGGCACTAAAAGCCGAGCAATTTGTTTCCATTACCCTTTCGTAGTAAATTATCATGAATTCTAGCTTTTCATTTATAGATATTCTAAACCAATTTCACGATTTCTTTCCATTAGTAAAATATTCATAATCTGATAATTTCGCTAAATTCTTGTAATATTACCTACACCTGATTTTAAAAGCCTTATTAACAGGTATAAAGAGTTCAAAATGAAATGCTTAAATCGCTTTAACATAAATTTCTACAGCGCCTAATTACAATTAATTCAGCGCTACATTCGAGTTAATGCGAACCAACTTACAGCAGCAATAATAATAATGATAGTTGTAAAGTTGTATAAATAAATGCGCTTACTTCCCTTAAATACACCCGTGTAGAGAAAAATCCATTTTCATACTAATATTACAAATGCGAGTGTGTATGTCTATCTTTTGCTTCTTCACGACGCAACCACTGAAACGATCATAGAAAACCACAGCCAGATAGACAGCATCTTGAAAACAGACTCAGGATATTATTAATCCAGGAAAATATAAGAAATCCCATGGGAATCTAAAAAAAATTCACACGCGGACGAATTTGCGAACATCAGACAGTTTGGAATAAACACATACCGACCGAATACAGAAGAGCCTCTTAGTGTTTAAACACACTATGCCGAAAATACGCGACCGAATTTCCGTGACTGATTTTACGTTCCGACGGATTCGGCTAATAAGACACACGCGAGCCGAAATTACGCGGCAGAAACTTGGGTCGCATATAATGTGTTGCTATACAAAACATTACGCCGAATCGCTGCTGAACTTACGCCCGACCGAAGTTCGGCTGTACGCTTTAACGCGACGTAATTTCGGTTTGGTGTGTTATCAGTAATAAAATTCGTATTGCAGGCGTAGTCACGCCGAACTTCGGTCGCGTATTTTCGGTATAGTGTGTTTAAACACTTATAGCTCAAGAGCGTCTTTAGTATTAAGTAGATACGTTTTAGTATGAGTTTCCACATTTTGTTGATGACATTAATTTTCGATTATAAAAATTATAACTTCAGAGTAAAAAAGTTCGATACTCGAAATCTATGAATGTTTTCAAAATTTACAATCTCGTTCTAAGAGACTTTTGATACGCATTTTTTTTATTAACGAATTGCGGGCAAACGAGCACAAGAGGAACCACTAATGTGTTGCCAGCTTTTAACACTAGAAAGACGGAAAAATCGACTTACCAAGAAAGACGGCGAGCGGTCATTTGACCCCTTGCTTTATAAATATTTTTTGTATAATAAATGTCCCAAAAACTTATAACAAATAACTGAAAAAAACATTCAGCTTCAATTTTACTTACATTAATTATGTTTTTATTAACTCCAACTTGTACTTTTACTTACAAATATGACAAATAAAACTTTTTGACTGATTGCATTGTCCACGCAATGATTTTCTACTTATTAGGTATGTCGCAAACCTAGTTTGATTTGATTTTGCAAACAGAAGAGGAGCAGTGGTGCCTTTTTCACGTAACGGGAAAAAGGTAGACGACTCTGTCGGTATTGGTGGCCGTATTGGTGCCGCCGAGGCATTAGATTCAACGAAAGTGTCACTGAGTTCTGAACTAAAGTATAAAGTACCTATAAACTACGCACTGTCTTGTTTGTGACTTCTTGATATAAAATCCAAGAATGGAGTAGGTAATTTAAACCTATAGGAATACTATCATCTGAGTCTTGACTACTTGAAGAGCTTGATTGGGGTGTATGCCTCTCTTCTTCAGGATCATTTTGGTATCTATCTGCCTCTTCACTTTCACCATCTGATTGATCTTCAGGCAAAAATTGTAATGATGCTAATATTTGACTATCAGTAAGTCGAGGCATAGAAACACATCTGAATTACTTCTGTTCTGTGTCTCTGTGTCTTCTGTTTACTTGACGAAAGCAAGAAAATAAATAAAATACAATCGTGTTCATTATATTTCACAAACTTCTTCCAATATAAATTATTATGGTCTACCCGCTATTACTTATGAATCTTAGACATGGTCGCTAATAATGGGCCTCATAGAAGGCTCAGGATCACTCAGCGGGCGATGGAGAGAGCTATGCTCGGAGTATCCCTGCAGGATCAAATCAGAAATGAGGAGACCGCAGGAGAACCACAGTTACCGACATAGCTCATCACGCGCAGTCGCGAAACTGAAGTGGCAATGGGCGGGGCACATTGCTCGAAGAACCGATGGACGCTGGGGTCCCAAGGTGTTTGAGTGGCAACCTCGCACCGGTAAACCAAGCGTAGAAAGACCCCCTACAAGACGGACGGACAATCTGAACCGACACGCTGTCAGCCGCTGGAAACAAGCGGCCCAAGGTCGTATTCTGTGCAAATCTTTGAAAGAGACCTATGTCCAGCAGTGGACATCTATTGGTTGAGACAACAACGACGACGACGACCCGCTATTGGATATGTTTATTCTAACAAAAGTCACATGGGTCAAATGACCCACGCCGTCTTTGTAGGTAGATGTATGATTTATTTATGATATAAAGATCATATAACAATGTAAACATTTTTAAATGTAAATTTGAACCATTTTAATAAAAGTCACGAGAGGATATGACTCAAAAACTAATAGTTTTGGAATTATCTAACTCTGAATTCCAAAAACGGTCAAAAGACCCCCGCCCGTCTTTCTAGTGTTAAGGAGATTGTTGATCCGCCCTTTGAATAACCCTATGTCAAATTTATGTGGAAACTTATTTATAGTTTCATGGAATCATTTTCGACAGAAAGCAATCATGTACAATCATGTACATGAACAACGATTTTTATCAAAAAAAAACTCACAATAATAATGTAAAATTATTATTTATAAGAACGTTTCAATCTCGTTTTTCCCTTACACGGCAATGACTGACCATTCGGGTCGAGTAGTTTTGAATAGGCTAGCTGAATAAGGGTCGGTGATATTGAACTAGCCAATTGTTACAATAGTGAATAGAAGACTTTTCTTATTCTAAATAACAAAGTAAAAGTTGACATTACACGCCACTTTTACGTCGTGTTCTTATCGCAAAGTAAGAAAAAATAAAATATATTTTTCTTTGTTTCACCTCAACCCACAAACCCTGGTTACCCATTACGACAAATGTTTTGACTGTTTGACTGGCCCGTTGGCGCGGTTGGCAGTGACCCTGCCTGCCTCTCCGAGGTCGCGGGTTCGATTCCCGCCCCAAGTCTGGGTGTATTTATAATATTATGTATGTATGTATACCTTTATTAAAATATATATGTATTTATATGTAAATATGTCTATCAGTCGGCTGTTACCTATAACACAGGCATTAAGTTGCCTACTTTAGGAACAGACGACCGTGTGTGTATGTGTGAGTATTTATTTATTTATTAAAAAAAAAAAAAAACAAATTAGAAAAATTATCTCAACGAGCAAACTTTGCTAGTTTAGTTGTGCCTTGAGATCAAGATTCTGGGAGATGTTTAGATTGTAGTATGGTTAATTAGAATGTAACAATATAACACACAAAGACCCTTACGACTCATCCGACGGCCGTTGGAGTTCTTCCAACCTGCTTTTGCTGTTGCGGGATCGTCATTCGATCACCTTGAAACCCCAACATTATTGAATAGAATAGAATAGAAAAGTTTTTTATTCAAATAAACTTTTACAAGTACTTTTGAATCGTCAATTGAATCTACCACAGGTTCGGAATGCCGTTCCAACCGAGAAGAACCAGTAAGAATCTCGGTGGTTGCTCTTTTTAAAAATAACAATATAACGATTCATGTAAGTACATGATTGAAATGCTGTCTCGCGCATTGCTGGAACGAGTTAAATTCATGCTTTTTTATCGTTTATATAATCTTCAATTGTATAATAAGCTTTCTTTATGAGCATACTTTTAACAGAGTTCTTAAACTTGTGTAAAGGCAAGTCTAAGATTGCTTGTGGAATTTTGTTATAGAACATTACTCCCATTCCCACAAACGACTTTCGGACCTTTACAAGTGCTTACGAATCGACAAATGAATCTACCACTGGTTCGGAATGGTGCTTACAATTCTACACATGTGAAGATTGCATTGCCTTTACGCCCTTATGCTCTCCAACTTATCTGAACCGTCCATCACTTTGTAAGTTGGGAGATCTATAGACTTCACTCTGTGAACACGCTCACCGTCGACTTCTTTTATTTCAAATCAAAGAATTTTTCAACTAAATATAATATTTCAGTAGCTTAAATATATTGTTTACAAGCGGACACCCGCGACTTCGTTCGCGTGGAATTTATAAAATTGGTTTTTAAAAATCCCGTAGGAATCATTTTGTTTTTCCTAAGCTAATTTGAGCTCATACCATGCTAAAAACTGTTAAAAGTTCACTGGCGGATGTTTAGGTAGATCAAAATGTAAACATCCACCAGTGAAAGTCCCAACAAAATCGATCCAGCCTTTTAGAGATTAGTCGGTAATCTTTAAAGTATCTACTTTCTAACAAAAAAAGAATGAATGAAATCTGACCACGCGTTATTGAATTACAGCTTAATACACGTTTTAAATTTCATCCCCTCTCCCAAGGGAACCGTGCTGAATTTCGGGATAAAAAGTATCCTATATGTTACTCCGTAGTATGAACTTAAATCATACCAAGTTTCATTTCAATCCATTTAGTAGTTTTTGCGTGATGCGCGCACGACATACAGACAAACAGACAAACAGATAAACAGACAAAAATTTCAAAAATAGCTTTTTTACGTTCTATTACTTATCCCTAACATCCCCCAGTTTTTATTTTGCAAAAATCTTCAATGTACAGATACGGCAAGTCTACGATTTTATTATATGTATAGATAGAATAGATATAGATCAAAGAATTTTTCAACTAAATATAATATTTCATTAGCTTAAATATATTGTTTATCAGTGGAATTCTAGGACCTAGATTGAAGGAAAAACGTAATATCACTTATGTATTATTATTATTATTTATGTAATAAAAAATATCTGTTTTGTATTTTCCAGCCGTTATACGTTTACAAAATCGAGTCGTACAAGACAATGTGTTTACGAATAACATATTTTACTGTCTCGTTATAACCAAATAGAAGGCGGAGTGAAGAAAACTACATCCAATCCAATATTAAATAATACAGAGCGTGGGAGTAAGAAATAAAACGTAGTAAAAAGGAACAATAAATTCCCCCCTCGGGCGAACAAAGGAATAAAGAGCGAAAGAAGTGTCAGTTACAATCACTATTGTCACATTCAATCAAACCATTCAAACATTGTGAGCGGGAGGGAAAATAAAACCGAGTAACTTAGTATAACAAGCCCGTGGTGTACATAGTAAAACAGTGGGATCTCATCCAATTTAGCATTCAATCTACGAGCTTGAGAATTGTGTCTTCCGAGATGACCCGCCGCGTCCATTGCCGCCGTAAAGCGATGACCTCATCCGGTTTATTTGATTGAAGTCCCGACCTCAGTCACTCTCAGCAATTTTTATCATGATCTTTTACATGCGTTTTATAGAGAATTGAAAGCCGGCTTCTCCGGCTTTCGTTTTCGCCGTCATTTATGAGTAACATCAAATCAAAAGTGTATTGGAAAAAAATCCTGAATCCATACAATCCTACATCCATTGTACATTACGGTAGGTATATAATAAAATCGTAGACTTGCCGTATCTATACATTAAAGATTTTTGCAAAATAATAACTGGGGGGTGTTAGGGATAAGTAATAGAATGTAAAAAAGCTATTTTTGAAATTTTTGTCTGTTTGTCTCTTTGTCTGTATGTTTGTGCACGCATCACGCAAAAACTATTGAATGGATTGAAATGAAACTTGGCATGATTTAAGCTCATACTACGGAGTAACATATAGGATACTTTTTATCCCGAAATTCAGCACGGTTCCCTTGGGAGAGGGGATGAAAGTTAAAATGTGTACTTAGCTGTAATTCATTAACGCGTGGTCCAATTTCATTCATTCTTTTTTTGTTACAAAGTAGTAGATAGAAGTACTTCAAAAATTACCGACTAATCTCTAAAAGGCAGGATCGATTTTGATGGGACTTTCACTGGTAGATTTTTACATTTTGATCTACCTAAACATCCGCCAGTGAACTTGTAACAGTTTTTAGCATGATATGAGCTCAAAGGAGCTTGGGAAAGACAAAATGATTCCCACGGGATGTTTAAAAACTAATATCCAAGCGAACTAAGTCGCGGGTTTCCGCTTGTTTTCTCAATAAATCCATCTATACATTATAATAAAATCAGAGACTTGCCGTATCTGTACATTGAAGATTTTTGCAAAATAATTACTGGGGGATATTAGGGATAAGTAATAGAACGTAAAAAAGCTGTTTTTGAAATTTTTGTCTGTTTATCTGTTTGTCTGTTTGTCCGTATGTCTGTGCGCGTATCACGCAAAAACTACTAAATGGATTGAAACGAAACTTCGTACGATTTTAGTTCATACTACGGAGTAACATATAGGATACTTTTGATCCCGAAATTCAGCACGGTTCCCTAGGGAAAGGGGGTGAAATTTAAAACGTGTATTTAGCTGTAATTCAATAACGCGTGGTCCAATTTCATTCATTCTTTTTTTGTTACAAAGTAGTAGATAGAAGTACTTCAAAGATTACCGACTAATCTCTAAAAGGCAGGATCGATTTTGATGGGACTTTCACTGGTAGATTTTTACATTTTGATCTACCTAAACATCCGCCAGTGAACTTGTAACAGTTTTTAGCATGATATGAGCTCAAAGGAGCTTAGGAAAAACAAAATGATTCCTACGGGATTTTTAAAAACCAATATATATCCACGCGAATGAAGTCGCGGGTGTCCGCTTGTTGACTAATAGGTAAATATTGGTAAGGAATCTACATCGCCTGGTGAACCAAAATGTATGTAATTTTAAAAACAAAATTATTATATTGAAAAACCTTTCTCCGTATTCCGTTTCTAGGATTTATTGTATGGAAATTGGAGCCATAGTACCCGAGGTATTTGTCCTTACAAAATACTAAACAACATAATATCTAAACACTCAGGATGTATTTCCCTTTGATATGTAAATAAATATTATAAAAGTTACGAGAACTTTCCACTAATGGAAACAAATTGCTATAGAAGGCTTTTAGTCTACCGGTAAAGTAATTCACAGACAACAGAAATTCAAGTAGGTACATGAATAGAACAATTTAAGTGAAAATGGGGAACAATACCTGTTCATTATATAGAAATCAATAATTCAAATGCTATAATTACAGCAATTTTATCATCAAAAATAATATTGTTTTGAATAAACATAAAACAATCGTGCTTCGAGTTATTCGGTTATCTTACATAGGTACTGACAGATAGATAATGGAAATATTTGAAAATAATAGTATTATATTATTTAGACTTGATTAATTTATTGGTTGGTATACAAACTTTTACTACTTTTCGTGCTTAGATATCTCAAGCGAGACTCTGGCAAGCCACTGAATACATTTGCAAGAAGACCTACGTCCAGCACTGGGTGTCTATCGGTTGAGAGGACGACTGTTTGTCCGTGTTCCATCTTCCGTTCTTCCGATAAAGACAAGAATCAGGTTATACCTTAGGTAGAATTTCCAGGGGTGCTAGCCAGGTAACCTCCAAGTGTGCCTGGGTGCTGCTGGTCCTCTTGGATACGTCCGAGGGGAAGAGCAGTATTCGGCCCGGTGCGCCCCGGTAACATGGTTAATAATTTTCCTACGGGGATATTGTTAGCCATGGCCAATGACCTGGCGGAGGGAGGTTTCTCCGCGTGTCCCTCTGATTAGCAGAGGGTACTGCGGATGAAACTGGGGGTGAGACACCCCAGGGCGGGGGGCAGCGATGCCCATCGCGGGAGGAAGAAAACCTCGTTAAACAATTACGGAAGGGCGCGAGCCTCTGGAGGGACAGTCCAGAGGCGAGCGGGAGCCCCAGCTGGGGCGGCTGCCGGACACCTGGGATGCATACTTTGGGTTCCCCAGGCGTCCAGCACAGACAGCATGAGGGTCATGCCGTGGTGGTTTTAGTGGGTATACCTGGTTGGAGTCCCATGGTATGGTAATGGAGGCCGAATGCGGCAGAACGAAGGTTATGTCGTTCTGCCGCATTCGGCCGCAGAACAGGGGTACCTATAAAAGGTTTCCATTACGTCAAAAAAAAAAGGTAGAATTTCCAAAACATAACTTGCCGGCACAGAAGCAAGACGCCAAGTGACGCCATGTGGTATCTCTCTCACATGCGCTGGCCATTTGTTATAGTTTTCCGTTTATTATGGGACTTCTTGACGCGATCACCCGCTTCCACCGCTCATGAATACATTTTAATAATTTCCACTGAAATTGTGAACGATGTAAGTTTTGTACTTATTCCGAAACTTTGTTAATCTCTTTCACTTCGTCACAGAAAAGCACTTTAAGGTGCCGATAAGAAAGTTTGGAAGTTTGATGTCTTTGCATGCATTTTTAAATTTACGACCGTACGCTTGTATATATACACTGGCCTTACGCGCTTCGCCGAGACATCTCTTGCTTGCCATCTTTCATATACATAACAAAAGATCTAGGCGAAATTGGAAGCAGTGTTTAGGCATAGATTACTTACTATATCACTTATAATCGGGGGGTCGAATATTTAAAAAAAATGATTACTACACTGTGATGATTGCAGTCACATCTAATTGACCGATCCTCTCGTTACTGGCTCATATGCATTGTTGCACAAAGAATATCATAATTTCAGCCAATCACCACAACTGAGATTGTAGCATAAATTGATGCAGCTATCATAAAATTATTGGGGGCCAGCTATTGAAATTATACAAATAATCAAGAAAGCTTACAATCGAGTAAATATTTTGTAAGTATAAATATAAATTGCCTGACCTTGTTTCTTGGTTTTATTAGTAGGTATTAAACAAAGCCATAATTTCGGCTGAAAATTATAACAAATCGATAGTGTACAGATCAACATCCCCTGAAGTTGAAAACCATTAAATACGACACGATTTAAGCACTGCTTTGTATGCGAAAAGCGTGATCCTAATACCTATATAAACGTTAACAACTGACAATGAGAAATGAATTTACGCCTGCGTATCGTAGGTGTTTGTTCAGTTAGTGTGATAATATAGTTGGAAGTTTACTAGATTATTTTTGTAGGTTAGTGCTTTAATCTATCTATCTATATTATAATAAAATCGTAGATCGTATAGATGTTTGTACGCGCATCACGCAAAAACTACTGAATTGATTGAAATGAAACTTGGCATGTTTTTAGTAAGTATAATAATAGTAGTTTATGAAACGGTTGCATAATAGAGGTTATTAAAACACGAGTGTTAGTTTAAAAAACGAGCCGCAGGCGAGTTTTTTAATAGTATTACACGAGTGTTTTAATAACTAATTATGTAGAGTTTCATACACTACTTTATCTAAGCTCATCAATAGGTATCTTACGTATAAAAGAAAAGACTAAGAAATTAACAAAATTATTTATTATAATAAGTATTCATGTTTTGGATATTGCAATTTATAAATGTACTCAATTCTTCAGGGGAGAACGTTTTTGCATTTTTTCCCTTAAAGCCCTGCGATTTTCTTTTTAAAACAGCAATCAGTCTTGTGTATTTAATAATATCGATTTGGTTGTAGATACTCAATATACTTTTGAGCATTGAGTATTTAGCCCATAAGGACAAAGACTTAAATTTATTTGATAATTCTTGGAAATATGCTAGCATTACATTTTCTGAAAATGTAGTGGTTTTTTTCAAAATTTTCCAACTCATAAAATCTTGGTAACATTTATCGTAAATTTTCTTTGATTTTGCTGGCAAAAGATTATTTGTCATTCCCGATGCTATTTCCAGAATGTCTGGTGGAGTTAAATTCTCTTCAGTATCACTGCTAGACATTTTTCCGCGCAACAAAAATCACTTGCAAAATTTTGAGTTACAAAAACTGAATAGTAAATAAATAATAAATTAAAAATTTAAATAATAGGCGCCAAAATTCAATTGTCAATTTCGAATGTGCGGTGCGTGCAGTGCGTCTATGGTCAATTATGGTAGCACTACACTCTGTCCTCTGGCCGCATCTTGCTACCGCCACACTTTCGCAGTAGTAGTAATAGGGTAACTTTGATAGCGGGATAATCATTGTAAGTAACAAAATTAAACTAACTAACTATTGTAAACTAACTATTGTACCTATTTCTTTTAAAATGTTTCTTTTGTTTAATTTATGTTTTTTTGGTGTACAATAAAGTATTAAATAATAATAATAATAATAAACACCCGGCATGGCTCAAAAATACCAGAACCCAGTGCCTGTACTATAATGTAGAAAAAATTATTTTTTAACATTGTTTTGCAATAATTTCCTAACAAAGTAGTGTTATAATGAACTTTTTTAATTTTTTTTTTAAATATTATAGATGTATGTGAATAAAGTAGTCCAATATATGACACATTTTGATTTCATATTCGGAATTTTATGATATGAGAGTAGATAAATATTATTAATTCACAGTCCTTAATGACTCGGAGAAGTCCATTCATGAAATTCAGTTTCTAAAACAACGTTCGTGTTTAATTTTTAAAGGTCAAGTTCTAAATATACGTAATTATTTTATAAAATACGTCGGAAATGTTTTGGGATTAAATATCAAAGATAAATTTAGAAGCTTGCCTACTCGATGTACGAGTACATTTAAATCTACCGACTTGTTTATCAAAGTTCAACTCTTTAACGGATACCATTAAACATATCTTTATCTAACAAAACTTAATCACAAATGTATATTTATATTTTAAACTTTAAATATTTGAACGTATATTTTTTGTGAGTTATTTATATTATTTTGATTTTTGACGCATATTTTAACTTACGTGTAGCACGCACTTGACCAGTTATTTTTTTTTTAAATATAGGTTTCAACTTTCAATACCCAAGCATAGAAGTAAAAATTCTTACTAAAATTAATTTTTTTATTTTATCACAATTTTTGGAAACCGCTGAATAAATCTTATTTTAACTAAGATATAGGTAATGTACAGCAAAAGGTAAAATAATTTAAAAGATAAAGATTTTTTATTTGATACACGGGCGCAAGCTGGCCTCTCCTAGTTATAAATGTGATTCAGGGAAAACTTTATAATGAGCGGGATTTCGAAAAGGCGGTATTTTCTGCAATAAACTTTAAACAAGCCATTTGTGGAAGTGTCCCTTCAAATTAATCACAAGCTTCACTACAAGATTCGTTTGTACAATCCCAACGACTTTCGATAACTTCTTTATTCCAGCATTTTACAAAGGATTAAGAAGGAAAACTTTTTCTTTAAGGTGGTACGTTTTATATGCTAATTAATTTGCCATTCAAGAGCGAATTGATTATTATATAATATTTACACTGAAATTACACAGCACAGCCTTAATTTAATTTTTTATTTGCAGGAATTTATGTTTACATAAAGAAAACATTACATAAATAGCTTAATTGAGATCGATTTTTATAGTTTAAGTACTTAATAGACAATGTTTCATTCTTGATAAAATAGCAAAATTCACAAAGTTAGTTCATAGACGTTATGAAATGTTTTTCCGATAGGTAAATGGTTCTTAAATAATTACCCCATGACATAATATTATTCATCGAAAATAACAACTAAAAAATAGAGGTATCCTATGCAATCTTTGAAATTGACTCAGCAACTTTGAAATTGACTCGGCAAAATCTAATTCAGCCCGAGTAGAAACGTGCCTCGGATGCGACATGGAACGTCGATTAAACTAATTTTTTATTAATGAAAACTTTGTACTCGTATACCTAAACGAGTATCGCGAGAGTACTTTCAAATCCTTACCTTAACACCAATACTTTTGGAATTCTTTTCCTAGTCATAAAATATGAAGGTAAGACGTATCTATTTGAATTTGAAAAATAAAAAATCACTAAACTGTGCTGCAAGAGCATCATTAAGTTCAAAAGTGTTATGCATGCTTAAAATATAAAAAGCTAAATAATCTTATTAGGATAAATTGAACGGGTTAATATTATATCCAAACAAAAACATTTCATGTGAATAATAAGGCCAACTTCCTATCAAAAAGTTTCGGCCATTAAAAGTACTGATATCAAAAATTATGACCAAGTCCTTTGCTAGGCTCGATAAATGAAACCATACAGTTTTAGAAGGTATATCTTCTTCGATCACCCTCAAGCTGTCATACCATTCCTAATGATCCTGTTAAAATATTTTTAAATAATTTATGTCTTACTAATAACACTATAATATGAAGCTCATTTGGGACTGAGAATAGTTTTATTGTTTTCAACTTGACAACATTTTTGCACTCCTTTGAATTTGTTTAATTTAAAAAATGTTGCCAAGTTGAAAACAATAAAACTATTCTCAGTCCCAAATGAGCTTCATATTATAGTGTTATTAGTAAGACATAAATTATTTAAAAATATTTTAACAGGATCATTAGGAATGGTATGACAGCTTCAGGGTGATCGAAGAAGATATACCTTCTAAAACTGTATGGTTTCATTTATCGAGCCTAGCAAAGGACTTGGTCATAATTTTTGATATCAGTACTTTTAATGGCCGAAACTTTTTGATAGGAAGTTGGCCTTATTATTCACATGAAATGTTTTTGTTTGGATCTCACTCCTTTTTTCTAAGTATTTCAAAGTTAATGCAATAAGTAGGTATAATGAAGTCTTTTTTCTCTCTTACGCTTCAGTATAATTAGGAATAGAACCCGATCACATTTTACGGTCTGATTAGATGTGGTTTAATCTTCAATACATAGTATAAAACAAAGTCGCTTTCTCTGTTCTAATTGGGTGAATTTTTATTTTGTTCGTCTGTCTGTCAAAATCACAGATAACAGAAACTCCACTCCACAGTATTTCCACTCAGTGGTCAGTTTCAAAACTTAGAACCATACGGCTTAACTAAGAGAAGATTTTGAGTATTTGACTCTCATTAAGTTTAATGAATAGTATTAGATATTAGTGATACCTAGTAGCCGGAATCAACAGGACACCAAAGTCTCCTCCAAACCTCCAAAGTCGGCCACCCATCCATTTCCTGACTTGGGTCAAGGTTGCTTATCAAAATTATTAAGAAAATCGCGCTTCTGGTTTTATTGGCAAAGACGAATCTCAAACTACTGGAAGGAACGGGCTTAGGCACACAGATAGCTATTAATGTGGCGTACGACATCCGCAAAGAAAGGATTTTTGAAAATTCAACCCCTTAGGGGGTAATATAGGGGTTTGAAATTTGTGTAGTCCACGCCGACGAAGTCGCGCCCGCGACTTCGATAAAAAAATATACCTCTTGGCGTTTTATTATTTACCTACACTTTACTTTTTATTAGAACTCAAGACCAGTAAGATTGACCCCTTGCTAGAAAACTTAAAAAGTCACATCTCCCTAAATAGTGCACCGATTTCGATGAAACAAGAACCATATATAGCTTCAAATAAAGTAAAATACATTTATTAAAACAAAATGAAAATTTGTTCAGTATTTTTTGTGTGATGTGGGAACAGACAGATTTTTATATATCTTTGAATTGGTCAGTGTCTGATGCAACTTTTGGACATTTTTCGATTTTTTCCTTCATATACACACTAAGACTCATCTTCTTACCAAATTTCAACATTCCACATACACGGGAAGTGCGTCATAATTTTGATCAGTCAGTGAGTAGGTCTTGTTTTATGTGATTTTCAAACCTCTGTATCTCAGAAACGGTTCAACTTGAAAATTTGAAACTTTCAATTTATCATCACATCCATGAGTTTAACTTATATTTCAAATTTCGTAGGATTACTATCCCGCGAACCAGAGTTATGAGGGGGGTCAAAACAGCTCGAAATGGATCGTGTAAATAACACACTCATGCGACAAGGCCGGAGGAACTTGGCCTGGCGCACTTCGTGCGCCTAGATCACTACTAGTGGATCCGGTAGACTTTGTCCTGCCCGGTGACATACCGACATCAGCGCCACCTATCGAGAGCCAGTAGGTTACCTGTACCTAACCGTTAATTGTGTTTTCAAACCATCCAGGAACCCATTAAAATATACACACAAAATTTCATACAAACTGGTCCAGCCGTTTAGGACTTAGGTGACAAACACACGTACAGAAGAATTAAAAAATATATAGGTAGGGGAAGGTGGAGCTACACGGGGCGAGGGGCAAGATGAAGTTTTGGCTGTAAGTCGTGATACCAATTCACCAATCAGTATTGAGCATATGCATTAGACGTGCTGTCACCACCGTCATCGGCATGAGGCGAGTCACCTAAACGAATGGTGTAGTGACAAAGTTATAGCGATATTTGTGAAATGCACGATAATGTTAAAATTTTCTAATTTTTACTAGTCGTGACATTAACATAATTAATGGTCTAGGATCCCACCTTAGAAATTTCTACCCTCATCTGTTATTTAAACGAATTATATGTCAAATGAAAGATTATTTTATTCTTAATCGAACCGTATTTGGTTGCCTGGTCAAAAGTGGTACTAAATCATGGTTGCCTGGATTTTAAGATATAAAATGTTCGGTGCGAGTGTTGAAAGTGACAGAAAAGTGTTGCGCGCGCAATTTCATTTGACAGACAAAGATGCAGTGAGGCAGGCGTGCACTCGGCAGGTGCTTAGTCTATACATAGATTAAAACCATAGACTTTCTGTGCCTGTCCATTAAAGATATTTACAAAAAAATAAGTGAGTGACGTAAGGGATAAGTAATAATAATAATAATAATAAATCTTTATTTTAAGCAACTGGGGCTCATTGTGTTAGTATATTACAATCTTATAACTAATGTTAGTAGCTTATAACTAAAACTAAAACATTATAATTAACTTAAGTTTGCGGCCTCACCAATACTTGAATAGTGTGTTCAAGTATTGGTGAGTCCATCTTACTCGCAAAAACTTTCAGGATGCTGTTGGAACTCGCTCGCCATCGCATCAGCAGCGATGACGACTTCTTTCGCATTATCGCGAAGAAATCGTCAGTTCGCTCATTCGCGAACATGCTTGATGCGGAACAAAACCGCGGCAATCCCAACAGCATCCTGAATCCATTATTATATTGCACTCTTAAGGTGTTCATGGCGTTTTGTGCATAGTTGACCCACAGGCTGCCCGAGTAGAAATTTTGGCAGTAAGCCTTGAAGAGCGTTATTTTAGCTTCCTTGCTACATCGGGCGAACCTGCGAGCCAACATATTGCATTTAATCGTCATGGCCCTTCTTTCTCTCTCAATGTCCATATGATCTTTAAGGTCCTCCGCAACATAGTGACCCAAGTATTTAAAATGTGGTACGCGTGTGAGCTCAACCCCATTCAGTGCAATACTTGATCCCCTCTTCCAAGGGAACTGTGCTGAATTTCGGGATAAGAAGTATCCTATATGGTATTATGTAGTATGAACTTAAATCATGCCAAGTTTCATTTCAATCCATTCAGTAGTTTTTGCGTAATACATGCACAAACATACAGACAAACAGACAAAATTTTCAAAAACAGCTTTTTTACGTTTTATTACTTATCCCTTACGTCACTCACTTATTTTTTTGTAAATATCTTTAATGGACAGGCACAGAAAGTCTATGGTTTTAATCTATGTATAGGTAGTGGTAGATTCATCTGACTATTCAAAAGCACTTGTAAAAGTTTATTTGAATAAAAAACTTTTCTATTCTATTCTATTCTATTCTATAGACTAAGCACCTGCCGAGTGCACGCCTGCCTCACTGCATCTTTGTCTGTCAAATGAAATTGCGCGCGCAACACTTTTCTGTCACTTTCAACACTCGCACCGAACATTTTATATCTTAAAATCCAGGCAACCATGATTTAGCACCACTTTTGACCAGGCAACCAAATACGGTTCGATTAAGAATAAAATAATCTTTCATTTGACATATAATTCGTTTAAATAACAGATGAGGGTAGAAATTTCTAAGGTGGGATCTCCTACTATAAATAAAATATCGTAGCCAGCTGTGAGTGTTTCTGAAACAGAATTTAACTGTTTATAAGGTACGTATTCTAGTTCATGCTTTTTTAAATAATGTTTTTAACAGTATTAAAATATTTTGAGAAAAATGATAAGGGGCATGATGGGGTCTTGTTATTGGTTAGTCCAAAATAAATAATTCTTATGCCAATCACAAAATAATAGACTCGTGTCTCAAGACAACGTACAAGTACTGCAATTATTACGTCCTCCCAGTACAAAAAGTAGTCTAGAAAATAGTAATAAAAAGAAGAAATGGGTAGAAAAAGAGAAAGAAGAGAAGAAAAACTTAAGGATGTATCAAGTACTAAAACCAAAGGTAAGAAAAGTTGGACAAAATACTAGAAAAGAAACAAAAAAAGCAAAAAAGGCAGTCTACATCAGAATCAGAGGATACAGAAGAGAAAACAAGAATCCTGCATGTTTGTATTGCACTGAACTATAATTGGAATCAGTGGAAGGATGGATAAGTTGTCAGGTATGTAGTAAATGGGCTCATTACTCGTGTGCCGATGTAGAAGACGATGACGATGAAGTCATACATATACGTCTCCTCTGTCAAGCCAATAAATAATTAGATATACCTGTTTGTTGTTAGGTACCCCATCTTGCCCATGGGGGTACAATGTCTTGCCCCACCCGTGGGGCAAAATGGGGAGAAAGGACTTTTTTGTATTTGTTGATTTATTATTTTTAAAACTTTAAGTAAATGTTTAATTCTTTCTTAAACTAAAAGATTGATAACCAAAGAATAGTTAAAGAATAAAGTTAATTAGTTGAATACAAAAAACTGTGTTTTATTCATCATCAAACCTTAACCACCCCGTCATGCCCCACCTTCCCCTACGGGTGAGAGAGTTTACTGTATCGACGCGACGGGATGTTGGACAGTTACGAAACCCGTGAACATTTTGTACCTATGGGAAAATGTTTTTTCTTTTATTTTATATTTTCGTCAATGTTTTAATAGTTATTCTGCTATTCGGGATGGAGTCAGATACAACAAATCAATAACCATGAAAATCGCTCCAGCCGTTCTCGAGTTATTATAAGTGTTCGAACTAACACGACTTTGTTTTATATATATAGATTAAGTGACGGTTTGTTCATCATTCATGCCGGAATGGTGCTACGAATCGACTTGATTTGTTGCGTGCAAACATTACCTAAAGGCGTGAATTTAAAAAATCTAAATACACAAGAGTAAAGTCGCGAGTCTTCGGTTCACTGATATAACGGTGTTGTTGCTTTTCAGTCATATTATTATTGAAAATGGTGTTAACGCCGATTGTCACTTAGCTTCATACAGTTTAGAGGTAATGTTAGGTTAGAGTACTGAAATTTAATTTCTGAGGCCAGTATAGTATTAAGGACCGCGCTCGCAATATTTTTCCAACTGAAACTGGCGGATGATATTCGCTCAGTTTATTTTTCGGAGCACAAGAGCCCTTAAGTTGAACAAACAGTCTGTAGTGAGCTTTCTCATTTTTGCACTGCTTCACATATCAAAGTGAGTAGGTATATAAAATATTTTAGCTTTACGAATTCCTCGTTTCAGAAGACTAAAGAACAAATGTTCTGAATGTTATAATGTCCTCTCGACCGAATTTCGCGCACGGCGGCCAATCTCAATCGCAGCGGAGACTAGCCGATGCAGGAGATATTATAGCGCACAAGTGTGTACGCATACCCATGTGCAAACTCTGTTCCTTCACTCTCATAGTCTGATGCGACGCCAATGCGACAAGACCGGAGTGAGATCAGGCGTAGGAATGACGGCTTTATGTGTTCTCCCAGAAACGGTGGTGTATCTAACACCGTCAACTTCCAACTCCGGTCTGGCACTGAGAATTTCTTGACAGAATAACCCAATACCTCATAATTTTTGGCTCGATCTATGAATCGAACTCATGATCCGCAATCGACTACGCCATCTGCTATACCACCGTGGCAGTTAAGTTTGAATGTTAACTAAGAGGTAAACTAATTATTGATGCAGACGACGAACAAGAGTCTACAGTTCTCTGTCAGTATCGGTCTGTTAGATTTTGCATCATTAGGATTCCGTACCTCAAAAGGTAAAAAAAGGAACCCTTATAAGATCACTTTCTTGTCCGTCTGTCCGTCTGTCCGTGTGCCACCACCGATTTTCTCAGGAACGGGTAGACCTAGTAAGTTGAAATTTACACCAGATACTAAGGTCTGTAGTCCCTATTAGGTGTATAAAATTAAGGTCCTGAGTCCACACAATAAAAAGATATGGGCTAATTTAGATTTTCACGAAAACTTGTAAGTACCAAAATTTACCTTAATTTTCAACTTTTTTTATTTTTCGGAATTTTCCCTTTACTTCATCTGTAAGACCTTGCTTTTAACCAAAATTGACAAATCTAGGTCAACCGGAGGTACCCTATAGGTTTTGGGTCGAAAACCTAAATGGTAGTTCCAGTTGACCTAGAATTACGAAAGGCAAGAAGCCAGGTCTTACAGCACAAATAAAGGAAAAATTCCAAAAAGTAAAAAAAGTTGGAAATTAAAGAACACAACGAGACAGACATTAATACTAAAAATGTATATACCTACCTATGTGAATTCTGGTGACGTCAGCAAAAGTTGGCGCTTCTTTTTTCTTGACCGTGAATTTTAGGTATATCTCCTTTGGTATTTTAAACTAATAAATAATTCTTACTAACCTACACCTTTATAAGTCTACACAAGGTAGACTTATAAAGTTAACATATTTCTTTAAGTAAATGGTTATATGTAGTTTTAAACACAGGGTAGTAGACTTTAACAAATTCCATTCGTAAACGTTGAGAATTTCCTTTACAAATACCTCGCGTATTTTTGCCGCCATTTTCTAAACGCTCGGTATGCCAGCTATTTAATAATTTCTGAATAGGCCACTTAGAAGCACTTTCTCATAAAAAGCACGCTGACGTATGGCTGCTATAAGTTTTGCTCACAAGAGGCCGGATCCATGTAATTAGATGCCTCAGAAATTTATGTTATGATATTTTTTTTCATACCTGCCAGCACCGCTTTTATGGTTCACCGCGTGAACATTTTAGGCTTTTAAGAAAATTCTCGTGTTTCGCTTAACTAAACTATTAACTACAGAAGGCATTTTTTAGATTACAGATTTCTCAGATTCTACATTAACGTTCGTTAGAGGAGAATACGCTCATAGATAATGTATTGAAATATTGAATAATAGTTATATCTGATGCTTCGTAAAATTATGATCTCTATAGATATGAATGGAGAGCTAACCTAAGTCGCTTGGCGACATGACTTTGCGGTAAACTGTAGTAATTACCGCGGGCCGAAACCTCTACACTACTAGACCACCAGACCACAAAGCTTAGTTAATTGAATTTCCCAAATTGACCCAACCGTGAATCGAACCCGTTACGTCCAATAATTCATCATTGCACATTATTGCACCAGGGAGGCAGTTACTTCTGAGATTTACTGCTTTATCTCGCTAGCCTACTTGCTTGTATCGCTGAAATGATTGCTATGTTCCATTTAGTGATCACAATACAATTTCTGTTCCATTAGAATGCGTCATGCGAGCATTATGAACTGTAAAAGGAACGGAAAGTGTATAGCACTATTGTCCTACTTATACCAAGTCGCATTACTTACCTGATGATGAATAGTTCATCAGCAAATTTTACGTACCTATAGTAACGATACCGTCATCGTATAAGCTTTGTTCAAACCTGAAATATGAACCTACAAAGGAGATGTTTCAAATCTGGCTAAGTCTTGTACAGTACCTTACAAATTAAGAAAAATCTGTTGTTCTCGGGAAAAATAAAATTATTGAGTTAAAACTAATACTTTAGTTGTACAAAAATATTTTTTATTCATTAATTATTAATCGATTTTCAATATGGCGTCGCTGGCAACGTATGGTTTGACGTAAACTGACAGCTTGTCACTTCAAATAACAATTGTCATTGTGATTGATATTCTGTCAGTCAATGGTGGACTGGTGGTCAATTGCATAGACCAACAAGAAGAGGACTTGGCATAATGTCCTATAGAAAATAGTGGATCGGAAAATAGCTTAAGCTTATCAAAATTTTCATAAGTGTGTAAGAGACAACACTACATTTTTAAACATAACAATAAAACAGATCGTGGCAGAAATTTTATTGCACTGCCCTTAAGATGGCCTCCCTAAAATGTATACATGAACACTCACACACGCACAACTTGAGACATCACAATGAACACGCGCCATTTTAGGTTGCGGGATTGTGCGTGTGTGAGTGTATTTTTGGCACGTTTTTAAGGTAGGTATGCCTACTCTACTTATTATTATTATCTCTATGGTCAATTGCAATCGATTTTTGTTTGATTTTTGAGTTCTTTTCAACAACTTCACTTTCGTTTTCTGGATTTTGGACCGTTTTGCTCATTTGTTTACCTGGCTTTCGTTTTTGGACTGTTACTCATACCATCTGTTGACCCGGCGTTGTGCTACACGGAGTTCGATTTTGCTTAGCGATTTGGACGGTGTTGATACGATCTAATGACATTTCTGTCAAAGTCAAATGTCAAAACGAAATGAAAGACATTTTACCGCCATGATGAATTTTTATATTGGGAACGATCCACGCAGGCGAAGGCGCAGGCAAACGCTAGTGAAAAAATTAGTTATCTGTAAAGTCGATTTACGGACGATAATTTTACGTGATAACGTCATAAGAAAACAAAGAGAGATAGATGCATCACAAGCCGAACGCTTAGACCGATCGTATCTTCTCTATCGCTTCTTCCGCGCTCTCGCTTGCACGCGGCACGTGACAATGAGTGACACTTTTTCGTGAGTGTAACCGGCGTTCATCGATTTATAAAAAATTGAACCGCAAACCGATCAAAGCGTCCACGATTTCCATCGGCACCGATAGCAAATCAATAGTTTACACATCAGCGCGCCCCTGAAATTGAAAGCTATTATAACGCGATTTAAGCGCTGCTTTGTGTGCGAGAATCGTTGCCCGCTTAAACGTTAACAACTGACAATGAGAAATGAATTTACGCACGTCACGTATCATGGACGTACCTACGGTTTATACAGACAGGCTGTGTATGAACTGCAAGCCATCAGCAGAATTGCAGTTTAGATGCGATTTTAGTGCAATAAACATGACTGAATTGCAACTGCAGTAATCCGTCTTATGTTGTCCTATGCAATCGAACTCAAAGCGAACGTGACGCAATGCGTGATATCAAGTTACAATAAATAATTATCACAGTCGCGGTACTGTGTCGGAACTCTGACTTTCATCATCATCATCATCATCATCATCATGATCAACCCATTACCGGCTCACTACAGAGCACGGGTCTCCTCTCAGAGTGAGAAGGATTTTGACCATAGTCTACCACGCTGGCCAAGCGGATTGACAGACTTCACATACCTTTGAGAACGTTATGGACAACTCTCAGGCATGCAGGTTTCCTCACGATGTTTTCCTTCACCATTAAAGCGAGTGATATTTAAATACTTAAAACGCACATAACTCCGAAAAGTTAGAGGTGCGTGCCCGGGATCGAACCCACGACCTCCGATTAGAAGTCGGTCGTCTTAACCACTAGGCTACTGTGACTTTACTGATGTGTAAATAGACCTTAAACCAATGGATCTAGATCTTTGAAATTCGAAGGAAGTCTTTCTTTACACCAGAGTTGCACTTAAGAGAGATATTTTGAAATTCCATCCGTAGAAGGGTACATTTTAGGAACGTAAAGCCACGCTGACGAAATCGCGGGCATCAGCTGGCGACAAGATGAAATCATAATAAATTAAAAATTTAAAAAACCCCCGACATTCGCCATTTTGTGGTGGCGGCCATCTTGAATTTGCATAGTGCTAATTAATAGTCAAGCCCTTTCGTATGATACCCATATTGAGGTGGTTGTTAAAAAATATGTTACCCGCCATTTTGTGGTGGCGGCCATCTTGGACCGATTTTCATCAAACATAGCTAACAACACTCCCGACAAATTTACCTTTCAAACGAAAAAAAACCGCATTCAAATCGGTTCACCCGTTTGAGCGCTACGGGGGAACAGACAGACACACAAACACACAGACACGTCAAACTTATAACACCCCGTCATTTTTGCGTTAAAAAACCCCCGAGTTAAAAATGTGTGAATGCAGAAACCTGCATCAATTTTCACTCCTGCCGCAATCTATTCAAATGTATTCATGAGCAGCAACGGTAGGTGGGTAATCGCCTCTTCGGCTGTATGAATAAGCAGCAAACAGTAGATCCCGTACAAATCACTGGGGCTGTAATATGTATATCCGGACGATATTGTTTTACTGTTTTTAACCCCCGACGCAAAAACGACGGGGTGTTATAAGTTTGACGTGTCTGTGTGTGTGTCTGTTCCCCTGTGGCGACGGGTGAACAGACAGACAAACGGGTGGACCGATTTGAATGCGGTTTTTTTTGTTTGAAAGGTAAATTAGTCGAGAGTGTTGTTAGCTATGTTTTATTAAAATCGATCCAAGATGGCCACCGCTACAAAATGGTGGATTACATATTTTTTCACAACTCCCTTAATATGGGTATCAAATGAAAGAATGGCCGCCGTCACAAAGTGGCGAATGTCGGGGGTTTTTTAAATTTTTAATTTATACTTGTAGACACTCGCTCCGCTCGAAACAATTCACCGATATTCACATGCGCAAATTGTACACAAAAGCGCATAGTAACTATTTTACTAATGCAAAAGTTTTTCATCCCACCGATTTATTTTATCGCTAGTGAAAAGTTATATGTGCCACACGAGAGCAAAGTTTGTTCTGTCTTTGAACAATAATTTTGGTGATTTCTTTTAGGTGAAAACTAATTTCTCACGGTCTCTTCTTTATTGAGATTTGATGATATTGCATAATATGTTACATGTACATTTTGATCGAAGCTTGTAACACTTACTGAGCACCCAATAAGACTTTAATTCCGTGTAAAAGGCAAAAATAACTCCAGAGCTAAAATATCTATACTAATAAATAAAATTAAAGTGTCTGTCTGTAATATCGAAATAACTACCTCATATTAAGCTCATATGGTTATTTGAACGGTACCATAACCGAATCACACGTTTTTAAATTTTTTTTTGTCTGTCTGTCTGTCTGTCTGTCTGTCTGTCTGTCTGTCTGTCTGTCTGTCTGTTTGAACGGGCTAATCTTCGGAACGGCTGAACTGATTTTGACGGGACTTTCACATACAAGTAGAGAATTAACCAGGGAGTAACATAGGCTACTTTTTTAACCGACTTTCAAAAAAGGAGGAGTTGTGTTTTTCTACCTATGTACACCGATATGTCCGAGATTTCTGAACCGATTTGCGTAATTTTTTTTAATCGATAGAGCAACATTGCGACACTGTCCTACAAAAAACTTGGATTCCAACTCCTCAATCCTGATGCTGTAGGGGAACTGATCCCCAAAACTAATGGGATTTAGGAACTGTCGGTTATTTAAATTGATATTGGGGGTGCCAATTAAAGACTTTATCGTTGAAGGAACTCGAGTAGGTACATATTCAACTCCTCAACCCTGATGCTGTAAGGAATCGCATTCCGAAATCGTGGGAATCCCACGGAATTTTTCCGTTTTGGTAACGGGTTACTACAGATAGGCTACTTTTTGTTCTGGAAAATCAAAAGTTCCCACGGGATTTTTAAAAACCTAAATCCACACGGGCGAAGCCGTGGGCATCATCTAGTTCTCAATAAAATTGAAGTCAGGATTAACTGAGGCTTGATAACGCTTCGTTTGATCCGTAGGTACTCATCGCAAAAATTACTTCTTTTTTAATTAAGTATTATTAGATTATTTTTAATTAAACTTTTCCATAAATGTAGATTGGATTTAAACAATAAAATTATCCCAATTAGTGAAATAAGGTCTTATTTATATTTAATTCACTAATTGGGATAAAGCTTAAAAATAAGCTTAATAGCTTATTTTCGATAAGTAATAAAAGAACTATGAGTAATGTTGTTTGTGATTGTTAAAAGCTTATGTTATTTATAGGCTTTTAGTTTATATCATCATCATCATCATGATCAACCCATTACCGGCTCACTACAGAGCACGGGTCTCCTCTCAGAGTGAGAAGGGTTTTGCCCATAGTCTACCACGCTGGCCAAGCGGATTGGCAGACTTCACACACCTTTGAGAACGTTATGGAGAACTCTCAGGCATGCAGGTTTCCTCACGATGTATTCCTTCACCGTTAAAGCAAGTGATATTTAAATACTTAAAACGCACATAACTCCGAAAAGTCAGAGGTGCGTGACCCGGGATCGAACCCACGACCTCCGATTAGAAGTCGGTCGTCCTCACCACTAGGCTATCACAGCTTTCTTTTAGTTTATATACGTCAGATATAATACCTAGATCAAAATAAATAGCTTCTAATAAGTACAGTAAACTTATCTCTAATAAAAAAATACCTAATAACTAAAATAAAATGTTTAATCTGTGGACAGTACGATATTCAAAGATAAATGCAGATTGGCATTTCGATGAAAGACGACTGTCTTCGAACGAAGTATTGAGGAGTATTTTATTACTTTCCTTCAGTCTGCAAGCTGTCTCTCAGCGACTTTTCTCTACCACCTCGTTCATGAAAACTATATAACTTCGTAAGGCACTTGTCCCACCGGTGACGATGAACGAGAAGCGAGTAGAGCTAGAAACGAGTTGGCGAGCAGCGAGAAACGAGTGTGCAGTTCCGATAGTTTTGTCGCTGGGCTATAAGCGAGTGTACTAGTGTGATGGGCGATTACTCGCGCCACTCGCTCGCGGCGGCAGTCCGCAGGTCTTTTGGTCTCTCGGCGTGAGTTCTGAACAAGCGAGCATCGTTGAGCGAGTATCGCTGAGCGACTATTATCTTTGATAGCTCTGGTCGCTCAGCGACAAACTAGTGGGGTGAGTCCTCGCCGGCAGTGTAAACAGTCAGCGATCAACTATTAATAGGTATACCTATGGATCTTTTTTGTTTACACGGATTGTATATCTATTGAGCGAGAAAATAGCCTATAGTCAGTCGCTTTCTCGCCTGCGGTGAGACAAGTGCCTAACACCGGATTCAGTGTTTTTAATTAAATCTGTCTTTAGACGATCACTGCAGATGGACGTTAAGACTTTCCCTTGTGAACCAATACCGATTCTCAACTTTCCTTATCCTTCCACTTTCTTTTCCCACACTGGAAGAAGCTCTTTTTTGAGTTTACTTGTACGAGATCTCTACTATAGGACTTTTCAGTAGGATTAGTACGAGTTTGCACATTACGAAAACGTAGATTGATTTCGAGTATCGAAACTTACTATTCGAGTACTTCTCGAAACAAAATGAACATAATTTGGCTTGTTTTAGGGTCCATACATCTACAGTCATCGGCCCAAGCGGAAACTTTGAGAAATAAAAATCGGAAGTACTGAATGTTAGACTTTAAAGCTGTAAAGCTTTAAGACTTTAAAGCTGTAAGGAGTAGGTCCATTAGGTGCATTTTACTTTGACATTATAGTTTTTCGATATTCGAAATCTAACAACGTTGGCGAAACGTGCAAATTCATATTAAAGGTATAGTTCCAGGAAGTAACTCTTTATCACTCCTACGAGAACTATGAGCGGCCCTCTGTCACTTGAACTTGGTTCTGGTTTGGAAAATATGTAGGTATTATAGTCTGTTCGTTTTCTTACGGTCGCCTTTTGTGTCCAGCCGCCTCCGCCGCGCGGTGTTTTGCCAAAGACACCGCCGTGACTTCAAAGCATGCCGCGAGGGGTGCACAGACACAAGGGGTTTTGGCGTTTTATACCTACTCATATTTTTTCATTAAAATTCTCTTTCCTTTTTATATTTTTTTATATTCGTATTTTATTACAATATAACCATAAACATAAAATATTCTCATGAACACGGTTCTTCTCTCAAAATGAGAAGGATTTTAACCATAGTCTACCACGCTGGCCAAGTGCGGATTGGCAGACTATTCGGAGATTCTGTTAGAATAGAAAAAAAATTACAAACAGAAAAAAAGTAATAAAAATTAAAGCAGAATACTAAGAGCACCTGCGCCTGTACCGACACTAAGTTACCGAACAAACTATACATATATTCTATTCTCTCAAAAAAGATCATACTTAATTGATAAGGATAGATAAATTTAAGCACAGGAATGCAATAAGCTCTCAGGAGGAATTATGACTAAAACCACCCAAAATTCTTGAACGGACTCATCTATGCAAAATTTTGATACGGCTTTACTTGTTAACTTGATACCTACCTGAAATGATAGCCCGAGGAAATACCTGACCCAATTTAAAAAAAAATCACTTCAAGAAAGACCAGTCGAATCGCGTGAATCGCATCCAGTCTCACTTTGCACAGCTCGAAAACTTTACTCAATACTCGAAATACAATGACTTCAGACTTTCAGAGTAACATAGACCTAAACTATCTTATTTTTTTATGGTTTGAATTCGCCAATACATACATACATACATAATACATTTAGCATTCGAAAACAGCTAGCGCTCCAAGCAGAAATGTTGTAAAATAAATATTCGAAGTATTGAATTACGACTTCAAAATAAGAGTCTTTCGGTTCATTTTGCATCACATATTACAGTTTCTCGATAAATTATATCGAATTAATTATATAATTAATTATTTCTGAAGTTACATCTATATCTATACTAATAATACTAATAAATAAAAAAGTGTCTGTCTGTAATTTCGAAATAACTACCTCATATTAAGCTCATACGGTTATTTGAACTGTACCATAACCGAATCACACGTATTTAAAATTTTTGTCTGTCTGTCTGTCTGTTTGAACGGGCTAATCTTCAGAACGGCTGAAGCGATATTGACGGGACTTTCACATACAAGTAGAGAATCAACCAGGGAGTAACATAGGCTACTTTATTAACCGACTTTCAAAAAAGAAGGAGTTGTGTTTTTCTACCTATGTACACCGATATCTCCGAGAATCTGAACCGATCTGCGTATTTTTTTTTTAAATTTTTTTTTTTTAATTGATAGAGAAACATTGCGACTCTGTTTCGTAAAAAAATTGGATTCCAACTCCTCAATCCCATGGGCGCCGGCAGGGGGGTGCCAGGTGGTGCACTTGCACCCCTTGGGAATCTCGGGATCAACAGGAATTATTGAAATGAAAAGCCGTCTGTTGGAAATCATTTTGTAAATGTCTCGAACATAAAATAAACCGGGCTTCAGATTTCGATTTTCATTTCCGACTAAAATTTCAGTTTTTTATTAACAATCATAATACGGCGAACATTGTAAGAAAACTAAAATCTGCACCACCTGGAAATTATTTCTGCCGGTGCCCATGCTCAATCCTGATGCTGTAGGGGACCTAATCCCCAAAACTAATGGGATTTAGAAACTTTCGATTATTTAAATTGATATTGGGGGTATCAATTAAAGACTTTATCGTTGAATGAAATCGAGTAGGTACATATCCAACTCCTCAACCCTGATGCTGTAAGGAATTGCATTCCGAAATCGTGGGGATCCCACGGGATTTTTCCGTTTTGGGGACGGGTTAATATAGATAAGCTACTTTTTTATCTGGAAAATCAAAAGTTCCCACGGGATTTTTAAAACCTAAATTCACACGGGCGAAGCCGTGGGCATCATCTAGTAACAAATAAAATTTAAAACATAGAGGTATTTATTTACCTTTCGAAGTAAAAGAGTGTATAGTCACTAATGTCGCAACTTGAATACCTCCTATAGGTACTATACTATACACTTGTTATAAAAACCCTCTTAGTAGTAGTATTTACCAATTATTCAATTTATTCATGTTGCCACTCTCCTATTTTAATGTATATTTTGAGTACGAAATAATTATAAAAAAGTCACGCTATTCACCGCAATATGCACCGATAGTAAAATTATGATTATAGACAACCTAAGACATTCTATTACTGGTCTAGGATCCCACCTTAGAAATTTCTACCCTCATCTGTTATTTAAACGAATTATATGTCAAATGAAAGATTATTTTATTCTTAATCGAACCGTATTTGGTTGCCTGGTCAAAAGTGGTGCTAAATCATGGTTGCCTGGATTTTAAGATATAAAATGTTCGGTGCGGTGTGTTCTGTCACTTTCAACACTCGCACCGAACATTTTATATCTTAAAATCCAGGCAACCATGATTTAGCACCACTTTTGACCAGGCAACCAAATACGGTTCGATTAAGAATAAAATAATCTTTCATTTGACATATAATTCGTTTAAATAACAGATGAGGGTAGAAATTTCTAAGGTGGGATCTCCTACTATACGATTTTATCACGCTATAACCTATTGTTAAGAATATAAATTAACGTACTTAGTTGCAAATAAATATTGATCTTCTCAATTTAATAGCACCTATTTATTACGGTAATCTTAGTGGAAGCTACAATTGACTGGCTAACACTAATACCCTAGTAATACCCATTTATAATGTAAGATACAAGTGCACCGAATAAGACGCTTGCTTGTCGTATGATATGATTGAACATAGAGATGTCGTTTAACATCATAATAATATTAATATCTAGAGAGAGAGTGCTTTGAAGATCATACATTAATATAGAATTGCTTTATTGAACAAAAGAGTAACAAAATGTTAATAAATTTTTTCAAGAAATATTCGAAAGAATGATCACAAATTCAATATTGAAAATACATAATATTAAGGGTATTATAGTACCTATGTATTACAAAAACAAAGTCATTGTGCTACCTGTCTGTTTGAGATTTTTTTTACTATACACACACTATCTCGGAGAAATTGTCTATTACGAGCTATACATATGATTAACTAGCGGACCCGGCAGACGTCGTCCTGCCCGCTATTAGCGTCACCTACCGGGTCCAATTTTTCTACTTATATACCTTCCTCTTGAATCACTCTATCTATTAAAAAACCGCATCAAAATCCGTTGCGTAGTTTTAAAGATTTAAGCATACATAGGGACCAAAGAGTTCCCAAGAGGGAGCAACGCGAAATATTATTACTCGTCAAGACGGCCGCGCCTACTGGCTATGTGTGCGTGACCTCGGTAATCGCGCCGTGTACGATACAACCTCGAATCGCATATGTGTGCGCGCCTAGGGATACCGGTTATTTGGACAATTGCACAATTTTTATAGATAAATCAAGTATGGTGTAGGATAAAATTTTGTTTTTATTAATTATTTATCTTTAATCTACGTGTGTGTAAAACTGTTTGTTTAATGTAAATCAATAGTTTGCCATGGAAACAGCATTAGTAATTACTTGATTACAGAATATTCATTAGGTATCTACCTCATTATTTAAATATCGGCTGGACCGATTATGATGGAATTTTTGGTGTGTGTTTGTGTGGGTAAGAAGATAGTTTGTATCTACAATTGGACCCTGTAGGTGGTGCTGCAGTCATGTTCTAGGATTTTTTTTATTACGAACAAATTTTGTTGAAATTTTGTAAGTTTCTTGTCCCTGGGGAGTTTAGATTCATAACCTAATTGAATCCGGTAGGTGGCGCTGCAAATTCGTAACACTAGATACTAAATAAAAATTATTTCTTGATTTAGTCAAATACTTTTATAATACGTTTCCAACAGTCGTCATGTCGTGTCCTTCTGATGACAGCTGTCCAGCGATGTCTTAGTATTGGATCCGTTGGAAATCTACATTAATTAAGTATTAATAATAATTATAAACTAATTAGAAAATTTATTTTTAATTTTTTTTTATATAATTTATATTTATAATCATAATTATTTAGAACTAGGAAATGCCCGCGGCTTCGCCCGCGTGAATTTCGGTTTTAAACAAATCCCGAGGGAATCGTGGATTTCCGGCTCCCGTTCCCGCTCCCTTTTCCAACCTTTATACCTACTATCAAGGAAGTTCTCTATATTAATCTACCTATAGCTGTAGCTATAGATTTCGGGTTTTTCAAAATCCCGTGGGAACTGTGAATTTTTCCAGGATAAAAAGTAGCCTATGTTTTAAGTCAGGGCATATTCTATCTCCATTCAAAATTTCAGCCAAATCGGTTTAGTAGTTGCGGCGTGATTGAGTAACAAACATCCAAACATACAAACATCCAAACATCCAAACATCTAAACATCCAAACATCCACACTTTCACATTTATAATATTAGTAGGATAATTATTATTTAAAAAAATTATTGAAGGTCAAAATTCAGTAAGTATAATATTAATAATAAATATTTACTATATTCCGGGACTTCCCTATATTTGTGGCAAATTACCTCACTACTGGCAACAAATTGATTTTATTAATAATTATTAATGTTCACACACGTATAACATACAACAATATATTTTTGCACAATAATGTGCAAAATACCACAATGCTCAGCTGGTATCACCGGCCAGTTCGACGTACCTATAAAACATCGAAATTAAAAATCCTATTTTCTCAAAAAAACATACGCAAATGTAAAAACTTACTGATGATATGAGATCTTCGACCTCTTATTTTGTTGTGAAGGATAATTACGACATAATTTCACCGCACAAACCGGCATATTTTTTTATTTTTCGGGAGCTGTTTACTGCGTAGTTTATTAAGTGACACTGAAGTAGGTGAGAGCGATCCTACCAATTTAAGTGAACATTTTTTAGGGCGCACTCGTGAGTTACATTATCAATCTGGCCATGTGGATAATCAAAGATAGGGACATAGGGATATAGGGACAGAGAAAGCGACTTTGTTTTATACTATGTAGTGATGATATGCCCGTACGAAGTCGGGAAGAGTGTGTTAGTAAAAAAAAACCACTAAAATCAATTTCAGGCCAACATGGTAGCTATCCGAACTAAACGTAGAAAGCAGTGTATATTTACATGGTCTTTTTCGTTTGCGCAGTGCACATGCAGTCTGGCTCCAGTTAATCATCGAAATTGGTTTTCTATCATCGAAATTCGAAACTAGGTACCTAATAGCTTTAAAAGGGGCTTCTTGTATCCATACAGCATTTTTAGTCTCGTAAAAGGTAGAGATCGACCAGAATCTCATGAAAAATAGGGAAATTAAATTTTGTAGTAGGCAACACTAGGTTAAATCGGCTGCCCTAGTGATAAACAAAGTAATTACATTCAGAACACCTTACCAGGGATCGTTTCACGAAACGAAAAATCAAGCAACTGCATTTTAAATACAAAAACAAAGTAATCAACATCCAATTACTTTGTTTTTGTGTTGTGCTTGTTGTTTACTTTGTTTTTGCATTTATATTCTGGGTTAGTGAGTGCAGTTACTTTGTTTGGGCAATTTAAATTTCAGTAAACGGTTCAAGTTATTTGAAATATTAAACTGTGGTAAAAAACTACTCGACATAAAACTTTTGTTAATGCAAAAAGTCAATTTCACAAAAAATTACAGTTACTTTGTTTATCGCTAGGGCAGCCGTAGTGTTGCTAACCTTAGAATTTCATTTCCCTATTTTTCATGAGATTCTGGTCGATCTATACTTTGTTTATCGCTAGGGCAGCCGTAGTGTTGCTAACTTTGGAATTTTATTTCCCTATTTTTCATGAGATTCTGGTCGACCTCTACCTACAGTGGATTTAAAAATGTTTTATTTGTGTCGTTTATATTGTCAAAATGAGACAGATAGTTACCACAGTTTCACAATCCTAACAGTTAAGCAACACCTACGATGTCAAGCGATGCCGATGCCCGTGTAGGAATTTGCACCATCCTATATACGGCACTTAAAAACTCGGGTCAACCCGCGTTGATTGGTACTACAAATTAAGTGAGTCTGTGGTACACGGCCCGAGCCATTCTCCATCTCGCGATACGTCCACCGTTGCTCTGTAAGGCAATTTTCAAAATATGAATTTTTTAAAAGTCACCAATTATTATCATTATTATATTATTATGTACATCAAAACATAATACTGAATCGAAAAGCTTGAACCTTTTATGTTACTGTCATGAACATAAATATTTTGCTTTGGGTAAAGTTATTAGGCTTGCAAGCTTGATTAGTTCGCTAGACTCACTGTATGATAAGAAAAGTAACGAACAAAAGGGTACTTATATATCGACCAGAATCTCATGAAAAATAGGGAAATTAAATTTTGTAGTAAGCAACACTAGGTTAACTCGGCTGCCTTAGTGATAGACAAAGTAATTACATTCAGAACACCTTACCTGGGATCGTTTCACTAAACGAAAAATCAAGCAACTGCATTTTAAATACAAAAACAAAGTAATCAACATCCAATTACTTTGTTTTTGTGTTGTGCTTGTTGTTTACTTGGTTTTTGCATTTATATTCCGGGTTAGTGAGTGCAGTCACTTTGTTTGGGCAATTTAAATTTCAGTAAACGGTTCAAGTTATTTGAAATATTAAACTGTGGTAAAAAACTACTCGACATAAAACTTTTGTTAATGCAAAAAGTCAATTTCACAAAAAATGTCAGTTACTTTGTTTATCGCTAGGGCAGCCGTAGTGTTGCTAACCTTGGAATTTCATTTTCCCTATTTTTCATGAGATTCTGGTCGATATATACCTATCTTTTTTTAGTGTTAAAATAGCCTCCATATTTTCACATACAACGGAAGTGCACATTCGGAAAAATGCATTTGTCATGAAAAAAAGGCAAAAAGCGTTGGTATTCGTACCTACGTGACGAATTCAACTGAAAACGCACGTAGACAATTAACTGAGACTGACGTCTGCAGTAATAGGTACATGCACTGAATCCACGGAACCTCGTCTCGATTAAAATCTGAATAAATACGACACAATTTATTGCCAATTTATCGAGAGTAACGAATATACAATGAGCACGAACAAATCCGATATTTTAAAATCTTTTTCATGTCAATGGGTAATTATCAAACCAGTCAGTCAGTCGATTGAAAGACAATACAGAATATTATAATTACTTTTATTAGTATTCATAAAGTGAAAAGTTTTTTGAATATAAGATAGATGTAAATGTTTGTTTATGAATCCTATCATGTATTTCAAGCGTTATCTAATTAACATGGTTAGTGATAATATCGTTTATATTATTAGCGCTAAGGATTCACTCGTATAGATCTTATTTTAATTAAGAAAATATCCGTTTTGGTTTTATCAAAGATCTGTAATTATCTCAAATCAAATAATGTGGTGGTACAACGCGAAAATTTCATTTGAGACGTTAATATCATAGCTTTTAGCTGTATTTAATTTTCTTGCTTGAAACTGCCAAGAAATATCAAGTTGGAAATGAAATTCGCAGCAATAGCATTTAATTTCCTTGAAATAGTGAAGTCAGCATAATTAATCGCAACGTAGTTATCGTTTGCCTTACTAAGACTCGTATCAACATCGTATAGTTTGTTTATAGCGAAATGTATGCAATTTGCGAGCTTGTTGCATTTTTGAAACGTAATAAAAGGTTACCTATGCATCGTATCCCAGGTCGGGCCAAAAAAGAAAACTTATCGACTTTTTCTATCGAGTAGGTACCTCCCCTCCCCCCCTGCCCTTCGTGTATCAACGAGCATGTAAAGCTGTTGGTACTGCCCCTGATCTCTCTCCGGCCGTATCGCGTTGGCATCCCATCGGACTATGAGAGTGAAGGAATAGAGAGTGCAACAGTGTGTTGCACAGACTTGGGCACCATAATATATCCTGCGTAGTTGGCTAGTCTCGGCCTCATTTGAGATTGGCCGCCGTGACCGAATTTCGTTTAGGACGACATTATAATTAGTGTATGTAAGTACCCAGGAATATAGAGACCGAATCGCAATCTAGTGTAGAGACCGCAGCGGCAGCAGAGCTGAATATTTTGATTTCTAGGAACATATAATGTTTACTATAAAATTATTTTACTGTAAACTTATTTAGATTTTTTAAATAAACAGTCATGTTAGAGAAAGAGATTTAGTAAATTACCTATACCATTCACAAAATTAACATTAGCCAAAAAATTGGTTTCAGCACTTTAGTAAATATCAAGTAGGTATAGTTTTTAAATCTTTGAAAATTCTTTTTAATTGGATACTCTTAAGTTCTCAAGTAATAACTTTAGGAGACTGTGCATTAAGCACAATATAAGTAGGTACGTTTTAGCAAATAAGTCTTTAGCTATTTTAATAAAAGAGAATGAACTGCAAAACTGTTTACTGCATGGGAGAACTGTTCAAAAGTAGCATTCATTCTATTTATGACCCGCATTAAAGTTATTTAATAAAACGTATATACGAGCAGTTTCTCTTTTAAGAAGCATATATTTACGTTCTCTGTGATTTTTTTCATAAGGCTATTTTCTTCATTTATACTTAGTTTATGTATTATTTTTTTTGTAAGTTGATTAATAAGAGCAAAATATGTTAAGAATTAGCGAAATATGTTGTTGAACATGTTCAAAGTTTAAACGAATTAGTCTTTCTAAATGAAAAAAAAAAGATTTAATTAAACAATACGCTTTTTAGGACGGTTAATCAATTTTATAGGCCGTAAATTTTTTTGCCTCGGGAAATTACCTCTGATCATGCAATAATAAAACTGGTTTTCTTTTTTCTATGACACTATAAAAACGCCTTTTTAAAAAGCCCTAATTTTATTTGTTAGCTAATAGAAAATTTACATAACGTATTCCAGACATTGTTGCTATGCTATGATTACGATCGGTTTTTTATAGAAGCTTTCTTGGATCTTAGTTGATAAAATAATTTTTTTCAAAGAAAAATGAACCGACTTCAAACGAATCGAACTAAAAAGTTTAAAATAATTTTTTATTCATTTAGATTGACGATTAAACTACCTAACTCAAATGATATATAATTTTTTGAAGTCGGCGCCAAATGACTTCAAGTTCACTTCAAGTCGAAAATGTGCCCCCTGGGTCCCAGACTCACCCTCCGCGACCAGGTTCACCGCGCTCGCATTCAAAAGTGGATAATCTGATTTTACTTACACGAATTGAATGTGGTTTGGCGCCGACTTCAAAAAATTATATATCATTTGAGTTAGGTAGTTTAATCGTCAATCTAAATGAATAAAAAATTATTTTAAACTTTTTAGTTCGATTCGTTTGAAGTCGGTTCATTTTTCTTTGAAAAAAATTATTTTATGCTTTTTTGTGATTTGTTTTCTTTATATTAGGTAATAATAATAATAATAATATAAATGAGAACTATGTAAAATAGATTATGACCTATATATTATTAATTATTATTAAATATCCTGTGACATATACATTTTATGTGTCATACTATACGTGAGTGGTTTTATTATGTTCTAACCCAACCTAACCTAACTTTTGATCTATACAAGATTAGTTTGTATGCGTAAAACTCTTGTATAATTTGGATAGACCGTAATTTACAATCTATACGCGACTAGTTTCACACCCTTGCGGTTTGGCTTTGTATAGAATGGAAATACACGTAACCGTGCACAAACTCCAAGGAATCACTCTATATGCAACTGTACTGACCCAAAACTTTTTGCAAAAGGTCAATGTTACGTAGACGTAGCAGAGTGAAGTCTTTGGACAGAATAGCTTTATCAGACTTCAGCAAATAGGTCTGGCAATCTCAGAGAACATATTAGTGACATATGTGTACATTTATGCTTATAACTTCGTACGTAAGAATGATAATTCGATGTGTTATATACTAAAACCTTCTTGAGAGTATGTAAATAACGATAGTGAAACAATCATCAAAATCGGTTCATTAGTTGCGGAGATAATCGCGAACATACTTACATACATACATACATACATACATACATACATACATACATACATACATACAACGGGTGCCACCGTCGGAAATGGGGCTACTTTTGTCTGCCCTTCTTCACATGTGTAGAATTGTAAGCACCATTCCGAACCTGTGGTAGATTCATTTGTCGATTCGTAAACGCTTCCGAAAGTTTATCTGAATAAAATTATGATTACTTATATAAATGATAAAAAGGCGTGGATTTGACTCGTTCCAGCAATGCGCGAGACGGCAATTCAATCATGTACTTAACATAAAATTGTTATATTGATATTGTAAAATTGGAAAAGAGCAACCGCCGAGTTTCTTGCTGGTTCTTCTCGGTTGGAACGGCATTCCGAACCAGTGGTAGATTCATCTGACTATTCAAAAGCACTTGTAAAAGTTTATTTGAATAAAAAACTTTTCTATTCTATTCTATTCTATACGGGTCGAATACAGAACCTCCTTTTTTTTGAAGTCGGTTAATGATGACACAATTTAAGGTAAAAGGTGAAAAAGGATGGTAAGTACCCTTAAAAAATTAACACATTAACCACCTAGGCTAAAAAATGGGTGAGTAATCTTATATTCTGATACTTCTGCCCGCGGCTTAGCCCGCGTGAATTTCGGTTTTTCACAAATCCCGAGGGAATCGTGAATTTTCGGTTCCCGTTCCCGTTATATACCTACTTTCAAGGAAGTTTGCTATAGGAATCTACCTATAGCTGTAGCTATAGATTTCGGTTTTTTCAAAATCCCGTGGGATCTGTGGATTTTTTCAGGATTAGCCTATGTGTTAAGTCAGGGCATAATCTCCATTAAAAATTTCAGCCAAATTGGTTCGGCGGCAGTTGCGGCGTTAAAGAGTAACAAATATACACAAACACATACGTACAGACACACACACACACACACAAAAACTTTCGCCTTTATAATATTAGTGTGATTTTTGTCGTGAAAATTTCGGCAAGCATTGCAAGTTAGGTCATTATTATGAGCCTCGCGTCATTTCTTCCGGTCAAAATCAGACTTTTTACTGCAATAAACTTCCAACAAGCCATTTGTGGCCGGGAAGTGTTCTCTCAAATTAATCACAAGCTCACTACCGGCTTTGTTTACCAGTGCCGCTGACTTTAATAACTTCTTTATTCCAGCTTTTTATTTACACAAAGGATTAAAGGGGAAACTTTTCCTTTTATAAGCTCTCGTGGTTTTAGGTATACGAATAATTATAATATTCTCTCCATTTGTAAAGACCAGCCAAGTGCGAATCAGATCCGCGCATTAAGGATTTCGTACCTTGGTCCGAAACCTATGAGACCGCACAACTAATGTTTATTTGTAAAGTGATTTCGAAAAACTGTTTTATTTTTTAAGCTGTGATAGCCTAGTGGTTAGGACAACCGACTTCTAATCGGAGGTAGTGGGTTCGATCCCGGGCACGCACCTCTAACTTTTCGGAGTTATATGCGTTTTAAGTATTTAAACATCACTTGCTTTAACGGTGAAGGAAAACATCGTGAGGAAACCTGCATGCCTGAGAGTTCTCCATAACGTTCTCAAAGGTGTGTGAAGTCTGCCAATCCGCTTCGCCAGCGTGGTAGACTATGGCCAAAACCCTTCTCACTCTGAGAGGAGACCCGTGCTCTGTAGTGAGCCGGTAATGGGTTGATCATGATGATCATGATGATGATGTTTTATTTTTGTAACGTTGTGTTAATATTATAGTAAACTTCTACCATACGTCGTTCAAATATTATGTCAAAAACTAATGTTTAAATCTCTAAATTGCTCTCTCTTATAAGAGATGGAGGCGTCTGCCCAGCAATGGGACGTTAACGGCCTGTAATGGTGGTGACTCGTGGATGTAAACGAGTTTCTTGATGGAAGAAAAAATAAATCATTATCTTGCATGCCAAAAGTTCATAATTAGAGAAGCTTTCATTACAAAAACTACTAAGATCAACATCATACCAGATGGCGGTAATATGGAAATTGCCACCCCTAACTTAGTACTATTGTTTGATAACTAGCCCGCCAACCCGCATTGGAGCAGCGTGGCGGATCTAAGCTCTAAATCCCTCTGTCCTATGAGAGAGGAGGCCTGTGCCCAGCAGTGGGACGTAAAAAGGATGTATTGGTGGTGGTGGTGGTGGCTTTAATAACAGCGAATAGGCTTACCGTTTGACAGAAATGGTTCCCGAGGTGTGTTGCAGGAAGAGTGACGGTGTTCTGTGTCAACCATTAACTTTTATAACACCCCGTCATCCAACCAGCAGTCCTCTTGCAATTACCCCACCCATATTATCTCAGGAACCGCCTAAGTTAAAACGGTAAGCCTAAATTAAGCTAAAGAGCCAAAAAACTCATGCTAAACTTGACAAAGCTTTGTATTATTTAAATAATTACACAATATTATTAATTCGTGTGACCTGACAACACAAGGTAAATTAGTGTAAACTAATTAATATAATATTACTAAAACTAAAGTTTTCTTGGTTCTGTGTTGCAGCATTAATTCATAGTTAATCCAGCGAGACGTAAAATTAGTCAAATCAAAGCTCGTCAGCTACACTGGGCTTCAAAGCAGTTTTATGTAATGCGAGGGACCGGAAACATACCCGGGTACTAACTGGCACTCACTGAAATTGTTAAGCACTCACTGAATTATAAATATATTCATTTAAATTATCCTAGTTTGTTTACTCATACGATTAGATATGTTGGAACTACTTAATTAAACTCAAAAACAGTTACCTACGAAATTTTACACAATCATTTATTTTAGGGTTTAGTTTCTTTTCTCGTTTTTGTCTTTTTCGAAACGAATTTTTGGGGTTCCATATTAAAATCTAACAAGGTGCTGATTTCGGTAATTACTTACCTATGATACTGGCTTGAAAGTTAATTTAGATAAAAAATACTTCTATTTACATAGTTTTCTTAAAAATCACATATTTTCAGACTTAAGTAGGTATCTCTAAAGTTTGAAATGCAAAAGATCTGAAATATTTTGAGGCGATTAGTGTGAATAATGTAGAAAAACGCGTAATAATAGTTTGCTAAAATTTTACTTATACGGTCCAAAGCAAAAAAGATTTTTTAGAGGCGGAGAAATTTAACGAATAGAACCAAGGTACAGAACCCTCGGTACGCGAGTCCGATTCACACTTGACAGGTTTCATTTCATCAGTAGCAAGCTCGCGGTTTATATCAGTTTGTTTCCGACGAACTTGAGCTATAAAAAACATTATCGTTGACGTCGTTGCGCAGTCCTGTTCGCCAATAAACTCGTTGTGTTACGTTTTCCATACTATCTTCATGTTGTATATTTACATAAAGAAAACATTACATAAGCTTAATTATTATTAGCATAACATTAGCTTAATTATTATAATAGCCATCTATCAAACGCTGTTTTGCCTAGCTGACCGAGATGGCTTTACTTCACCTTTAGCTGTTTATGTAATGTTTTCTTTATGTAAATAAAATTTTCCGCAAATCAAACATTAAATTAAGGCTGTGCGATGTAATTTCAGTGTAAATATATAATCCATTCGTTCTTAAATGTTCTTAAATGGTAATAATAAATTAGTATGGAAAACGTACCACCTTAATGTATAATCTATGAAATTATAATTTTGTAGTCATATACCTACTTCATAGTCTTTAAAGGTATATTCATAATATTATTGTACAGTTTCATGCTTCTTTCTCTTTAGAGTGTTGGATGTAGCCCAGGAAAATTAAGGTTTGACCTGGAATTAAATTAGTAATCATAATTAATTTAAAATCAAACTTATTTCTATCTTGCTTTTAAGAAGTGTTTAAGCGTTAGTAGTCATACATACTTAGCAATATTTATTGTAGTTCCTTAAAACTATTTTTAATTGGATGCTAAAACAATGTAGGAGTTGTTGAACAGACTGAATTATTTCTAGAAAGTTGTCACTTGTGATTTGATCTTACGATTTTATAATAATAAAACCGACTCGTGCATCTAAATATGAGTTTTTAATTTATCTTTTTTCTCTAAACTTTTACGTCAAAGCTTTCCAGTTTTCAGCTTATGCATACTAAAAGTGCTTCATGTCTAAAATCAAGTGACAAAATACACTGTATAATGTCGTAGTGTCGACAGATTAATGGAAAAAATAAAAGCGTGCCCTTGCTTTGTTCAGCAATTAAAGAAGCCAGTGACATTAACATCGAAGAGTTATCCAGGTGCATTTTGTTTTTTACATGAGTGTACTTAGAGTGAACCTTTTTGATTTTTAGTTAAAGTATCCGTTTGGCACAAAGTGGAAAGAGAATGAATCTGCAGCAGATTTTTTGATGATAATGGTATTGTGGCTGAGTAGAAAAATATTTATTATAGTGTACTAAGTATATAAAAGTAAAAAACCATTTTGCTAACGGAAAATAAGATGAACATTTAAATAAGATCCTAAAACACTCTGAACTAAATCTCTATTATAATTCTATATAATGTGTTTTTGGTTTCACGTTGGTAGGTATAGATCGACCAGAATCTCATGAAAAATAGGGAAATTAAATTTTGTAGTAAGCAACACTAGGTTAACTCGGCTGCCCTAGTGATAAACAAAGTAATTACATTCAGAACACCTTACCTGGGATCGTTTCACGAAACGAAAAATCAAGCAACTGCATTTTAAATACAAAAACAAAGTAATCAACATCCAATTACTTTGTTTTTGTGTTGTGCTTGTTGTTTACTTGGTTTTGCATTTATATTCCGGGTTAGTTTGTGCAGATACTTTGTTTGGGCAATTCAAATTTCAGTAAACGGTTCAAGTTATTTGAAATATTAAACTGTGGTAAAAAACTACTCGACATAAAACTTTTGTTAATGCAAAAAAGTCAATTTCACAAAAAATGTCAGTTACTTTGTTTATCGCTAGGGCAGCCGTAGTGTTGCTAACCTTGGAATTTAATTTCCCTATTTTTCATGAGATTCTGGTCGATCATTATCCACAACTTCTAGCGTAAACTCCATTGATATACGTACTCAGTAATTTTTATTTGTTCTAATAATGAAAATATTTGCTAGAAGCTCAGAGAACCATTTACTTATACAGAAATAAACTTTTAATATATTTCTGAAATACTTACTACTCTTTTCTTTTATCAAACTCGGCAAGAACACTGCAGTATCTCATATGTTTCGTCGATTAGATTTTTATTGCTTTTCATACTCGAAATTTTCAGTGCGAACGAATTTTGAAATGATCCACAGTAAAGATTAAAAATCCGATAAAAATGGACGAGATTTTTCGAATATTTCATAACGAAAATAGTATTTCAACAGCTCGACTACGTTATTAGTTTTTTTTTTAATATTCTAGAGAGCGAAGATATCATTCAGTTTTGTTTGTTAGTAAGGATTTATGCAATATGCATCTTTATGCAATTTTATTGAAAGAAATTGTTGTTGAAGATTATATTATATACCTATTCGACTATTCGATATGCTTCCTTTAATATCCTTTTCAGTCTTGTGTATATTTTAGATGACGAATATTAATTTCACAAAAACTTCATAGTAAATAATAGGTATAATATTTCTCAACTCTATATAAATTAGGTTAGTAATAGTCCCTAGTCTTATTTATTTTAGAAAACAATTGAACTTGAATACCTTAACAGAACCACTGAAGTATCAACTTATTAGAATAGAATAGAATAGAAAAGTTTTTTATTCAAATAAACTTTTACAAGTGCTTTTGAATAGTCAGATGAATCTACCACTTCGTCCATTCTTATGGTAATTTACCCTCCGAGTCACGCGACCTTCTGTCCTGGCCCTGATAAAATGCAAATTGATTCCGCTATAGACTGACCTTAAAATTACTTCCTTGTTAAATCTACTCGGTTTGAGACAATAGGTCAGCTACAATGAGGTTTGAAATCATTGGTCAGCTATGGAAATAAATTTCAATCAAACCAATGATTTTTTAATCAAACAATCTAACTATATAAATAGTCTTAATTCACATTTTACATTAGTTTGGTAAGCGTTAATATTTATCAAGTGTATTGAATGTTCTGTGGTGTATTTCTTGACTTAATGAGACAAAGCAAAATAATTTATTTATTTGAATCAGGTAGTACTGGTGACCTCACTAACTTTACACCAATATCTGTAATAAGAATCTATTTTTAGTAAATTGTATAAAGAATAGGTGTTTAAACCTACTTACATGAACCCGGGACGAGTCAGCTTGTGGTACTTATTCTGTAGAACATAATCTCGAAACTAAATTGAAAAAAAAATCCTTTTCATAATGTTCACTGCGGAAAAGTACCTATAGCATTTCATTTATCACACTACTTATCTTCTATCTTCTTCTATAATATAATAAAACTGTAACAGATCCATTTCTGTACATTGAAGATATTTTGAAAATTTTTATTGGAGGGCACTCTATAATCGATACTGAAGCCAAAACTGCAATTTTTTTCATTTTTGTCTGTCTGTCTGTCTGTCTTTCTGTCTGTCTGTCTGTCTGTCTGTCTGTCTGTCTGTCTGTATCTTGGCCGCGCATCACGCCGAAACTACTGAATGGATTCGAATGAAACTTGGTACGATTTGAGTTTATACTCCGAGGTAGGACATAGGATACTTTTTATCCCGAAATTCAGCACGGTTCCCTTGGGAGAGGGGATGAAAGTTAAAACGTGTATTTAGCTGTAATTCATTAACGCGTTGTTCGATTTCACTCATTCTTTTTTTGTTAGAAAGGTAGTACTTTAAGTATTGTCCCGTAAATATTTCAAGGTCATAGGTTTTTTATTTTAGAAATGACAGACATTTATTGGGTTCCAATAACTTGGGACCCGGATCTTTGTACGTACGGCTTATTTTAAACTGGCGTGCATTTAAATTTATGTTTGTCGTTCTGTCTATTTGTTCCAGCTAATCTCCGAAACGGCTGGATCGATTTTAATGGAACTTTCAATGTTATAAGGAGTAACAGGTTACATTTAGCTTAGGTACATAACAGAATTATGGGATCCGATCCGATCCTATATAAAACCTATAAACACGCGAACGAAGTCGCGGGGGTCAGCTAGTAATAATATAAAGGCGAAAGTTTGTGTGTGTGTGTGTATTTTTGTTACTCTATAACGCCACAACAACTACTGAACCGATTTGGCTGAAATTTTGAATGGAGATAGATTATGGCCTGACTTAACACATAGGCTTTTTATCCTGGAAAAATCCACAGTTCCCACGGGATTTTGAAAAAACCGAAATCTATTGCTATAGCTATAGGTAGATTACTATAGCAAACTTCCTTAAAAGTAGGTATTAAGGTTGGAAAAGGAGCGGGAACGGGAACCAGAAATCCACGATTCTCTCGGGATTTGTGAAAACCGAAATTCACGCGGGCGAAGCCGCGGGCAGAAGCTAGTAAGTAATAAATTAATTTAGTTTAGCTTTGAGATACAAAATATAATTTATGTACAAAATAATTGCCGTAAAAATACAATAATTTACCACCTCAATACGGCTATTTTGACGAATAAAATGTTTAGTGATTTATGACGATCCACTTTGAAAGTGCCTATCACAGGCCAATCGATGCAAGGTATATTAGCGTTTTAAAGACACGCACTATCGAATTTACCAATCAAACCAAAGCAGGTGGAAACTGAAAGCCGATATTTAAACTACCTAACTTCACAATTTTCATGAGCCACAGGAAAAGTGTAGTAGGTAATAGTATAATAAATCAACTTGTGGTTAATCGAAAATTAGTCGGTTAGCGGCAGGCTTCAGTAAGATACGTACTAGTATACGTAGTCAATTATGGTTGAAATTACATGCATTACCGTTTTGGTGGCAATCGATCAATTCGATCGTATAACAAGTATAAATAAAAAATTTAAAAAACCCCCGACATTCGCCATTTTGTGGCGGCGGCCGTCTTGGATTTGCATAATGCTATTCTACTAGTCAAGCTCTTTCGTTTGATACCCATATTAAGGGAGTTGTGAAGAAATATGTAATCCGCCAATTTGTAGCGGCGGCCATCTTGGATAGATTTTCATCAAACATAGCTAACAACACTCAACTAATTTACCTTTCAAACAAAAAAAAACCGCATTCAAATCGGTTCACCCGTTTGAGCGCTACAGGGGAACAGACAGACACACACACACACACACACACACACACACACACACACACACAGACACGTCAAACTTATAACACCCCGTCGTTTTTGCGTCGGGGGTTAAAAATTACAGCTTCAGATGACGACCATTCACCTCTGATTGGCAGACACTCGCTCGCTATTGGCTGAAATGCGCTGCTGCAGCAAGAATACCGTAAATTCAGCCAATCACCATAATTGAGATTGTAACTACAATTGATGCAGCTTTTAGACAATCGACGAGTTAGATTTATAATTATGCGTAATTTATTAATTATCTTTGGAATGAAAAAAACTTTCGTCTCATCTATTCAAATGCATTCAAATGTGTCTGGTTAATTTCCCTGATATTAACATTAGTCAGCCTTCAAACATTACCACGGCAAAGGTTTGATCGTTCTTTATGAGAAAACCAACATTGTCCGAACAAACTATTAACTCGAGCTGCGGTCGAAACCCAAATCAAATAAACCGGATTAGATGATCGCTTTATGGCGGTGGCAGAATAGGCGGGTGATCTCGGAAGGCGCAATTCTTGCGCCAGATTGAATGCAAAATTGGATGATGCCACTCTTTTTATTGTGAGGGCCCCGAGATCGTTGGGAGGAAATAAAAATTGGTAACTAGACACCCAATTTTATGTTCTCTTACAATGTTTGAGAGGGTTGATTGCGTCTGTCAATAATGATTCTAACCGATACTTTGAACAGTTGGTATTTTGTAGGTATTTTGTGCTTTGAACGTTTCATTGCTTTGTTGCTCTCAGTTTTACAACTTTTCTCACTATTCCTTTATTGCTTATGTTGTAGCTACTGAATTTCTTGGTGTGTTTGATTAAGATTTCTACAGCTACGAAGAGCTGGCGAAATAGAACTTAAAACTACTAATAAAATATTATGCAAAACTGGTCAGTTCATTCCAAAGTTATTCAATAAAACGGGGAGTGCTGGTTTTTCCAGATGTGCACACATAAATTCACACCAGTTCATATTTTATAAGAAAACTAGCAATTGCCCGCGATTTCGTCTACGTTGAATTTATTAGACTCCCTTAGACAAAGTATCAGTTGACGAAGAAGACGTAGCAATTGCTTGTATCGGTGGAGTGTTTTAATGTTGTTGGAATTCAATTCCAACTTGTTTTGTCTTGGTAAATAATTCAGTGTTTATGGAAGATACGAACTTTTGGGACGCAAGGTCTTAGTTTGGGACCACAGTTCGGGGTGAACATACTTAATTATTATTTCGTAGATGGGTATTTAACATAGGAAATACGGATTGCTTTAATTTAATACACGAAATTTGAAAGCTATAGTATCAAGATAAAACTGATAAAAGATATTGACTAGGTATTACGTATGTAATTACATGATATACCTACGGCTGGACTTACGTACCTAATTTATGTACGCTCACCACAAAATTAGAATAGAAATCTACAGTTCAGAATGTATCAATCACTGGAATAATTAGTTGGTTAACCACAGATTTTAGTTAGCGCTCTAATCGACAAAACAGGTTAATTCTGAGATTGTCATTTATTATCAGAGCAGCAATGACCCTCATTATGTGGTCCAGTCTAACTCAACTCAAGTCGTGCTTTTTGTAATTCAGTAAATAGGCGCTGAACCTGCTTACTGTCAATAATAAATCTTTATCGTATGCATAGAATATAACAGAATATAATAGAAAAAAATTTCTTCGAGTAAACTTTTACTAATGCTTTCGAAGTGCATATAACGCACGCACTTTGAGGACCGACGAAAAGATCATCGAGCTGGAAGAAGCAGTGAGCAAGTTGAATTGGGGTGTCATAGGGTTATCTGAAGTCCGAAGAGAGGGGGAGGACTCGATAACCCTTAAATCCGGCAACTTGCTTTACTACCGGGAGGGCGATCAAAAATCCCAGGGTGGTGTCGGGTTTCTCGTCCACAGGTCCCTCGTTAACAACATTGTGCAAGTCGAAAGTGTGTCGAGCAGGGTAGCGTACCTTATACTCAGAATAACCAAACGGTATTCGCTGAAGGTCATACAGGTCTACGCACCGACATCGACACATACCGACGAGGAAGTAGAGGTCATGTATGAGGACATATCAAAAGCCATGCATGCCTCTAATACCTACTACAGTGTTGTGATGGGGGATTTCAACGCAAGGCTGGGTAAGCGAAGCGGTGTAGAGTTGAAAGTGGGACAATTTGGCTATGGGCGACGGAACCATAGGGGCCAAATGTTGGCCGACTTCATGGAGAAAGAGGGCCTCTTTATGATGAACTCTTTCTTCGAAAAGCGGCCACACAGGAAGTGGACCTGGATGAGCCCCGACGGTTCTACGAGAAATGAGATCGACTTCATCATGTCTACCAAGCGGCATGTATTCAATGATGTCTCTGTGATCAATAGGGTAAAAACCGGCAGCGATCACCGTATGGTACGAGGCACATTGAATTTGAACATAAAGCTCGAAAGGGCCAGACTGATGAAGTTAACGCTCCGACCTTCTCGCGCCCATATCCAGAACCCCGAGAGCTTCCAACTCGAATTGCAAAACCGATTCGCTTGCCTGGCAGATTGCGATTCTGTGGACGAACTAAACAACAGGCTGGTGGAAACTGTCCATGCGGTCGGGTCTAGGTTCTTTAAGACCCACCGTAGAAGTAGAACCAAAAAATTCTCAGACCATACTCTCAATCTCATGGAACAGAGACATGAAATGAGACTGCAGTCTTCAGGAGACGCCCTTGCTTATCGGCGGATTAATAGACAGATCTCTAAATCACAGAAACGCGATCTGCGATACTTTAACACCGAGCGTATCAAAGAAACCATTGAGCGGAACAAAGGCTCAAAGGTGTTCGCGAGAGATCTGTCTATCGGTCAAAGCCAGCTGACGCGACTGAAGACCGACAGCGGTAGTCTCATTTCGTCTAAACCTGAGATTTTGAGAGAGGTTGAGAAGTTCTACGGACAGCTGTACACGTCAACACAGAAGCCTGTTGAAGATTTGGCTAAAGATCCCAGAGCCAAATTGACCCGACACTATACCGAAGATATCCCGGACGTCAGCCTATACGAGATTAGTATGGCTCTCAAACAACTTAAGGACAACAAGGCGCCAGGTGATGACGGAATCACAGCGGAACTCCTGAAAGCAGGTGGAAAACCGGTCCTTAAAGTCTTTCAGCGACTGTTCAATTCCGTCATCGACCAGGGCATAACGCCAGAGGCATGGCACAGAGGCGTGGTGGTTCTTTTCTTCAAAAAGGGCGATAATACCCTGCTGAAGAATTATAGACCCATCTCGCTGCTGAGCCATGTCTATAAGTTGTTCTCGAGAGTCATTACGAATCGTCTCGCTCGTAGGTTCGACGACTTCCAGCCTCCCGAACAGGCCGGGTTCCGAAAAGGCTTCAGCACCATAGACCACATCCATACGCTGCGGCAGGTTATACAGAAGACCGAAGAGTATAACCGGCCACTTTGCTTAGCGTTTGTGGACTATGAGAAAGCCTTTGATTCGGTGGAAACTTGGGCTGTATTGAGATCACTGCAGAGATGCCGGATCGACTATCGGTACATCCAAGCGCTGAAGTGTTTGTACGAAAACGCCACTATGTCAGTCCGTATACAGGATCAGAATACGAGGCCAATCCAATTACAGCGAGGAGTGCGTCAGGGAGATGTTATCTCCCCGAAGCTATTTACCGCTGCATTGGAAGACGTCTTTAAGCTTCTGGACTGGAACGGACTTGGCATCAACATAAACGGCGAGTACATCACCCACCTACGGTTTGCCGATGATATAGTCGTGATGGCAGAGACTCTGGGAGACCTCAATACAATGCTCAACGATCTCAGCAGAGTTTCTCAACAGGTGGGCCTAAAAATGAACATGAGTAAGACGAAGATCATGTCTAACGCTCATGTTCCGCTCCACCCGGTAATCGTTGAGAACTCTGCACTCGAAATTGTAGACGAGTACATATACCTAGGACACACGATCCAGCTAGGTAGGTCCAATAGGCTATTTGACTAATTTTTGGAATTAGTTTTAAATTATTCTTTATTACTTATTAAAACACACTACATTGATATTTTTCGGAATATCTACAGTATTAAGAATTAAATCAATGATAAAGTTTAAGTTTTGAAAACCGCGCCAAAAACGACATTTCTGTAATAGCGCTGATCACATGATACGCGTGACGTCACAAACCAATGAGCAAGTTTATAGGTTCACACACAGAGGTCAGAGTATGTATGGGCACAGTATGGGTTACATAACCAGAAACCACAACAAAACAGCGTAGCTATCCAGTAACAATAATTAAATAGTTAAATACAAATTAAAAGTAATTAAATAGGTTAAATACAATAAATACAAAGTTAAATGCAATAAATGGAATGCGGGAGAGGAAACAAGAAAAATAACAATCTTTAATTATGTAATAAATACATAGCAAAAATATTAGCATCATCACTTTTCTCGCTCGCTCTCGGTGCGTGCGACAGAGCACGCTGCGTGATTAGTTACGACGGATGGCGCGAAAAACACTTGTGTATTTAGGTACAAATCTTTTGTTTTTGTGAGGAAATAAAGAAAAGTTATGAGTTTATCTAGTGATACCTAATTTATTAGTGGAAGAGTTTATCTAATTATTGGTATGAAAACAATTGTGTATTGTAGAGTATATGCGCTAGAAAGTCACACCAAATAAGTGAAATTAAGAGGTTAATAATGCTATTTTAATATCAATCTTATTGTTTCAACTTTAAAGTTTACTTTCGATTGGTTGATAAACTTCAATTATATCGACCAAGTAAAGTGTACTCTCAAGTATAATAATTTCAAGTGACGTCACCAGAGTAGCAACCAATCACAGAGCGTTCACGTGTCTGATAAAATTTCAAAAATTATAATGTTTTATTTCGTGCAAAATATCGCGTAAAATTACATAATTTAGTGTGATTGAGTGAAATATGTCTTTTTTAGGCTATTATCTGATAAGATGACCACAATCAATAGTATATTTTCAATGTTGTCAAATACTCTATTTTGAGAAAGAGATCAACCGCCGAATCCAACTCGGCTGGGCAGCGTTCGGGAAACTTCGAGATGTCTTTTCGTCCAATATCCCTCAGTGTCTGAAGACGAAAGTCTTCGAACAGTGCGTGTTGCCAGTGATGACTTACGGATCTGAGACATGGTCGCTGACAATGGGCCTCATAAGAAGGCTCAGGGTCACTCAGCGGGCGATGGAGAGAGCTATGCTCGGAGTATCCCTGCGGGATCAAATCAAAAATGAGGAGATCCGCAGGAGAACCAGAGTTACCGACATAGCTCATCGAGTCGCAAAGCTGAAGTGGCAATGGGCGGGGCACATTGCTCGAAGAACCGATGGACGTTGGGGTCCCAAGGTGCTTGAATGGCGACCTCGCACCAGTAAACGCAGCGCAGGTAGACCCCCCACTCGTTGGGCAGACGATCTCAAGCGAGTCGCTGGCAGCCGCTGGAATCAGGCGGCACAAGATCGTGTGCTGTGGCGATCCTTGCAAGAGACCTATGTCCAGCAGTGGACGTCCATTGGTTGAAACAAACGAACGAACGAATGCTTTCGAATCGTCAAGTGAACTACCACTGGTTCGTACTTACCGAGTAGCACCAGTATCACGCAACTCTTATTGTAACAGAAACAAAAGTAACAGATTATCAAAATGTTTATTAGTACCAAGTACATGTATGTAATTATGGACGTTTTTTGATGCCTGAACTCAATCGGATAATTTTTACGAATGGGATATTTTGTAAAGCTCGATTAATTAAAAACTATATTTGTACTGAATTTTTTAGACCTTCTAAAACTACAGACAGTATTTACAACTCAATAGTTGTTAGCTGACTTCAGAATCACGAACTCCAAATGAAAATATTTCAACGTATCGACAGCAATAGACAACTTTTATGTAAGTATCGGTATTGGTCTTTGTACGATGGATATTCTACAAAGTTTGAGTACAGCGTCGATCGGAATGCGGTGCATGTTCGGGACGCTAATAAACCCGTGAGATGCCATGCGTGGCAAATAGCACTATGTTGGGTAGCGACGCTTCGTTTGCGATCTTATGAAATTGACTCGACGAAATCTAATTCAGTTGGCGTACGTGACTGCAATGTAAAGAGAAACAGAATTAACGTCGAACTGCTTTACAATGAAAACCCGTTATCAGTGACTGATTCTTCTTGTAGCGACACATTAGGTGTGCATGCAAGGCGTTCTGTCGACGTTAGCAAAACGCATTGCATGACGACACACGGCGCCGCGGAGGAGAGTCTATCCCGGCACGTCGCGACCGTTAGACGGGTACTAAAATCACTGTAATTAATAATAATAAAATTGGTAATTGTGTTTGGACATATTAACATTAAACAACCAGTAACTTGATAAAGCCCTTTATTTATTTATCATCTTTCCAACAAACATTTAATTACCCAGCTGGTAACATATCTACCAAAGTGGTGACCCCGTGAAAAAACAACATGCAGCCTGTACCAGCACCCGGGTCGATAAATAACCTGGCAGCGCCCGTACCCCAGGTAAAGGAAGAAAGGATGGCGGAATTGGCAGCGATTACCGTCACATCGCGCGTGCCTGAATTCTGGGCAGACCACCCAAGGTTGTGGTTCCTCCAAACGGAGGCTATTTTAGCCCCACAAAAAATGTCGGACGAGGCCCGGTACAACCTTGTCATCACCAAGCTGTCCAAAGAAGCCATACAACAAGTCACAGATATTCTTATCACGCCGCCGGATGCACAAAGGTACGAAGCACTGAAGGCGCGCCTCCTCGCCGTTTACGAGGAGTCGGAGACGCGCCAAATTCAACGACTCATCGGCGAAATGGAACTGGGTGACCAGCGGCCGTCGCAGTTATTACGACGCATGCGTGACTTAGCCCGAAGTAAGGTGCCAGATGACACGCTTAAAATATTATGGCAGAGCCACTTACCTGCCGCAGTCCAGGGAATAATCGCGGTGACCGAAGCGACGGAGTTGGATGTCCTTGCGCGCATTGCTGATAAGGTAATAGAAACAATTTCCCCTAACAATGTATTCGGACAGAAGGGTCCGCAGCTCGCGGCCATTGCAAGACCCAATGGACCGCAATACGGTCCCAAATACCGTTCGCGCTCCAGGGGACGCTCACAGGAAAGATCCAACTTTCCAACGAACACCAGACCCACCACCACCAGACCGACGCCCAAAGACAGGAAACCGGATTGGCTGTGTTTTTACCATTTCCGCTATAAGGCCAAGGCACGTAAATGCGTTGCCCCGTGTGCGTGGAAGCCGGCGGAAAACCAGGCGTAGTACAGGAGGTGGCGGGACCCTGTACCCATACTACAAGTAACCGTCTGTGCATCACGGATCGTACTAGTGGACTTCGATTTCTAGTTGATACAGGAGCCAATGTTTCGGTGCTCCCCGCACGTAAGTCAGCTAGTGTTAATAGTGCTACTTATAAACTTTATGCTGCCAACGGAACTGAAATAAGTACTTACGGTGTTAAAACATTAGTGTTAGATTTAAACATGCGTAGACCTTATCGTTGGACATTTATATTAGCAGCAGTGAAACAACCTATTTTGGGTGCAGACTTTTTGACCCACCACAGACTCTTAGTAGATTTAAGCAACCGAAGGTTAATAGATTTAGTAACTAATGTAAATAGATTAGGCTCTATAGTATCTTGTAACCAACCTAGTTTAAACACGTTGGATACATCGCATCCTTATTTTAATATTTTGTCAAAATACTCAGACATAACGAAACCTGTGTCTTTCAAGGATACCCCTAGGCATACAGTGTTTCATCACATAGAGACGACAGGGCCGCCCGTGCATGCGCGTGCGCGCCCCCTCCCTCCCGAAAGGTACAAAAAGGTAAGTGAAGAATTTCGCATAATGCAGGAATTGGGCATTTGTCGTCCTTCGAAGAGCGCATGGTCAAGTCCGTTACACGTTGTTCCGAAGAAAAACGGAGATATTCGACCGTGTGGCGATTACAGACGACTCAATGCTATTACGAAACCGGACAGATATCCAATTCCGCGTTTGCATGATTTTACTTATATATTGTCTGGTAAAAGTGTTTTCAGCAAAATCGATGTGAATAGAGCATATCACTGTATTCCTGTTGCTCCTGAAGACGTTGAAAAGACTGCGATCATCACCCCATTCGGATTATATGAATTTCCTCGAATGTCGTTCGGTTTGCGCAACGCAGCACAATCCTTTCAACGCTTCATGAACAATACAGTACTACAAGGTTTAGGTATCGAACGAGCCGACGGAACTTTTGAACCTAGTTCAGAGTTCATATTCTGTTATATTGACGATGTTATTGTAGCCAGCGACTCGAGTTCTACACACGAACTTCACCTGGAAGCCTTATTTAAACGGTTAAATGAATACGGTATTACAATAAATTTATCGAAGTGTTCATTCGGACAGTCACATATCGAGTTCTTAGGACACGAGGTGACCACCGAAGGCATAAAGCCTTCACTTGATAAGGTCCAGGCTATTATCGATTTCCCTAAACCGGAAACAGTCGCACAGCTTAGAAGATTCATTGGTATGGTGACGTTTTATAGACCTCACCTACCAAACGCAATGAAATATCAGGCCGAGCTCAATAAATACATCGTTACCGCGAAAAAGAACGATAAATCACTAATTGTTTGGGACGATTCAGCTAACGAAGCATTCTTGAAATGTAAGAAAAGTCTTCAGGAAGCTGCGACATTATCTTATCCCATACCGCACACTCCACTAGCGTTGATGACGGATGCATCAAATACTTGCGTAGGTGCCGTATTACAACAATTAGTCAACGGTCATTGGAAACCATTAGGTTATTTTTCGCGCAAATTAACAGACACTCAATTAAAGTATAGTACATACGATCGCGAATTGTTAGCCGTATACCTAGCTATAATTCATTTCAGAAAAATGTTCGAAGGAAGAGCGCTTACCATATATACAGACCATAAACCGCTCACCTTTGCATATAGTAAACTAACTAGCGATAAAGAAACGCCTCGCAGAACTAGACAACTCATGTATATTAGCGAATTTACAACGGACATTCGATATATTCTCGGTAATGATAATGTAGTCGCCGATTCGCTAAGTCGAATAGAGACAATAACATGTCCAAGTAGTTTAGATTACGAAGAAATCGCTACCGCACAGAGCGATGATACCTACATTGCACAATGGAAACAAGACGCTACTAGCAGCGTAAGCATTAAAAAGGTATGTATGCCTAATGTTGCAACACACATTTATTGCGAAATGTCAACCGACAATATTAGACCTTATTTACCTAAACAATTTCGTAAATTAGCTTTTGACTTAGTTCATAATTTAAGTCATCCCGGAATTAATACCACACGTAAACTAGTATGTCAGCGTTATTTTTGGCCAGGTATGAATAAAGAAGTCAATAACTGGACCAAGACTTGCGTTCAATGCCAGAGAGCGAAGGTTCAACGTCACACCGTATCCGTTTTAGGTCGATTTGAACCGGCCGGACGTTTTGAACATATCCATACTGACATTGTTGGTCCATTACCAATCACGGTCGACGGATATAGGTACTTACTTACCATTATCGATCGCGCCACACATTGGCCGGAGGCATTTCCACTTAAAGAGATTACAGCGGAGGCCGTAGCGAAAGTCATTTATGACGGATGGATCACCAGGTTCGGAATATTTCAGCTCTTAACTACGGACCAGGGCCGTTCTTTTGAGAGTAAATTGTTTTCCGAACTTTTGAGGTGCATGGGCGCACATAGAATTAGAAGCAGTCCTTACCATCCGCAAAGTAATGGAGCTATAGAGAGATGGCATAGATCACTCAAGGTCGCTCTCAAAGCCCGACTTAATACTACTTCGTGGGTTGACGAGTTACCTACCGTTTTACTAGGACTCAGAACTACCTTACGAAGCGATTCCAACATTAGCGCCGCTGAATTAACCTACGGACGCACGTTACGGTTGCCAGGCGAATTTTTCGCGTCAGCGAAAGAGGAAACTACTGACCCGATTACATTAGTACAGGACATACGAGACAAGATACGTAAGTTGAAGGCCGTTCCTGAAAGACAACGAGATTCTCGGACTTTATTCATCCATCCAGATCTAAAGTCCGCTGAATATGTATTCGTAAGGAATGATGCAGTTCGTAAACCCTTACAGACACCTTACGACGGTCCTTATCGTGTATTACGTAGAAGCAGTAAGGTATACAAACTTCAACTTCCTAACAGACAACTAAATGTATCTATAGACAGACTCAAACCTGCCTATATATTAAACGACTCATTGACGGATGACATCATGACTGATAGTGATAACCCTACGATCAAAGTATCTAGAAGTGGTCGAGTTATTCGCCCACCTATACGTTTCAATTTATAACTTACATGTATCCATTTTACCTTGTAAGCATAAGTAGTTAACTAAGAAATTATAATATGCAACTAAGTATAATTATTATTAAGGTTTTATGACACATACACATTTATATGAACGATCATTTATAATAATATTTTATTTGCAACTCTTAGCTATTGTGTTCTACTTTTTAAACATGCAAATCTGTCAAAATATCGTATTTATGTTAAGATGTAACTTCTTCTCGTAAAAATAATTTTTGGAGTGCATTAGTTAATTAAATTTCAAAGAGCTAACACGTCCATGATTTTTACAAATATGGGCAAAAATCAGTCTAAGGAACAAAAGGAGCAGATTATAATAGCTCAGAACTCAACAGAAGTAGAAGCGCACATGTCTCGGCAGAGCGTTTTAACCATGGTAATCATCGGGTTACTCCTGCTTATCGTTGGGTGTGCCTTGATCCGAAAGGTTCGTCGAGGCATTCGGCGGCAGTTCCGCAGCCGCATGAGGGCCTGGCTCCGCGAGGAAGTTAGTGGACCAGCGGCAACCCTTACGCACGTGCAAGTACAGCCGGCAGTAGCAGCACCAGCAGCGGTCGCGAATCTCGCACCAAATCCCGCGCCTGTTGCTACCCACTACGCGTAACACGTTCCGTAATTAATTCTTTTGTACTTATTCATTTTTTATTACTGTTATCATGACTCCACAAATTATTTTTACCTTTAACCATACTTATCTAGATATAAAATTTATTTTTATGTAACTAGTTCATACTGTGTATTGTGAAACCTACCGTGTCAGCGCATTCGGCGAGCGCAGCTGCCGATCATATTACAGAGCGCTCAGCAATGTTTGCCCCAGTGCAATTGTATGTTATTATTATATTTTGTAACTACTTAGTTATCATGTTTGAAATGTATTTAGTTTTGCTTTCATGTAGTATCAACCTTTCTTTTTACAAAAAGGGGAGGTTGATGTAGCGACACATTAGGTGTGCATGCAAGGCGTTCTGTCGACGTTAGCAAAACGCATTGCATGACGACACACGGCGCCGCGGAGGAGAGTCTATCCCGGCACGTCGCGACCGTTAGACGGGTACTAAAATCACTGTAATTAATAATAATAAAATTGGTAATTGTGTTTGGACATATTAACATTAAACAACCAGTAACTTGATAAAGCCCTTTATTTATTTATCATCTTTCCAACAAACATTTAATTACCCAGCTGGTAACATATCTACCAAATTCTCTATTCGTTTCACCGTTACTATTTCTAGATCTGTAATTTTTAATCCTAGTGAGGATGGCAATATAATATACCTACAGATTTCCAACCAATCATCATTAACTAAAATCATAATGGATTATTGATCATCATCAATGAACAACAAGGTACAACTGTACTATAGAAATGGTTCTCGATGACCTATTGCTGAGTGAAGATTTGAAGGTAATGGCTTAAAATTATTATAACAGACATGTTTAGATCCTATTCATTGTCTTGGCTTAGAGTACGAGTAGGTAGGTGCAAAACACCTGCTAGTTATACGAAACACTAAGCATTCCGCAAAGAAAATTATAGGATTTTGTACGCAATTCAAACATAGAATAAGTACACGTACATTTATCCCTCTGAGAATATAAAAATACACAAACACTCTGCATAAAGGAGTTCCAAAGGTCTTTGAAAGAAATTTAAGTGACTTTTAACCCCTTCTAATTATTTATTAATTCTTTTGTTTTGTATTAAATTTTATGTCGACGCTGGGTATTTAATATTTTTTTGCAGGAACATTTTTGTTTGAATTTGCGCTCGTGATATTTTTTCCTCTTTAAATGGCTGTTCATATTTGCTCAGTTTATTTTCCGGGAGTTCAAGGGTCCTCGCGCTGAACACACAGTCTCTGTTCGAGAGAGCCGCCTCGCTGAGTATGGTTCCGCACGATAGAGCTAGTATAATATTGAGACTCGCATTCGCGACTTTTTCTTTTCTTTCACTTATTTTTCACTAGATGCCCACGAATTCGTCAGTGTGGAACTTGCATTTTAAAATTTTCTGTTTTCTCGTGGAACTGATTTTTTTAAATCGACAGTGTATTGATATTTTAGACAAAGTCTTAAATTTTTTTTTTTTTCAAAAAACTGACTTCACATGTCACTACAGAGTACAAAAATATTTTTCATGTATACAAGTATGTTAAAGTTGGGCGGACATAAAAAAAACGATGAAACCGACGCGCAGAGCTCACTCGACGGCTAAAATATTTTTAAATACATATTTTTCATTTATATAGATTAAAAAAAAAACTACATTCCACAAGGCTTATACTCAGCTTTGCATTTGTTGCGATGGCCAAAACAGGATGTCTAAAAGCAGTACAGACTGGTGGTAAAACGTGCTCGAGACCCTTGACGGTGACTATGGCACGTGCACTCACACTAAGTCAAAATTGAGCTTACACCTCGTGGACTGTATCGAGGTTCCTATATTGTGATAAACTAAAAGGTATATATTAGGTTCCTATATTGTGGTAAACTAAAAGGTATAACTAACCTAGAACCTGGATCCTTAACATTCATTAACCAAGTTAATGGTTTGTGATCAGTTATAATTTTAAACTTGCGTCCATATAAATAAGGTCTAAAATGCCTTACAGACCACACAATTGCAACTCTATACTAAAAGGTGTTTTATTTTTATTTTCTTAAACAATAGTATTTCCTTTATCAACATTTTCAGGTTTCCTTGCAAAAATACCTACTACGCAACTCGCAAACGCACTTGCTATTCAACAATTCCTGAAAAGGCCACCCACTTAAGAGCATTTTTCCCAAACTCCATGACCTATAACCGCTTTAAACTTCCTCGGGCAGGGCAAGAGTCAACGCAATAAATCCCGCGAAAATTTATGTGTTGGCATCTTCTAAATTTAATTTTGGGGAGGCGACAGGTATAATATTTATTCATTTTGTGGAAAATTACAGAAAAGATGTTTGTCTCTTTTTCACAAAACGGATCGTAATTATACAAACTGTTTATCTAGAGACTCGTTTAGGGCTACCTCTTGTATGAAAGTTTGCGAAAATAACTAAATTATGGGGTAAGGGCCTACCGAAAACAAAATTAGCCCATTATTAGGCATACCGGCCAGAACGTATACTTCAACAGTCACCCTCACCACTCTCGTGACTCAACCATCACCTCTTCCGCACCTCGCCGCTACCGTAAGCCTAAAATTTGGACTTCGGATCCAGTATACACGGGTATCCTAGCAGGTTCCCTGTCCACATACAAATGTGTCATTGAAAGGTTCTACGCTCACTTAGTCATTTCAATATTCTCTTTTGTGTCAAAACAAAAGTTGTGTAGAAACACTTTTCTAAGAAGATTTTTGTAAAAAAAACAAAAAAAAATGATTACATGTGATTCATGGCACGCATTGCAAAGGATCTAATATACCACGCTTTTTGAATCAAATATGATATGATCAATTATGATTCAAATGCGTGATATTCAAGCGTGATATGTGTGTCATTTACAATACGCTCATGAATCTTATATGCACAAAAAATTGATTTTGATGATGTGTTCTGTCACGTCCCGTACAAAAAACGAAATTAGCCCGCCACGTTCTGATACAAAAATGTATCGGAACAAGCATCAAAAATTGTGCATATATGATTCATGAGCTTAACAGACCGAGTGAAAAAAGCGAACCGGGAACCTGCTAGTTTTCAGGTTAAGGATTATGTGAAGAAAATTGTATATATATGTATTCTGGCAAAATAAATATTTTTTTTCTATTTCGTTTATAGACTTTGGATCTACTTTTCTTTTTGAAAGCTATCATCACAATATAACATTATACGCTATTAGGTGTCGTAATTAAAGCACGCCACACTAAAAGCACTTACCCCCTATCGGAACACAATCGCATGCCGAACCCTTGTAGGAACACAAAGTGTTATTATGTAAATAGATTTCCAACTGCAATTACAAGCTACTGTGCTTTGTTCTATTACCATTTACCAACTTTCATTTCAATTGAAGCATATTTGCAGCTACTTTTAATTTGCAAATTACAAGCCTATAGAATTAAGTAAATGCAATTATTTGCTATGTCATTGTGCTAAAAGTGTTAATTAATATTACTTGAATATAGCAAAGTATTATTATTTTTAACCCCCGACGCGAAAACGACGGGGTGTTATAAGTTTGAAGAATAAGAAGTTGAAGTGTGTGTGTGTGTGTGTGTATGTGTCTGACTGTCTGTCTGTCTGTCTGTCTGTCTGTTCCCCTGTGGCGCTCAAACGGGTGGACCGATTTGATACGGTTTTTTTTTGTTTGAAAGGTGAATTAGTCGAGAGTGTTGTTAGCTATGTTTGATGAAAATCAATCCAAGATGGCCGCCGCTACAAAATGGCGAACGTCGGGGGTTTTTTAAATTTTTAATTTATACCTACTTGTAACCAACTTTATTCAATTTTGACTCTTTTTTCTGAATTTTTCGTGACCTATCGTGGCAATTTTCATAAGGGAATATACCTAACGCAATTGCAGTCGCCTAAACTTCGCCTCGATTTTGCTGTAAATGATGTGAATTTCTGCGTCTTTTTCGAAGTTAGTACTTAGTAGGCTTTCTTGTCATTGAGTACTTACAGATACTTATGTCTTGCGCCAATGTAGCCAGTAATATAAAGAGTAACATATTATCCCTATAAAGTATCGTTCTAAACAGACTCACTGAACAGAAAATCTGCATTTTTCAATCTGTTAACAATACAACGTCCTTCCGTTTCAACTGTAGAATAAAGACCAATAAAAATCTCCTCATCCACTGTTGTTCAGTGGAGCGGGAATGGCTGCATTTTACACTCGGCGCCGCTACTGGCGCGTCCGGTTTTTTTTCTTTGCACCTGATATCAATAGAGCTGGCAGATTGTTTATTCAGTGGATCCAATATGCAAGAGTCATATTGAAGTTTTAGATCTGCACTTCTCTACTATGAAGACGTTCTTTTTCAGATAAATAAGTACCTACTGACATACATATTATATCATTAGGCTATTTGTTTCTCAGTGGCTTACTTATTTGTAACTTAGTTAGTTGTTAGTTGTGTAAAAAAGGGTGTAACAAAAGGGTGTGACAAACATCATAGGGATTCACTGCTTATATATCCTCGGTTTACCAAACAAATTAGGAGTTACACTATTATTACTTGAATATTTTCCATACTTTAATTAACGATATAGAGATATAGAAATACGCTTGCTGATTTTTTATTAGTAAGAATTAGTAGTTTTCTTTCTGTGGCTACTTCTGTTTCTAATATATGTAAAACAAAGTCGCTTTCTTTGTCCCTATTTCTCTATTCCCTATGTATGCTTAAATCATTAAAACTACGCAACGGATTTTGATGCGGTTTTTTTAATAGATAGAGTGATTCAAGAGGAAGGTTTATAAGTAGAAAAATTGGACCCGGTAGGTGGCGCTAATAGCGGGCAAGACGACGTCTGCCGGGTCCGCTAGTATACATATTTTATTATGTAAATGTACCTACTTACTTAGTAAATCTTAAGTTAATCAGATTACAAACGGTTATTTTAATTATTGTTATTAAAACAATAGGGCACTTTAACAATATTTGCAAGCGAAATGAAAGGTGCTGGCCTAGATTTTGTGAATTTTGACCTTAGTGTTTGAAACAGAAGTAAGTATGACGGCGCAAAAACAACAATAGTCGCTAAATGAGAAACTACAATAGCCTTTATTCTCAGCTGTAACCGAACATCTTAAAGTAAAAGCTTTTCAGTAAGGTATGCGGCTCTTAGCTATACGCATACCAATACATAGTTTACCATTTGATTTAAATAAAATAATATGAAATACTAATAATAATAATACTAAATAATATATATAGAACGACGAAGTCCTACGACGCATTGGTATAAACAGAGACCTAATTTTGACCATCAAACGCAGAAAGGTCAGTTATCTGGGTCATGTACTCAGACATGACCGGTACCGTCTCCTTCAAATTATCATGATGGGCAAAATTGAGGGAAAGAGAAGCGTCCGTAGAAGAAGAAAGTCGTGGCTTAGAAACATCCGAGAATGGACTGGGATAGCCAACGTAGCACAACTTTTCCGTTTGGCGAAAGATAGGAAGTTATATGACAAGATGACGGCCAACCTCCAATAGTGGAGAGGCACGAGAAGTAGAAGAAAAAATAATATAATATTTATTTAATGGCTGTGCACTAAGCAACTTTAATAAAAACGATTATTTACTCAATAATTGAACAACGGTGTTTGAAAGTTTTCTCACCACCAGAAGCCCTAAAAATGTACCCTACTTAGGGCGAAAAGCTCTAAATGAAAGCTTTTCTCTAAGTGTTCTTTACATTTATTTCTATACTCCATTATAGGGAACATTCCATGAACTAAACTGGTACAAAATTGCTGTATCGGCTTGGTACGGCGCACGAAAAGCTAATGTAGATAAAGTACCACTTAAATATGCGCGACTTGCGTGTAGTGTTCGCTTTATCTATTGCAATTAAAGCTATACTATAATAGCAATCAATGTTGGTAGCTAACCAACGTAGCAACTACAGAAATAAAATAATACGCTTGCAACTTACGAGTTCTTAAAAATCTTTTATAATTTTGCGGCAACCTTTCATTGTCAAGCAACATAAAAAAGGAAGGAGATGTTAGACCTGATTTACTTTACATCAAGCCGGTGTCAGGTTGAAGCATAGTTCAAAGAATACAAGTAATTCATGCTAGACCGTGCGGCATTCGCCCGACTGAATGCATTGTCAATTTTTAGGCTGTAAGTAAATAAATCCCTTTAACATACCTTACGTGTATGCATCTACTTAACTTAAACATTTATCTAATTCTAAATAATCTCTACGTAAATAGGCATGCAAGCAGCTAATAGTTTAAAAATAACTTTCCTCTCGTCTTTTTATATGTCCTATCTTGTTTTCGAGACTTCCCCGATATAAAGGATTAAGTGCTTTCTCGTTAAAGTGTCTGTGGGATAAAAATATCTTTCTATAGAAATTCAAGTTGGCATATACCTACGCGGAGTAAATATTATGCAAATCCCTAGGAAAAGCGATACATCATGTTATTATGGAAATAGTTTCCAAACTGCAATCGTATATCACACACTCTTTGTTTCTTTGGAGCGTCTATTTCATTTTACTCCGTCGAGCTTGCAATGGATTTTTCCCATGCCCCTATCTTCAAAACGAATGTATGTGAAATTGAATTCGATTGAAAAATGTTTGTCATACTAATTGCGAGCGATAGCTCAGGCGATAATGAACGAGGTACCTTGTTGTGGTCGTTAACGTAATTTGATTGTAGACAAGAGCCCTATATTTGACCGATACCTGACTAACAGCTGTATAGCCCGAGAGGCCGTAGGAAACTTTGAGGAAGTGCTTGAAAAAACCTGGTTTGTATGGTAGTTCTTCTGGGTTACCTGTGCAAATTAGACCTGTATGCTATGCGGCTTTACACATCTCAACGATTTAGACACTTCGAGGTAGGTATGGAACCACTATAACGTCAGCTTTTGTAGGTCGCAAATTCACTACCGTACTACCGATTTGTATTTCCGCTTTTTTACTTTAACGGTCCATTTTACTTTGACGTTATAGTTTTTCCATGCTCGAAGTCGATTAGATTTATTCAAAACAAACTAAGTATATTAGTAGGTCTCTCATCAACAAAAAATTACGTTGTAAGTATTTAAGGTGTAACTATTATGTTATTATTTTATGCAAACGCAGGTGTCTCACGGGCGTCGTTGAAACGGAAATTGTCGGGCGGTCGGGAAGTCGGCGCTCGCGCTAACCGGCCTAATGCCGACCCTTCGTTAATTAGTGGCCGCCACTAAAAACAATTAGCAACACCTGCGCTGACAGGCGCCTACATGCCTGCGCATCGATCACTATCCAAAGAAATTGTGTCGGATAATTAAGTTTGAAAAGTGTACCTGACAAGTGATAGGGACAAAACAAAATTAAGGTCCGTCTTGGCGCAATCTGACCGAGTGTTTGCAATAGTTACATTTCACTTCACGAGATACTAATGTATCTCGTGAAGTGAAATGCTATATTTAAAAAAAACTGACTTCGGGTCCAACAATCTCAGAAACGAATATTAGTGACATATGGGTACATTTATGCATGTAACTTCGTAGGTACATAAGAACGATAACTAGGTATAGGTACTAATGTAGATTACGAGAATGAGAAAATCATCAGAATCGGTGGATTGGTTTTTGAAATAATCGTGAACATACATCTATCTATAATATAATAAGACTGTAACAGATCCAATTCTGTACATTGAAGATATTTTGAAAATTTTTATTGGAGGGCATTCTATAATCGATACTGAAGCCAAAACTGCAATTTTTTTTCATTTTTGTCTGTCTGTCTGTCTGTCTGTCTGTCTGTCTGTCTGTCTGTCTGTATCTTGGCCGCGCATCACGCCGAAACTACTGAATGGATTCGAATGAAACTTGGTACGATTTGAGTTTATACTCCGAGGTAGGACATAGGATACTTTTTATCCCGGAATTCAGCACGGTTCCCTTGGGAGAGGGGATGAAAGTTAAAACGTGTATTTAGCTGTAATTCATTAATGAGTTGTTCGATTTCACTCATTCTTTCTTTGTTAGAAAGGTAGTACTTTATATATTGTCCTGTAAATATTTCAAGGTTATAGGTTTTTTAGTTCAGTAATGACAGACATTACAACCCTCACTATTGGGTTCAAATAACTTGGGACCCGGATCTTTGAACGTACGGCTTATTTTAAACTGGTGTGCGCTTAAATTTATGTTTGTCGGTTTGTTTATTTGTTCCAGCTAATCTCCGAAACGGCTGGATCGATTTTAATGGAACTTTCAATGTTATAAGGAGTAACTTAGGCTACATTTAGTTTAGGTACATAAAAGAATTATGGGATCCGATCCGATCCTATATAAAAACCTATATCTACGCGAACGAAGTTGCGGGGGTCAGCTAGTAATATAATAAAACTGTAACAGATCCAATTCTGTACATTGAAGATATTTTGAAATTTTTTATTGGAGGGCACTCTATAATCGATACTGAAGCCAAAACTGCAATTTTTTTCATTTTTGTCTGTCTGTCTGTCTGTCTGTCTGTCTGTCTGTCTGTATCTTGGCCGCGCATCACGCCGAAACTACTGAATGGATTCGAATGAAACTTGGTACGATTTGAGTTTATACTCTGAGGTAGGACATAGGATACATTTTATCCCGAAATTCAGCATGGTTCCCTTGGGAGAGGTGATGAAAGCTAAAACATGTATTTAGCTGTAATTCATTAACGCGTAGTTCGATTTCACTCATTCTTTTTTTGTTAGAAAGGTAGTACTTTAAGTATTGTTCCGTAAATATTTCAAGGTCATAGGTGTTTTAATTCAGAAATGACAGACATTTATTGGGTTCAAATAACTTGGGACCCGGGTCTTTGAACGTACGGTTTATTTTAAACTGGTGTGCGTTTAAATTTATGTTTGTCGATCTGTCTATTTGTTCCAGCTAATTACCGAAACGGCTGGATCAATTTTGATGGAACTTTCAATGGCAGATAGGTGATGTTATAAGGAGTAACTTAGGCTACATTTAGTTTAGGTACAAAAAAGGATTATGGGATCCAATCCGATCCTATATAAAACCTATATCCAGGCGGACGAAGTCGCGGGGGTCGGCTAGTACATACATATAGGTATACATACATACGTAAAATGCAGAACCTCCTTTTTGAAGACGGTTAAAAAAGGATTCGCCATTCCTCTGCAAATCATTCTGGCGAATATTCATGATAAATGATCACGAATCTATTAAAGTTTGCGTGAATTGTTTATTTATCTTTGTGTCAGAACGACTGAATGGACTTAGACGGAACTTTCACAGGCGTGTAGAGGATTATATACAGGGAGCGATTTAGGCTACTACTAAAAATAATTATATCTCTGCGGGCAAAGTAACGGGTATCAAACAAGCTAGCTCATATTGTATGAAATTATGAACCGTTTCTTTTTTTTTCAACGTTTTATTCGTTTGCAACAAAGTAAAACGTATTTGCGGTGCAACAATAAAAAAGAATCAACCGCAGTCAACGTTAGTAAATGGCATTATGTTTGCAAACAAACACAGTCATGTCTAGGCGAAGAAATAGTAGGAGATCCCACCTTAGAAATTTCTACCCTCATCTGTTATTTAAACGAATTATATGTCAAATGAAAGATTATTTTATTCTTAATCGAACCGTATTTGGTTGCCTGGTCAAAAGTGGTGCTAAATCATGGTTGCCTGGATTTTAAGATATAAAATGTTCGGTGCGAGTGTTGAAAGTGACAGAAAAGTGTTGCGCGCGCAATTTCATTTGACAGACAAAGATGCAGTGAGGCAGGCGTGCACTCGGCAGGTGCTTAGTCTATACATAGATTAAAACCATAGACTTTCTGTGCCTGTCCATTAAAGATATTTACAAAAAAATAAGTGAGTGACGTAAGGGATAAGTAATAAAACGTAAAAAAGCTGTTTTTGAAAATTTTGTCTGTTTGTCTTGTTCCCTTGGGAGAGAGGATGAAAGTCAAAATACAAATTTTGACTTTCATCCCCTCTTCCAAGGGAACTGTGCTGAATTTCGGGATAAGAAGTATCCTATATGCTATTATGTAGTATGAACTTAAATCATGCCAAGTTTCATTTCAATCCATTCAGTAGTTTTTGCGTAATACACGCACAAACATACAGACAAACAGACAAAATTTTCAAAAACAGCTTTTTTACGTTTTATTACTTATCCCTTACGTCACTCACTTATTTTTTTGTAAATATCTTTAATGGACAGGCACAGAAAGTCTATGGTTTTAATCTATGTATAGACTAAGCACCTGCCGAGTGCACGCCTGCCTCACTGCATCTTTGTCTGTCAAATGAAATTGCGCGCGCAACACTTTTCTGTCACTTTCAACACTCGCACCGAACATTTTATATCTTAAAATCCAGGCAACCATGATTTAGCACCACTTTTGACCAGGCAACCAAATACGGTTTGATTAAGAATAAAATAATCTTTCATTTGACATATAATTCGTTTAAATAACAGATGAGGGTAGAAATTTCTAAGGTGGGATCCTAGACCAAAAGTCCATTAAAACAATAGAACGCTTAGACAAATTAATAGTACGCAAATGGAAAGACTCCGCCCTGGACTTTAGAACTTAATGACCTCGAGCCAAAGGAATGACGAAGCATTATCTAACAATAGACCCTGAAACGTAGTCCTTTATCTTTGATGATTGTTGTAAGCAAAACCTTTAAGCTAAAAGCTTTCATATTATTATACTCGTATGTATAAACGATTCAACATAATATAAAGTACATTGCAGTAATTCCTAAGAACTAAAGATAAAGTTGACAAACATTAATCCAACTTTCAAGTCGATAGCATAAGTAGTATAGGTAGTAGTTACTGAAATAAAGAATGATAGACAAGTGGACAAACAGTTCCATTTTTAACCCCCGACGCAAATACGACGGGGTGTTATAAGTTTGACGTGTCTGTGTGTGTGTGTGTGTCTGTTCCCCCATAGCGCTCAAACGGGTGAACCGATTGGAATGTGTTTTTTTTTATTTGAAAGGTGAATTAGTCGAGAGTGTTGTGAGCTATGTTTGACGAAAATCGGTCCAAGATGGCTGCCGCCACAAAATGGCGGATTACATATTTTTTCAGAACTCCCTCAATATGGGTATCAAACGAAAAGGCTTGACTAGTAGAATAGCACTATACAAATCCAAGATGACCGCCACCTCAAACTGGCGAATGTCGGGGGTTTTTAAATTTTTAATTTATACTTGTGTACCATATCTTCCCTTCCCTTCCTACTAAGGGTCCCTTGGTTACTATTTTGGTATGGAACACTAAAAACTCTAAAAATTACAATTAGATAAGTAAATACTAGCAGCCTGAGTCTTGAAGATATGGAACCCCGCGGCATTTCCATTTCAGTCACAGAAGTCTACGAGCAATTTCACTGGCGCCTTTGTTATCGTTGCGTGAATTTACGCAGGTAATGAGCCGCGTTTACACCGTACGTGACTCGACATTCATTAAGCCGACTAATTAAACCAGCCGTTGAGATTCTCGAAAATTCGTCTTCAAAATGACACCGCTTTCTTTGTAATACTTTGGAGAAAATTTTAAGCGCAGCGAGCTTACGTTTTATTAGAGGGCTTTTCGAGTAGAATATTTTTGTTGAACGCTCGTTTATTTAATGTAGCATACTTATTTTATGTTATGTAACCTCTCTTTAAGTAGCATGGAGCTAATTTGGTTATCAAATGGGGAATCCCTGAGTGCTATAGGCTATATATTATGTACCACGGGCGAAGCCGGGGCGGCCCGCTAGTACAAAATAAAAAAAGAGATAAAGTTCATATTTCAGCAGTAGGTACTTACTTAGGTAGGCTCATTAAAAAACTTGTGGGTCAATTAAACTTTGTTAAAAGACATTCATGGCAACCTAGAAATAAGGAAAACTTTTCGTGAAGTTATTTCAATAAAACTTTTAACTCGCGGAATGTTGGAGTTCTTTTAGTCATGAAGATATATCCACTTCATGTCAGTTACAATTCACGGTGAAGTTTTATATCCGTAATTTTGATAGAGATATCATTGTCAAATAGTTTAACGTAGAAAATGACGCTTTTATTTTCATACTTTAACTACTATTGAATAAAACTTTTAAGATTAGGCACACAGGTTACTATCGCTAGCTGAATAAAACTTTTAAGACTATACGCACAGGTCGCACTATCGCTTAGGGACTAACCGCTTTAGTCCTCGTCGCACGGCATCTATGAAATGTTTAAATCACCGAACCACTCCCGAACAATTCAATGTTATGCTGTTAAAAATCTGCAGGTTCAAAAAACGCTCCTTCAGGCGATGTCAGCCATTATGTGCAATAACCGTGCCCTCACTGCTTCGCATTTGCATTGAGTTCGCTTACTTTGGACGACATATTGTTACCACATTGTTACTTATAGAAGCCACGTTGGATTAGACACGGTGCCGTCACACTACGCTTTCATCGCGCGTTCTGTTTGTTTCAGCCTTATGTAAAATAAACAGACAAACAGATAAACAGACAAACAGACAAAAATTTCAAAAATAGCTTTTTTACGTTCTATTACTTATCCCTAACATCCCCCAGTTATTATTTTGCAAAAATCTTCAATGTACAGATACGGCAAGTCTACGATTTTATTATATGTATAGATTAGAGTCTCATCTTCAGAAGGTAATACAATAGTAAAGTATTTTATTCAAATACATTTTTAGAAGAGCTTCCGAATAACCAAGCGAGTAGGTATACCACTGGCTCGGAATGGCGTTCCATAATACCAGTATCGCGGAACCGAGGAAAATTTAGGCACACTCTTCACAACATGAATTAATTATGTGGAAGGAAATAATAATAACGATAAATAATGTGTAGTCTGTATATTAAGTGCACGTGTACGGAATTACTCCTGTGTCGTAAATAACAGCTGCAAGTTATTTTCCGAACGATTAAATGGGGCAGTAAATAAAGCCCTACGTTTATTGTGGTGACATTCGAGTGTTTTGAATTTAGAAGCGTCGATGGCTCTTTCATTTATTTAAGCCTGAATGGTTTCTTAACACGACTTCTACAAATCTAGGCGCACGAAGTGCGCCAGGCCAAGTTCCTCCGGCCTTGTCGCATGAGTGTGTTATTTACACGATCCATTTCGAGCTGTTTTGACCCCCCTCATAACTCTGGTTCGCGGGATAGTAATCCTACGAAATTTGAAATATAAGTTAAACTCGTGGATGTGATGATAAATTGAAAGTTTCAAATTTTCAAGTTGAACCATTTCTAAGATACAGAGGTTTGAAAATCACATAAAACAAGACCTACTCACTGACTGATCAAAATTATGACGCACTTCCCGTGTATGTGGAATGTTGAAATTTGGTAAGAAGATGAGTCTTAGTGTGTATATGAAGGAAAAAATCGAAAAATGTCCAAAAGTTGCATCAGACACTGACCAATTCAAAGACATATAAAAATCTGTCTGTTCCCACATCACACAAAAAATACTGAACAAATTTTCATTTTGTTTTAATAAATGTATCTTACTTTATTCGAAGCTATATATGGTTTTTGTTTCATCGAAATCGGTGCACTATTTAGGGAGATGTGACTTTTTAAGTTTTCTAGCAAGGGGTCAATCTTACTGGTCTTGAGTTCTAATAAAAAGTAAAGTGTAGGTAAATAATAAAACGCCAAGAGGTATATTTCTTTATCGAAGTCGCGGGCGCGACTTCGTCGGCGTGGACTACACAAATTTCAAACCCCTATATTACCCCCTAAGGGGTTGAATTTTCAAAAATCCTTTCTTTGCGGATGTCGTACGCCACATTAATAGCTATCTGTGTGCCTAAGCCCGTTCCTTCCAGTAGTTTGAGATTCGTCTTTGCCAATAAAACCAGAAGCGCGATTTTCTTAATAATTTTGATAAGCAACCTTGACCCAAGTCAGGAAATGGATGGGTGGCCGACTTTGGAGGTTTGGAGGAGACTTTGGTGTCCTGTTGATTCCGGCTACTAGGTATCACTAATATCTAATACTATTCATTAAACTTAATGAGAGTCAAATACTCAAAATCTTCTCTTAGTTAAGCCGTATGGTTCTAAGTTCTGAAACTGACCACTGAGTGGAAATACTCTGGAGTGGAGTTTCTGTTATCTGTGATTTTGACAGACAGACGAACAAAATAAAAATTCACCCAATTAGAACAGAGAAAGCGACTTTGTTTTATACTATGTATTGAAGATTAAACCACATCTAATCAGACCGTAAAATGTGATAGGGTTCTATTCCTAATTATACTGAAGCGTAAGAGAGAAAAAAGACTCGATTATAAGCCATCACAACTTCATCATACTTATTGCATTAACTTTGAAATACTTAGAAAAAAGGAGTGAGATCCAAACAAAAACATTTCATGTGAATAATAAGGCCAACTTCCTATCAAAAAGTTTCGGCCATTAAAAGTACTGATATCAAAAATTATGACCAAGTCCTTTGCTAGGCTCGATAAATCAAACCATACAGTTTTAGAAGGTATATCTTCTTCGATCACCCTCAAGCTGTCATACCATTCCTAATGATCCTGTTAAAATATTTTTAAATAATTTATGTCTTACTAATAACACTATAATATGAATCTCATTTGGGACTGAGAATAGTTTTATTGTTTTCAACTTGGCAACATTTTTTAAATTAAACAAATTCAAAGGAGTACAAAAATGTTGTCAAGTTGAAAACAATAAAACTATTCTCAGTCCCAAATGAGCTTCATATTATAGTGTTATTAGTAAGACATAAATTATTTAAAAATATTTTAACAGGATCATTAGGAATGGTATGACAGCTTGAGGGTGATCGAAGAAGATATACCTTCTAAAACTGTATGGTTTCATTTATCGAGCCTAGCAAAGGACTTGGTCATAATTTTTGATATCAGTACTTTTAATGGCCGAAACTTTTTGATAGGAAGTTGGCCTTATTATTCACATGAAATGTTTTTGTTTGGATTAGAATTACTTCCAATGCTGGTGGAGAATTGAATTTAATTCTAAAGATAAGGTGTATATCATGATCATAGGCATAGAACCGGATAACTTTGGTATGTATAGGATTCAATTAATTTATTCAAGTTCATCTTTCAAGTATCAATTAATTCAAGTGAGAAAAAAATAATATCGGGTGATGATTATTATGCTGCCGTCCTAAAGCTAAAGTGTCGTTAACTACCAAAACCAAGTTTCGAGATATGATCGAAAAAGCGGGAATTTATTAAGAAATGATGCCATTTGATAATTAATAAACGTATACAAAACTTGAAACTATGAAAATGTAGATCTAATAAAGCACTTTCGAATAATTGTATTTTTAAGTTCCTAGAATAAATAATAATTAAAGCAGAAGAGTTTTGGCTTTATAGTCTAGCATATTTTCTAATAACGGCTTGTATTTACATAACTTAAATGTCGTTAGGTTACCCTTTGAGACGTTTATGGCTTGGATTGCGTTTAATTTTTTTAACTTTTTACGAAACTATAAAAAATTATATAATTTCTAAACTAAAACGACTCTAAAGACTTTAACGACATTATAGGTTAGGTTATGATATTTAAAATTCTCAATAACGTTACACTTAAATGCGGCTCTTGTCATTTAAACACATTTTAGTCTAGAAATATAGAAAAGATTTGTTTACAGTAGCGTTTTTGGGGGAGTATTGCTAAACTATAATGTGGCTTATTGCAGATGATTCAACCATACCGACGTTTTAGGTTAGCATAGTTTATTATACATTTGAGGTTTTCCAATGAAAGTGTCGCTAACTAAAACAATTGTAAGAGCAACTGCAGTCTGAAAGTAGTCTTTTTTTTACATTGCCTTTGGTTTGATTGATGGATTCTACAGCATCTACAAAATCTATAAAATCATGCAATTTTCCATTTTTCGTCATAGCAAGAACTTGATCACAGCTCATGAATGTATGACCAGGTTCAAAGTAGTAGAGCGTCAATGTTTCTGCACAAATCAAATCGCTGTTTATTATGTTACATATGAATAATGAATAGAGCAGCCAATTTTTATTGTGAGAGCTGAAGTTATCCAGCCATAGATGAATATGCACAGCATCCCTAGGGCGCAGGAGGAAATGATAAAAAGCTGTCATCGATTTTTGGATCCTCATAACTTGGGTTTTAATTATACCAGATAAACAAAATTCTCGGGATATGATATCAATAGTGGACTTATTAAACATTTATAAAGTTTCAATTAAATAGCTTTTAAGATTTTATTGATATCTAAAAAACTCCGATTTTGTCACTGATGATCATCAAATTCTTAAGGTACTTCCTGAAGTCCTAGAAAGCTAAAATTTCGTATGTAAGCTAGTATATAGTAACAACAAAAAAATTCTAAAACTTAGAACTTTTACACTCCGACCCCTTAAACTAGGGGATGGAAGTTTGTATGAGACTTCCACTTTTAATGCTAGAGGTCTAAAAACTGATATAGGGACTCCTTTTATAAATAATAAAATATATATTTGAGGATTTTTAGTAAATCACTCCCCATCCCATATTAAAATTAGGGGATGGAATTAAGCGCATTCTCTTGTGGGCAGGTTTATGTAGCATTCTCTAGATTGACTAATTTGCAACCTTATAAATATTAACTTTAGTAGTATTAAAGCACAAAAGTCTGCAGCTATAGTCGAATATAATCGTCTAAAAGCTAAGTATCGTCCTGATCTATCGCTTATTATAAACAGTAAACCAACAAAGAAAAACGGCCAAAAATAAAGAATGGGCTATGAAAAAAGGAACCTCCGATACGCAAGAAGTACACCCCAAAAAAGAAAGAAAAAATTAACTAAATAAAAAAATATTGTTATATTTTAAACAACTTACAAAAAGAAGTGAAATCCCACCAAAACATTTTCATGTAAAATATAGCCAAGACGAAACCATATGCCTCGCACTGTCTTAAAGTTATTAGACCTCATGTAGAGACAAGCTTCTATCTCTACACGCTCTAACTCAAAAACTAAACTAAACTACTTCACAAACTCTACACCTAAAACACTATTAATGTATCTATGCCAAGCCACATATTATTTTGACTAAGGTGTAGAGTTTGTGAAGTTAGGAGTTAGGGCGTTTAGAGTTAGAAGCTTGGCTCTACATGAGATCTGATAACTTTTGGACAGTGCGAGACATATGGTCTCGTCTTGGCAACATTTTACACGAAAATGTTTCTCGTGGGATTAAATTTTTCATGATGCTGGACCCATTCTATACAATCAGTACGCAACACAGCAACAATCTGCTGTTTGGCATCATGTGATTTTAGTTTTTTATGCAGGTTTCATGTCTCACATATCTCGCATTCCCCATTACCGAGACGGGTAAAACATATAAAATAATATAAAAAAACTTATGAAATTTATAGTTTTTAAGTGTTGCCCTTGTACTTAGTTTGTACGACACTTTCTTTTCGGGATATTTTTCGCAGTAATCATTGAGCATTTATTAGCCACAGCGCCCACAGCCTCGCGAGATGTGGGAATAGTTAGAGACATTTAAGTTATGTATTGCGGGATAGAGTCATTTCAGTTTAGGAAACAATATTTTTTTGCAAAATATTACTAGACTGTAACGCGTTTAAGTGTCATTAACGACATTTTAGCATAGTATTTTCGTTAAAAGACATTTAAGTTATGGAATAGTGAACCGTAATTTTGGAGAAAAGCTAAATTTAAAAATTAACAAAGTGACTTTAAAGACATTAAAGCTAAGAAAAATCCACAAACGACATTTTAGTTAAGGAATTGAAGAAAAAAACCTCATAGAAATGAAAATTAACACCGCTTTGAGACATTTTAGACTGGCAATGTTAGTTAAATACGTTTAAGTATTGTTATCATGTAAGTAGGTAGTTATGTAACGACGTTCTTCTTATTGCTATATCAAAAACTATAGCAGCTAGGAAAATAAGGGTTAGATTGATCGATAGAAAAAAAAATTCTAAGTAAGACAGCGTTAAAATATCGAATTTGGCCAAATGTTGGTTAACGACGTTATAGCTTGAGGAGGGCAGTATGAACATTCTAATTTAATATTATGCATATGGGTATGGTCTTATTACCATCTTGAAGTTTCTATCCAGAAGCACCGTTAGTTTACATGGTTAGTGTTTCGTGGAATATGGAATATGGAATATGGATAATATAAGACTGGAACGCCTAAGTCTAGATGGTGCTTGGATAGCAAAAGGTGTTTGGAGAATGAAAATAAGACAAACAATTTCAGTAGGTCACTTTGCTCGAGCTGTAGGTACTATGCGGAAACCACGTTCGTTTCAACCAATGGACGTCCACTGCTGGACATAGGTCTCTTGCAAGGATCGCCACAGCACACGATCTTGTGCCGCCTGATTCCAGCGGCTACCAGCGACTCGCTTGAGATCGTCTGTCCATCGAGTGGGGGGTCTACCTACGCTTCGTTTGCTGGTGCGAGGTCGCCATTCAAGCACCTTGGGACCCCAACGTCCATCGGTTCTTCGTGCAATGTGCCCCGCCCATTGCCACTTCAGCTTCGCGACTCGATGAGCTATGTCGGTGACTCTGGTTCTCCTGCGGATCTCCTCATTTCTGATTTGATCCCGCAGGGATACTCCGAGCATAGCTCTCTCCATCGCCCGCTGAGTGACCCTGAGCCTTCTTATGAGGCCCATTGTTAGCGACCATGTCTCAGATCCGTAAGTCATCACTGGCAACACGCACTGTTCGAAGACTTTCGTCTTCAGACACTGAGGGATATTGGACGAAAAGACATCTCGAAGTTTCCCGAACGCTGCCCAGCCGAGTTGGATTCGGCGGTTGATCTCTTTCTCAAAATTGGACCTACCTAGCTGGACCGTGTGTCCCAGGTATATGTACTCGTCTACAATTTCGACTGCTGAGTTCTCAACAATTACCGGGTGGAGCGGAACATGAGCATTAGACATGATCTTCGTCTTACTCATGTTCATTTTTAGGCCCACCTGTTGAGAAACTGTGCTGAGATCATTGAGCATTGTATTGAGGTCTCCCAGAGTCTCTGCCATCACGACTATATCATCGGCAAACCGTAGGTGAGTGATGTACTCGCCGTTTATGTTGATGCCAAGTCCGCTCCAGTCCAGAAGTTTAAAGACGTCTTCCAACGCAGCGGTAAATAGCTTCGGGGAGATAACATCTCCCTGACGCACTCCTCGCTGCAATTGGATTGGCCTCGTAGTCTGGTCCTGTATACGAACTGACATAGTGGCGTTTTCGTACAAAAACTTCAGCGCTTGGATGTACCGATAGTCGATCCGGCATCTCTGCAGTGATCTCAATACAGCCCAAGTTTCCACCGAATCAAAGGCTTTCTCATAGTCCACAAACGCTAAGCAAAGTGGCCGGTTATACTCTTCGGTCTTCTGTATAACCTGCCGCAGCGTATGAATGTGGTCTATGGTACTGAAGCCTTTTCGGAACCCGGCCTGTTCGGGAGGCTGGAAGTCGTCGAACCTACGAGCGAGACGATTCGTAATGACTCTCGAGAACAACTTATAGACATGGCTCAGCAGCGAGATGGGTCTATAATTCTTCAGCAGGGTATTATCGCCCTTTTTGAAGAAAAGAACCACCACGCCTCTGTGCCATGCCTCTGGCGTTATGCCCTTGTCGATGACGGAATTGAACAATCGCTGAAAGACTTTAAGAACCGGTTTTCCACCTGCTTTCAGGAGTTCCACAGTGATTCCGTCATCACCTGGCGCCTTGTTGTCCTTAAGTTGTTTGAGAGCCATACTAATCTCGTATAGGCTGACGTCCGGGATATCTTCGGTATAGTGTCGGGTCAATTTGGCTCTGGGATCTTTAGCCAAATCTTCAACAGGCTTCTGTGTTGACGTGTACAGCTGTCCGTAGAACTTCTCGACCTCTCTCAAAATCTCAGGTTTAGACGAAATGAGACTACCGCTGTCGGTCTTCAGTCGCGTCAGCTGGCTATGACCGATAGACAGATCTCTCGCGAAGACTTTTGAGCCTTTGTTCCGCTCGATCGTATCTTTAATACATTCTGTATTAAAGTTACGCAAGTCACGTGTTTGCGCTTTGGAGATCTGCCTATTAATCTGCCGGTAAGCAGACGCATCTGCTGAAGACTGCAGTCTCATTTCATGTCTCTGTTCCATGAGACTGAGAGTATGGTCTGAGAATTTTTTGGTTCTATTTCTACGGTGGGTCTTAAAGAACCTAGACCCAACCGCATGGACAGTTTCCACCAGCCTGTTGTTCAGTTCGTCCACAGAATCGCAATCTGCCAGGCAAGCGAATCGGTTTTGCAATTCGAGTTGGAAGCTCTCGGGGTTCTGGATATGGGCACGAGAAGGTCGGAGCGTTGACTTCATCAGTCTGGCCCTTTCAAGCTTTATGTTGAGATTCAATGTGCCTCTTACCATACGGTGATCGCTGCTGGTTTTTACCCTGTTGATCACAGAGACATCATTGAATACGTGCCGTTTGGTAGACATGATGAAGTCAATCTCATTTCTCGTAGAACCATCGGGACTCATCCAGGTCCACTTCCTGTGTGGCCGCTTCTCGAAGAAAGAGTTCATCATATAGAGGCCCTCTTTCTCCATGAAGTCGGCCAACATTTGGCCCCTATGGTTCCGTCGCCCATAGCCAAATTGTCCCACTTTCAACTCTTCACCGCTTCGCTTACCCAGCCTTGCGTTGAAATCCCCCATCACAACATTGTAGTAGGTATTAGAGGCATGCATGGCTTTTGATATATCCTCATACATGACCTCTACCTCCTCGTCGGGATGTGTCGATGTCGGTGCATAGACCTGTATGACCTTCAGCGAATACCGTTTGGTTATTCTGAGTATAAGGTACGCTACCCTGCTCGACACACTTTCGACTTGCACAATGTTGTTAACGAGGGACCTGTGGACGATGAACCCGACACCACCCTGGGATTGTTGATCACCCTCCCGGTAGTAGAACAAGTTGCCGGATTTAAGGATTATCGAGTCCTCCCCCTCTCTTCGGACTTCAGATAACCCTATGACACTCCAATTCAACTTGCTCACTGCTTCTTCCAGCTCGATGATCTTTTCGTCGGTCCTCAAAGTGCGTACGTTATACGTTGCCAGGTCCAGTCGTCGGGGTCGGCAGCGGAATCTCTTCCGGAGATTCTTGACACCCCCTGCCCCGCCGTTACCGTAACCGCTGCCAGAGCTAGGAATAGCGGTGCCGCCGGGGACTGGGGGCTGTGGCTTCGTTTTTAAATCCATTTACAAGGGTATGCCCTTAATCGCCACGCTGGGCAGGCGGGTTGGCGATCGCAGGGCTAGACTATTGCACCGATGTCGCTGCTGCCCGACATCGGCCCTTGTCATTTCTGTAGTCTAGCCGATATGAAATGGTTATACCGCCATTTGTCGGTCGTCAGAGCCTCGTCTGTTGATTAGCAGGGGGCACCACGTGCAGGTGAGGTTGACAATTGGAGTGCTGAGATGGAGGTGCACTCCCTTACCCCCCACCGTAAGGGAAACCACGTACAGGTTTAAATAGCGTGTGTATCAGTTTGCACTTGCAAGAGCACGGCTGTGCGGCACGGTTTGCCTTCCACATGAAGTCTGTATGGTTCTGCGGTTTGCACGGACGCCCGCGCCGCGCCGTCGCGCATACATGCTCCACGTAGCGCTACGGCGTAAGTTATTCCGCTACGTCACGTGCATCCACGTAGCACACGGACTAAGTTATTCCACTACGTCACGTGTATCCACGTAGCACACGGATTAAGTTATTCCACTACGTCACATACATCCACGTAGCGCACGGCCTAAGTTACTCCGCTACGTCACGTGCATTTTCAACACTAAAAAATACGTTGCAACTTATGCTGCTCTTGCAACGCGAGCGGAACGTGCCTCGCAGCTGATGAACCAAGTCATCTTCTCGATCGATGGACTAGCAACCCACAAAAGAGAACTTGTGCTGCTACTATCCAGCGACTGCCAGCAAATTTCTCGGTTGCGTTTACGGTTATGGCGTTGCCATTCGAGTATCTTAGCTCCTATCGGTCTTTCGAACTATGTACAGTGTACATTGACCTTTGCTACTTCAATTACATGGCTCTACGAGCTACGTTGGTAGCTCTTATAGTTCTCCACTTTTCTGATTTGATCTTGCAGGGATACTTCGAGTACCTACAGCGCTCTCCATCACCCGCTGAGCCTTATGAGGTCCATAGTTAGCAACCATGATTTGAATCCATACCTATAAATATCACCACTCTTTAATTTATTGCTCGTCCAATTAAAATAAATATATTGCAGTTGTTTGTATGCAAGTAAACCATAATAGGTGTTCCATTTCTAACAGGAGTAGCGGCGGATATTCCCCTCACTTGCCGCTTACCACTCCGCTTTCGTTTATCTTTCTTTTATTGTTTTTTAACAAAGTTCCGAATCACTCAACGGGCGAAGGTGTGCCATGTTCGGAGTACCTCAACGGGATGAAATTGGAATTTAGGATATCCATACTAATGAAATTAGAGTGTCCGAAATAGCTCAATGATTTGCGAAATTGTGTCATGCACATGGATCGGTAATATGGTATACTAGCTGATGCCAGCGACTTCGTCCGCTATGGGTTCTTATAAATCTCATTTCCAAAATTCCTGAAACATAATTTATTTTTAATCGATAATCATCATCATCATCATCATCATGATCAACCCATTACCGGCTCACTACAGAGCACGGGTCTCCTCTCAGAGTGAGAAGGGTTTTGGCCATAGTCTACCACGCTGGCCAAGTGGATTGGCAGACTTCACACACCTTTGAGAACGTTATGGAGAACTCTCAGGCATGCAGGTTTCCTCACGATGTTTTCCTTCACCGTCAAAGCAAGTGATATTTAAATACTTAAAACGCACATAACTCCGAAAAGTTAGAGGTGCGTGCCCGGGATCGAACCCACGACCTCCGATTAGAAGTCGATCGTCCTAACCACTAGGCTATCACAGCTTTACATCGATATTACAAATACCGATTTTCATTAATATAACTTCAAAAAAGATGGACTTTCATACAAACTTTCATCCCCTTTTTATTTTACTCACTTGGGGGTAGTTTTCCAAAATTCCTTAAACATATAATTCAACATTAAATGAGTCGCAAGAAGCCCAAGCAATGGGATAACCCCTAGGCATACCTAAGCCTCCTTGAACTTGAATAGCAGAAATCCATACAAGAGACATAAACGTACGTCGGTTGAGACCTATAATAAAGTCATTACCCACTAACTCAAGCAGGGCAGACAAGCGTAAATGATAGTTAACATAAGAATAATATATCTGGCATAAACTAAAGAATACGTACAAGCCAGGCCGTCATACTTATAGATACTTATTAGTCCATATTTTGAAAACTATAATACTAAACCGACTTTGATGCGCTAGTCCCTAAGTAGAAGTAAATATCCCTCATTTTGAAGTCGGTTAGAAAACAATCGGTATTTATATTCTTAACATGAAATTAAGTACGAATTATATTCTCTTCAGTGACGGCAGCAGAGCGTCGATCTACATTTATACATATATCCATACATCCATACATCCATACATACATCCATGTGCGCCACCGGTGAGCGCGCGTGCACTTTATTTCTTTACTTAGTACCTGATATACCCATCACTAGCGCGCAAACATTGTTTATTCAGCAGATCCGATATGCGATAGCCATGTTAAATATTTTACGACATGCAACTTTGTTTACATTCTGTACCTACCTATCCATTGTTTATGCGAAAATGTAATATTTATTTCATTTTTATCGCTCTATTGAGGTCACTCTTGATAATAATAATTCTAAATATAATAATTATTGTACATAAGGGGACACCCGCGACTTCGTTCGCGTGGATATCGGTTTTTAAAAATCCCGCGGGAACTTTTTGTATTTCTTAAGCTCTTTTGAGCTCATACCTTGCTAAAAACTATTAAAAGTTCACTGATGGATGTTTAGGTAGATAAAAATGTAAACATCCACCACTGAAAGTCCTATCAAAATCGATCCAGCCTTTCAGAGATTACCCGGTAATCTTTAAACTATCTCCTTTTTAACAAAAAAAGAATGAATGAAATCAGACCTCGGGTTAATGAATTACAGCTAAGTACACATTTTGACTTTCATCCCCTTTCCCAAGGGAACCATGCTGAATTTCGGGACAAAAAGTATCCTATATGTTACTTAGTACGTATGAACTTAAATCATGCCAAGTTTCATTTCAATCCGTTCAGTAGTTTTTGTGTGATGCGCGCACAAACATACAGACAAACAGACAAACAAATAAACAGACAAAAATGTCAAAAATAGCTTTTTTAAGTTCTATTACTTATGCCTAACATCCCCCAGTTATTATTTTGCAAAAATATTTAATGTACAGATACGGCAAGTCTACGATTTTATTATATGTATAGAAGATAGAATAGATAGAAGATATAGATAACTTGTGATTTTGTTTATCTCCTATATAATAGCACACCCATTACTGGCATACATAATATTAATATAGGTACAGCATACATATACATACATACATGCAAACCTCACAACGGTAGATATACATAAAACTACTAGGCGTAGGTACTTCTAAGTTGCAGGCGAAGGCTTAAGTAGTGAAGCCATTTTGATAGTTGCCAAAGTAGACCGTATCTACGCGTAGAGACACGTTCAGTAAGTAGGCAAATGAAATAAAATTCGAAATTCCTGCCCAACAAAGAGTGAAAATTAAATTATAAAAAGCTTTAAAAAAGGCGTACAGACGAAATACGCCGCACCAAGATAATACAGGCTCCAATTCTCTTTATATGTGATTCGCATCAAGCGTATTTGCCAGTTTTTTGTGAACCCATTGAGTTGGATAAATCATACGGTAACGTTCAAACCACAATTGTATTATATTTGTTTTATTCATTGAATGTACACTAAAGTGTGCAAAGCCTTTTCATATTTTCGCAAGCCAAACAAGCTGAGGGAAAATCAAGCTTTTCATTGTTTTGTTTCAATGTTTAACTTCTTTCTTTTTTGTAAAAAAAAAAGACTGGCGTTATATATTTAGTATATAAAATATGGCATATAATATATATGCCATATTTTAAAACAATTCAGGTTAAGCAAGGCAACCTTGCAATGGAAGGCGCAGTGTTACAGACTCCTCTCTAGGTGGACAGATGATATCAAACGAGACAAACGAGACGCAGAGAGCGGCTGGATATAAGAGGCGCAAGTTTGATTGGAAGTCTCTACAAGAAAACTTTAGGTGGACAGAATACATCAAAAATTCGCAGGGAGCGGCTGGATACAATAGGCGCAAGTTTGACATGTGAAAATCCCTACAAGAGATCTATGTCCAGCAGTGGACGTCTATCGGTTGACGAGGTTAGAGTTTTGCAAAACGCGATCAGTGTTTTAGTATACTTACATAGATATTGATACAAAACGCCCAAACTAAAAGCTCCCACATAAATCCGGGTTGCGGTAGTTTTATCCGTAGACTAGCTGACCCCCGCGACTTCGTTCGCGTGTTTATAGGATTTATATAGGATTGGATCGGATCCCATAATTATTTTACATATGTACCCAAACTAAATGTAGCCTAAGTTACTCCTTATAACATCATCTATCTGCCATTGAAAGTTCCGTCAAAATCGATCCAGCCGTTTCGGAAATTAGCTGGAACTAATAGACAGATCGACAACCATAAATTTAAACGCACACCAGTTTAAAATCAGCCGTACGTGCAAAGATCCGGGTCTCAAGTTATTTGAACGCAATAAATGTCTGTCATTTCTGAACTAAAAAACCTATGACCTTGAAATATTTACGGGATAATACTTGAAGTACTACCTTTCGAACAAAAAAGAATGAGTGAAATCGAACTATCCGTTAATGAATTACAGCTAAATACACGTTTTAACTTTCTTCCCCTCTCCCAAGGGAACCGTGCCGAATTTCGGGATGAAAAGTATCCTATGTCCTACCTCGGAGTATAAACTCAAATCGTACCAAGTTTCATTTGAATCCGTTCAGTAGTTTCGGCGTGATGCGCGGCCAAGATACAGACAGACAGACAGACAGACAGACAGACAGACAGACAGACAGACAGACAGACAGACAAAAATGAAAAAAATTGCAGTTTTGGCTTCAGTATCGATTATAGAGTGCCCTCCAATAAAAAAATTCAAAATAACTTCAATGTACAGAATTGGATCTGTTACAGTTTTATTATATTATAGATAGATAGATAGATACGAGTACTGCTTTCGTTAGATAAATAAATAATCAATTATTACACCCTTAATTGCTGTATCTGTTTCTAGAGCACGGGTGGCTAATACAGATGTATCGCTTGCCCGCGGATACGTGACCGAGGCGTACCTAATGTCGCCTTTATCTACAGCGCAGTTAACGTTATATACCTACTGCATCCGCCTACTTATTTATGTTTATAGAGAAGTAGAGACAAATAATCAGAGCATCTCCTAAAACGTGTTTAAAAAGAGAAAGCTTGTTTTAAATTTTGTAAAACAGAAAACAATCTTAGTGGTTTATAACGGCTTCATTTTTAACCCCCGACGTAAAAACGACGAGGTGTTATAAGTTTGCGTAAATAAGTGTGCGTGTGCGTGTGCGTGTACGTGTGCGTGTGCGTGTGCGTGTGCGTGTGCGTGTGCGTGTGCGTGTGCGTGTGTGTCTGTGTGTGTGTGTGTGTGTGTGTGTGTGTGTGTGTGTGTGTGTGTGTGAGTGTGTGAGTGTGTGTGTGTGTGTGTGTGTGTGTGTGTGTGTGTGTGTGTGTGTCTGTCTGTCTGTTCCCCCGTAGCGCTCAAACGGGTGAACCGATTTGAATGCGTTTTTTTTTTGTTTGAAAGGTGAATTAGTCTGAAATGTTTTTAGCTATGTTTTATGAAAATTGGCCCAAGATGGCCACCACCACAAAATGGCGGATTAAATATTTTTTCACAATTCTCTCAATATTCGTATCAAATGATAGGGCTTGACTAGTAGAATACGTCACGATATATTATATACGTATACATATCCAAGATGGATGGAAGGATGTCGGGAGTTTTTTTAATTTTAAATGTATACTTGTTAATTTTGTAAAAACAGATGACAATCTTAATGATTTATAAGGACAAAATTTTTGAAGTGAGATTCAGTATAGCATATATATAGCATAGCATGTTCTTGAAGTCGCCGGCTTAAAATTGTGGCACAAAAGCCGCCGGCTTGAAGGTACTGGGTAATAAGTAGCTGCGGATAGAGATCTTTGCTATGAAACGTAATAGAAGTTTTGCTGGCTTTTGCGTTGTTTTATTTTTTATGCACAATGTTTTTAACCGATTTCAAATAAACGCAAGAGAATGGGTGGCGTTAAAAGAAAAACGCCCGCGACTTCAACATACACATCAACTTCAACATGCGTTTGAACTTCACTTTGAAGTCAGTTTTTTGAAAATAATTTTTACTAGGTACATATTTTTGAATATTATTGTTTATCGTTGAGGTGTGCAAATGCATAAGAAAGATGTATGCCACCTGTATGAACTCTTATCATCAATGGATTCCATATGAACAATACGTCATAGTCTATACGAAATAATATTCCTAGCTGATAATCTGGTGAAGACCAGTATGTATGAAGAATATGAGGTCATTCTCATCGACTACATATTACTACCTGTACCTACCAAGTTTTAAATAAGCATATCAAATGGCCTTTTAGAAGCAGTACCGTAAAAAGCTTGATTATAGCTTGGTACGTTGGATACGTCGGATACGATATAACATTATGTAAATCGTTTAAGCTTATCGCTCACGTTGTGCGTTCTACGGAGCTACGAGTAAGTGCTACAGGGCAATGGAAACCGTAGGCAATTGCTGGACGATATTTAGGTGTACATCTTCGCTATACCTTGACACATCATCATCATCATCATGATCAACCCATTACCGGCTCACTACAGAGCACGGGTCTCCTCTCAGAGTGAGAAGGGTTTTGGCCATAGTCTACCACGCTGGCCAAGCGGATTGGCAGACTTCACACACCTTTGAGAACGTTATGGAGAACTCTCAGGCGTGCAGGTTTCCTCACGATGTTTTTCTTCACCGTTAAAGCAAGTGATATTTAAATACTTAAAACGCACATAACTCCGAAAAGTTAGAGGTGCGTGCCCCGAGATCGAACCCACGACCTCTGATTAGAAGTCGGTTGTCCTAACCACTAGGCTATCACACCTCTAACCAATTTAACCAATATATCCCATGTACCATATCATACCATTACAATATTACCAGCTGGCTAAGGTGGGCTACCTTACCCTGATCGTGTAATGTCCTGGTGAAACTGTGTGATATTCTTAGGACTGCCTAACTGGTTCGGCTGCGGATCAGTGTGCTTAGTCTAAGATCGGAGCGCTCGAAAACGAACTCGAAAACTATTGATCGAATCACAAGTGAATTCAGAGCAAAATGAACTCAAATACTCGTATCTTAAAGTCGTAATTCCATAGTTCGAATATGTATTTTACAACATTTCTGCTTGGGGCGCTCGTTGTGTTCGAATGCTGAATGTATTGGCGAACTCAAACCTTAATACAAGCCATTTTAGGTCTATTTTACTCTGAAATCGATCAATAGTTTTCGAGTTCGTTTTCGAGTGCTCCGATCTTAGACTAAGCACTCTGGTTGAGCCAAATAAATAATTTGATTTTCTAACAATAAATTCTCATTTTCCCCAGTAGCAGCATTCTGTCAAGAAATTCTCAATTTCCCCAGTAGCAGCAGGGAGTTGGGAGCTTTACACTCCCTGTGCTTCAAAGAGCACGTTATGGCATTGGTCCTGCGTCTGACCTCTCCGATCGTGTCGGATTGCTCTCCTATATATGCGGAGCAAGGGAATAGAAGCAGAGTTTGCGCACACATTTGTGCACAATAATATCTACGTGTAAATTTAATTTTTTTTTTTATTTAATTTAATTAATGTAATTGGTTAGTCTCCGTTTAGATTGGCTGTCGTAGCTGAAATTTAGCCACGAGGAGTTCACATTCTATAAATAAGTACTTTAACGAAAATTCACGAACTGCAGCGTGCCTGTCCCAATGATTACCTACCCACTCACAATTTGATGCCTACTGGGATCAAATATACCAAAACAACCCAATGCCTTTGATTGGAAACAGAGTTTAAGCATCTCTTTGAAATTAGGACAGTAAAATCTAACTTAAGCCTATATTTCGTTAGCTTTACATCTGAAAAGTAGATGCATGAAATTCGTTCGTTCGTTCGTTTCAACCAATGGACGTCCACTGCTGGACATAGGTCTCTTGCAAGGATCGCCACAGCACACGATCTTGTGCCGCCTGATTCCAGCGGCTGCCAGCGACTCGCTTGAGATCGTCTGTCCAACGAGTGGGGGGTCTACCTGCGCTGCGTTTACTGGTGCGAGGTCGCCATTCAAGCACCTTGGGACCCCAACGTCCATCGGTTCTTCGAGCAATGTGCCCCGCCCATTGCCACTTCAGCTTTGCGACTCGATGAGCTATGTCGGTAACTCTGGTTCTCCTGCGGATCTCCTCATTTCTGATTTGATCCCGCAGGGATACTCCGAGCATAGCTCTCTCCATCGCCCGCTGAGTGACCCTGAGCCTTCTTATGAGGCCCATTGTCAGCGACCATGTCTCAGATCCGTAAGTCATCACTGGCAACACGCACTGTTCGAAGACTTTCGTCTTCAGACACTGAGGGATATTGGACGAAAAGACATCTCGAAGTTTCCCGAACGCTGCCCAGCCGAGTTGGATTCGGCGGTTGATCTCTTTCTCAAAATTGGACCTACCTAGCTGGATCGTGTGTCCTAGGTATATGTACTCGTCTACAATTTCGAGTGCAGAGTTCTCAACGATTACCGGGTGGAGCGGAACATGAGCGTTAGACATGATCTTCGTCTTACTCATGTTCATTTTTAGGCCCACCTGTTGAGAAACTCTGCTGAGATCGTTGAGCATTGTATTGAGGTCTCCCAGAGTCTCTGCCATCACGACTATATCATCGGCAAACCGTAGGTGAGTGATGTACTCGCCGTTTATGTTGATGCCAAGTCCGTTCCAGTCCAGAAGCTTAAAGACGTCTTCCAATGCAGCGGTAAATAGCTTCGGGGAGATAACATCTCCCTGACGCACTCCTCGCTGTAATTGGATTGGCCTCGTATTCTGATCCTGTATACGGACTGACATAGTGGCGTTTTCGTACAAACACTTCAGCGCTTGGATGTACCGATAGTCGATCCGGCATCTCTGCAGTGATCTCAATACAGCCCAAGTTTCCACCGAATCAAAGGCTTTCTCATAGTCCACAAACGCTAAGCAAAGTGGCCGGTTATACTCTTCGGTCTTCTGTATAACCTGCCGCAGCGTATGGATGTGGTCTATGGTGCTGAAGCCTTTTCGGAACCCGGCCTGTTCGGGAGGCTGGAAGTCGTCGAACCTACGAGCGAGACGATTCGTAATGACTCTCGAGAACAACTTATAGACATAGCTCAGCAGCGAGATGGGTCTATAATTCTTCAGCAGGGTATTATCGCCTTTTTTGAAGAAAAGAACCACCACGCCTCTGTGCCATGCCTCTGGCGTTATGCCCTGGTCGATGACGGAATTGAACAGTCGCTGAAAGACTTTAAGGACCGATTTTCCACCTGCTTTCAGGAGTTCCGCTGTGATTCCGTCATCACCTGGCGCCTTGTTGTCCTTAAGTTGTTTGAGAGCCATACTAATCTCGTATAGGCTGACGTCCGGGATATCTTCGGTATAGTGTCGGGTCAATTTGGCTCTGGGATCTTTAGCCAAATCTTCAACAGGCTTCTGTGTTGACGTGTACAGCTGTCCGTAGAACTTCTCAACCTCTCTCAAAATCTCAGGTTTAGACGAAATGAGACTACCGCTGTCGGTCTTCAGTCGCGTCAGCTGGCTTTGACCGATAGACAGATCTCTCGCGAACACCTTTGAGCCTTTGTTCCGCTCAATGGTTTCTTTGATACGCTCGGTGTTAAAGTATCGCAGATCGCGTTTCTGTGATTTAGAGATCTGTCTATTAATCCGCCGATAAGCAAGGGCGTCTCCTGAAGACTGCAGTCTCATTTCATGTCTCTGTTCCATGAGATTGAGAGTATGGTCTGAGAATTTTTTGGTTCTACTTCTACGGTGGGTCTTAAAGAACCTAGACCCGACCGCATGGACAGTTTCCACCAGCCTGTTGTTTAGTTCGTCCACAGAATCGCAATCTGCCAGGCAAGCGAATCGGTTTTGCAATTCGAGTTGGAAGCTCTCGGGGTTCTGGATATGGGCGCGAGAAGGTCGGAGCGTTGACTTCATCAGTCTGGCCCTTTCGAGCTTTATGTTCAGATTCAATGTGCCTCGTACCATACGGTGATCGCTGCCGGTTTTTACCCTATTGATCACAGAGACATCATTGAATACATGCCGCTTGGTAGACATGATGAAGTCGATCTCATTTCTCGTAGAACCGTCGGGGCTCATCCAGGTCCACTTCCTGTGTGGCCGCTTTTCGAAGAAAGAGTTCATCATAAAGAGGCCCTCTTTCTCCATGAAGTCGGCCAACATTTGGCCCCTATGGTTCCGTCGCCCATAGCCAAATTGTCCCACTTTCAACTCTACACCGCTTCGCTTACCCAGCCTTGCGTTGAAATCCCCCATCACAACACTGTAGTAGAAATTAGAGGCATGCATGGCTTTTGATATGTCCTCATACATGACCTCTACTTCCTCGTCGGTATGTGTCGATGTCGGTGCGTAGACCTGTATGACCTTCAGCGAATACCGTTTGGTTATTCTGAGTATAAGGTACGCTACCCTGCTCGACACACTTTCGACTTGCACAATGTTGTTAACGAGGGACCTGTGGACGAGAAACCCGACACCACCCTGGGATTTTTGATCGCCCTCCCGGTAGTAAAGCAAGTTGCCGGATTTAAGGGTTATCGAGTCCTCCCCCTCTCTTCGGACTTCAGATAACCCTATGACACCCCAATTGAACTTGCTCACTGCTTCTTCCAGCTCGATGATCTTTTCGTCGGTCCTCAAAGTGCGTGCGTTATATGTTGCCAGGTCCAGTCGTCGGGGTTGGCAGCGGAATCTCTTCCGGAGATTCTTGACACCCCCTGCCCCGCCGTTACCGTAACCGCTGCCAGAGCTAGGAATAGCGGGGCCGCCGGGGACTAGGGGCTGTGGCTTTATTGTGCAATCCATATGCAAAGGGTTATGCCCTTAATCGCCACGCTGGGCAGGCGGGTTGGCGATCGCAGGGCTAGACTATTGTACCGATGTCGCTGCTGCCCGACATCGGCCCTTGCCATTTTGTAGTCTAGCCGATGTGAAATGGTTATACCGCCATTTGTCGGTCGTCAGAGCCTCGTCTGTTGATTAGCAGGGGGCACCACGTGCAGGTGAGGTTGACAATTGGAGTGCTGAGATGGAGGTGCACCCCCTTACCCCCCGAAATTGGACCCAACTTTTTATTATCAAAATTTTATTTTCAAACCTTTTATGACACTAATATTGTAAAGGCGAAATATAAGTAATAATATAATTAACTTCGGTCGAAAATTCTTATACCTGTACTCATATTAAGTGCTTATCTATTGTCTCAACTTTAACAACCAGGTACTATTTATATCAAGTATTTTATAAATAAAATCGTTATTTAATTAAATACTGAAATAAACAGTACCACAGCGCCGACTATATAGAGAGCGGAGGCGTTAACCCTTTCAGGACCATAAGGTTTCCAGAAGTGATTTTAAGTTTTTAGTTATAAATTATGGATTATTTACGGTCTAGTAAACATATTAAAAAGTAAAAAATAAAAAAATTATATTAGTTTTTTTGAAATTCTTTGGGACACATGTGTCCCTATGGGCGACAAAGGTAACTTTTTACCCAAAACTATGATTCAGAAATTATCTTATTTTTATTGGTTCGCTTTACTATTTATGGCATTTTTTGGCATTTTATGAGAAAACAATGTATTTATTGTTATAAATCTTAATTTACTACAACATAGGTATATATTAATTATGATAATCAGCGAAGCAATTTCTTTGAGTTGTGTTACACAAATGAATGTCACATGTTTGTTCGTGCGATTTTTTATTTTATTTTTAGCACAATTTACACATCTTTTTCTAGTATTGGATGTTTCCCTGATATATGAAAGAGTTGTTGACCGTTTCTGAGACCTTTTTGCTGCAGTTGTTACAGTCAACGGTATAGCTCATTATCTCACAGACAAGTTACTGATGAAATCCATGCTATAGCTAGCACGCTATTTGTAGTTCAAGGGCAGTAGACCAATAGACTAATTGACGGCAAAATATGATAACCTATTTAACCAAATTATTAATAAGAAAAAAATAAAATGAAAAAAAATTCATTTCGTCGTTTCCGATCATAAATTCTCAGCCGTTTTGTTGAGCATATCTGTCTCTGATACTACAATTTGACGCAAAACTTCGAAATTACCTACGGAATAAAAAATATCTAAAGGTATCAGTGAAGCACGTCCTTTACAGATTTGTACTTTTCCAAAATCGTACTCCACATTATGAAAAACATGAAAACTGTTGGTCGAGGCAGATGAGTTTGTATTATGCAACTTGCAGCTGTTGATCTTGAAGGTGTCGACTTAGAAAGTTTAGCTGTTTGTGATGTAAGTAGAAGGTTCCGAAATCGATGAATCCTCAATCTTAACATTTTGGAGCCCTTCATCATCATCCTGCGACAAAAACTTTGCATTGTCTTTGTCAAGTAGTAACGCATCTTTGTCATCACTATTATCAGCCAACAAGATTTGATGGACCTAATTTTCGCTAAGTTTAAAACTTCTATATCCCTTGCGCACCATAATCTGCCAAAATAATATACAAAATGTATGTAGATGCGATAAAAATATTAGATCAAATAGTGGACGTTTTCTGATAGATTATTACCGTTATCGCCCATAGGGACGCCAGTATCCCTTTTTATTTTTATGGGCTAACAAAATAAATAAGTTATATAATCATTTGGTACAAATATAAAATAATTATTTACTTACTAGACAATAAAATTTTCACAAAATAATAACTAGATAAACAAGTTTAATTATAGTTACGATTTTTTAAAAATGATGAACTTGCAACATAATGAACTGCTAATAGCGGTACTAAATTTACTATGAAAGCTGACACACAGGAATCAAATTCGATGATCAAATTATTAAAAGTACCCTTAAAAATATATTATTAATTAAAATATTAATCTATGGTTCCTGGTTTTTTTGTAGGAGTGAAATTAGTTTTGGGGACAAATACGTCCCTTGGTCGTCAAAGGGTTAAGATTGAAATAGACATTCATTAGAAGTAGGTAGGTACTCGTAATCAGTCAAGTGATTTAGTTTCAATTTGTATGTGCTTATAATAACGGACGTTGTCTCACAGACTACTTAGAAACACTTAAGTTTATTTTAATATCGTTATTTAAGTAAAGAACAGTATAAAAGTGCCAACGATATAGTTAAGGGCAGCGACGTGAAGACTAAAGTAAGACATTCATTGGCAGTAGGTACTCAGTCATGTGACAGCTTCATTCGTATATTAGTAGGTATCATATTAAGCACGTTTTCTTACGGACTACTGGGGCACTAAAGTATATCTAATATCGTTATTTAAGCAAAGAACGGTATAAAAGTGCCAACGTTATAGTTAGGGCAGCGGCGTGAAGATTAAAGTAAGACATTCATTAGCAGTACTCAGTTATGTGACAGCTTCACTAGTAGGTATTAGGTACTCATATTAAGCACGTTTTCTTACGGACTACTGGGGCACTCAAGTATATCTAATATCGTTATTTAAGCAAAGAACGGTATAAAAGTGCCAATGATATGGTTCTTAGGCAGTGGCGTGAAGATTAAAGTAAGAAATTCATTGGCAGTAGGTACTCAGTCATGTGACAGCTTCATTCGTATACTAGTAGGTATAGGTCTTATAATATTAAGCACGTTTTCTTACGGACTACTGGGGCACTCAAGTATATCTAATATCGTTATTTAAGCAAAGAACGGTATAAAAGTGCCAACAATATAGTTAAGGGCAGCGGCGTGAAGATTAAAGTAAGACATTCATTAGCAGTAATCAGTCAAGTGACTAAGGAGGGCGGCTTTCGACGGCTACTTATCTAAATAAGATCAACGACACGCTTGATGGATTTTAAGGCCTTTGTCCGTTCAGAGTTCAGCCTTTTTCAAATTAACTAGTAAATCTTTTTAAGTGATATTGAAACAGATTTCCAAGTTCTATAAATAAGCGTGAATGGTTTGCCTTGACTTTAAAGACAAATGAATGAAATAAAAGTTTAATTTTAAGAAGTTTTAATATAATTACTAAAATAAACACTACAAAATTATTAGTATTACCATTTATAAATCCAAGTATTTTCATTAAGTACCGTACCTTTAGTAGATACCATATTATGGTGTTCGTCAATGGACATTATTGTTCGATGGGCCAGACATTAAATACGTTGCTTCCTCCACTTGCGGTTTTTGCGGCTCTGGGGGCGATTACATCTACTGCGAGTCGTCTTACTGAAGTGGCAATGGGCGGAGCGAAGAACCGATGGGGTTTGGGACGTTTGGAGTCCCAAGGTGCTCGAATGGTGACCACGCTTCGGTAAGCGCAGTGTCAAAAGTCCCCCCACGAAATGAACAGAAACAGACAGACAGACAGATCTCAAGCGAGTCCCTGACAGCTGCTGGATACAAGCCGCACAAGATCATGTACTGTGGCGATACTTGCAGGAGAGTTATGTCCAGCAATAGACGTTAATCTGTTGAAAGGACGAATCGTCTTTAGTACCTTTAGTAGATACAAAATTAGATCAAAATCCTTCGGTTAGAAAAAAAATAGATTTGTTAAATTGTTTAATACCCAACTAACTAAAGAAGCAATCAATTTCCTTAGGTATAAGAAAATTAAAATACTAAATCTCGAATAGAGTAACTTTAAATGGCGTATGTAAACAGATTCCATTTTCCTAAATTTCACACATACATCAGCTCTAAGTATCAAGTGTATAGGGAAAATTTAGATTAAATGCGACAACCAGCACTCTTGCTTCGAGTTCTAAGATTGGAGGGCTATTCACACAAATCGGGAGACAAATAAAAACATCTTAAAAGCTATAAAATATAATATATACCTATTTATTATATATAATATATAATATAAGCTATAAAAGATAAAACTCTCACTGAATAAATCATTTGTTGCCTAGACAAAGTAGTTAGGTACTTATTCTGCCGTCTATGAATGCTTTAGCAAGAAATGTATTGTAAGTTGAAAGAGCGTTATGGGTCACTTCCACCTTGCTTGGTAAAGAATTATTTATGTAAAAATTAAATATTGAATAATGCCTCTGTAGTACTAAGTAGTAGGACTTGTTTTTCTTTCCCCAAGAAACGGATTTTTTTGTTGTTTTTCAAAGCTGTATTTTTTTCTACTATTGATAAACCAACACCTTCCTGATCAGATCTAACTCATCGAGACAAATCCCACGAATACAACTACTTATCAAGACCAAATCAACAAACACACGCACACATAATATGTATACAGACACGCAAAACAGACACAGCACAGACAATGTATACAGACACAGACAAAGAGAGACTGATACAGATACTGACACATACACGGACGCACGCACGCATGCATACGCCCATTGCACACACAAACACACCTTGTTCGCGATGAAAGTTGATAAAATATTCCTAGTCATATATTCATTATCCAATACCGCTGGTAGGTACTTGAGAGTTTAAGGTGTTACGTTTTCCATACTAACTTCATGTTACCATTCAAGAGCGAATGGATTATATATTTACACTAAAATTACATGGCACAGCCTTAATATAATTTTAATTTGCGCGAAATTATATTTACATAAAGAAAACATTACATAGACAGCTTAAGTATTATAATAGCCATCTATTAAACGCTGTTTTGCCTAGCTGACCGAGATGGCTTTACTTCACCTTTAGCTGTTTATGTAATGTTTTCTTTATGTAAATAAAATATTCCGCAAATTAAAGATTAAATTAAGGCTGTGCGATGTAATTTCAGTGTAAATATATAATCCATTCGTTCTTAAATGGTAATAATAAATTAGTATGGAAAACGTACCACCTTAATCGGGAAAGCAAACGAAGCATACCAACGGGGTATCTGTGATTATTATTCTCCTTATGGTCAGAGGATGATAACACAGACGTTTAATAAGGCTGCTTAGGCAGCTTAATAGTTGCTAATTTGTGCCAGTTTATATGGGAAGTCCCCTCGGGGTAATTCGCAATAACACAGCGCTAATGACCCAGCATTCACAAGGGAGAATTCTCAGCTAACTGCCGCATTAAGACCTTCTTATTTGGCTATTTCACTTCGTTATGGGACCTTTGTGGGAGTTAAGGAAAATATAGTTTGCAATGACCCTAATAAAAACCTAATAAACACAGTACGTATATAGTTACATTTGTAATTTAATATAGGCGTACTTGTGCAGAAATTATTTGCCACGTCATACATATCAAAAAAATATTAAAACATTTCATTTAAGAGCGTTGATGCGTTCTGCGCCATTTTTGCTCATTTTTAAGCTATTTCGACCCTTCATATGTTGTTAATTTATGCATTTACTTAAAAACTTATTTATACTACATTGTAGAAAATTTTGTGTTCTAGGGAATTGGAAGACAACATTTTGCAATTTATTGATAGTTTTTGTCTTATTGCCAAAATACCAAAAGCCTATTTATGAATTTTGGGATTCGTGGAATCTTTGACGTTCACTACGTCAAAAGTTACTTGTTCAATTCACATACAAAGATATATTTATGAAAGGAAATGTCCTGAACTAAAGACATGGAAGAAAACATTTTTTAATTTGGCATTTTTTACATCATAAAAAATCCATGCAAAGGAATTATAATTTCAGTAAATTATAGACATATAAAACCGTCATTTTAGTAGATTATTTTTCGCCATTTATAAGTAAAATTAAGTACATATAAAAGTTAACCATATTTGCAATAATATAAGTAAAAAAAAATCTAAAATTAACTACTATTTGTTTCCAAAAAATAACTTTGAAACTGACACCAAAACTCAGAAACAGGCAGTAGGAAATTGAACTAGGAAACTAGTATGAGCCGAGGCCTCTCCGCGAACGGACGTAACGCTTTTTGTCTCGGCAATTCTTATTGGATTACATGGAATATACGTAAAATTGTAGTGCGACTGTCACTATTCAATACTAGATATTTTTAATGCTTGCTATTTTTTCTTACAGATAGATGAAAACTTTTTACGTATTTTTAATAATTGTAATATATTATATTATAGTTATAGTTGAGGATTATAGTTGTAAATCAGTAATCCATACTACATAAAATTATAATTGCGAAAGTGTGTCTGTCTGTCTGCCGATTTTTATGTAATTAGGTACAGAGTTAGCTTACATCCTGGGGACGGATATAGGATACTTTTTAATCCCCGACGCAAAAACGACGGGGTGTTATAAGTTTCACGTGTCTCTCTGTGTGTGTGTGTCTGTCTGTTCCCCTTTAGCGCTCAAACGGGTAAACCGATTTGAATGCGTTTTTTTTTGTTTGAAAGGTGGATTAGTCGAGAGTGTTGTTAGCTATGTTTGATGAAAATCGATCCAAGATGGCCGCCGCTACAAAATGGCGGATTGCATATTTTTCACAATTCCCTTAATATGGGTATCAAATGAAAGGTCTTGACTAGCAGAATAGCACTATGTAAATCCAACATGGCCGCCGCCACAAAATGGCGAATGTCGGGGGTTTTTTAAATTTTCAATTTATACTTGTTATCTCGAAAAATTAAAGAAAAGAAGAGAAAGAATTCCGTGAGAAGAATTCTTAAAGGTCCGTCCATTTAACAAATTCGTTATACAAAATTTGGTAGGTACAGAGGTAGCTTGCGTCTCGAAAATTGACATAGTTCCCACAGGATTTTTAAAAACCTAAATCCACGCTGACGAACTCGCGGCCAACATATAGTACATAATATTATGTGGAAAATGAACTAGAAAATAGCTATCGCCTATCGTATAAAAAACTATCGTCCGGTAACTACGGTTTTCAAACCATCCAGGAACCCATTGAAATATACACACAAAATATTATACAAATCAGTCCAGCCGTTTAGGAGGAGTTAGGTGACTAACATACGTACCAAAGAATTATATAGGTACGGGTGAGAGAGTTTACCGTATCGACGCGATGGGTTGTTTGACAGTTACGAATCCCTTGAACATTTTGTATGGGAAAATGTTTTTCCTCTTATTTTATTTTTTCGTCAATTTTCCAATGTTTTTAATAGTTATTATGCTACTCTGAACGGAGACAAATCAAAAACCATGAAAATCGCTCCAGCCGTTCTCGAGTTATAAGTGTTCGAACTAACACAACTTTGTTTTATATACATAGATTTTATTAATTCTAATATTTTAAGGTACATTGCGTCATCAACAATACAACGCTAATACAACAATGAATGATTTCTAATTGCATTTTTGTATTAGCGGTATATTTAATGTTCAAATTAAGTATACCTACAATCTACATACAGAAAATGTATTTATTACCTGTTTTGAATTACTTTAGTAATAATTTTATTTTGTAAATATGTAAAAAGATAAATCCACGATTCCCTCAGGATTTGTAAAAAACCGAAATTCACACGGGCGAAGCCGCGGGCAAAATCTGGTATGTAATAAGTAAATTAACAAGATTTTGAATGAATCTGCATTTTTCTTCACTATCTTACCCTTACACTAGTACGGAGTAGGTATATCAAAAAATCAATATCAGAAGCTGTACTACATTCTCCAATTATAATTTTTATGAACTGGTCTACTCTATAAGGTCTTTTTCAAGCATTATACATTAATTATGCCTGCTATATAAAATTAAAAATCTACGAACTAAAAACTTAGGTATAGGTGCCTAAGAATATTGAAAAAATAAATAGCCCGTTTGAAAATGGTAAAAAGATCAAAACGGTTTGTTACACTACACTGCATTTGGAGCGGCGCGTTCATTCACGTAAACAAAGAATCCCAGGTAAATGCCTAAACTTGCGAAGCGGGTCCGTGCGTCAACGCTCTTAACAATGTTTTATACAAAAAATACTATTAAATTCTTCGGTCACAATTCCAAATGAAGGGTCAATTTAGTTTTAGAGTATTATCTATCATAATAATAATAATATTAAAAAATGATTTAAGCCTAAGAGATGTATTAAGATAATATATTATACTTACTCAAAATATTAAAATAATATCTCTATTTAATAATGGAACTTTGTTCTAGTTTAAATTAAGTTTACAAATTAATCTTTTTCTTAAATCCAAAAATAAACAAACAGTTTTGTAAGTCCTGAAAACGACTTACGAGCAGCTACTAGATCCTAATAGATATAGGTATATATAAAACCTATAGGTAATTTATTTTATGGTAGATTATTTAATGTATTTTATAGGTAGATTCAGTTGACTATTCAAAAGTACTTGTAAAAGTTTATTTGAATAAAAAACTTTTCTATTCTATTCTATTCTATGTTAATAGACTGAAAAGCAACGTGGAAGGGCTTTCTTATACTCGCTTATACTCTTACTTCCACAATCTCAATAAACTACGTATCCATTTAAATACTAAAACGCGTGATAAATAGCAGGTCGATCAATATTGCTGGTTTATTCAATGGAACTATTACTACGGTGATTATTTACCTGTACAAAGGAGCAGGATTTTCCATTAAGCACCACTTTAGAATTAAAGAGCTTACATTATCCGATAGACGTTTGCAATGTTTTAGTGTTTTAGTATCGTCGTCGTCGTCGTCGTTATCAACCGATTGACGTCCACTGCTGGACATAGGTCTCTTGAAGGGTCCACTTGCCACGGTCTTGTGCCGCTTGTATCCAGCGGCTCCCTGCGACTCGTTTGATGTCGGTCCACCTAGTGGGGGGTCTACCAACACTGCGCTTCCCGGTGCGAGGTCGCCACTCCAGCACCTTGGGACCCCAACGTCCATCGGTTCTCCGAACTATGTGCCCCGCCCATTGCCACTTCAGTTTCGCAACCCGTTGAGCTATGTCGGTGACTTTGGTTCTTCTACGGATCTCCTCATTTCTGATTTGATCGCGTAGTTTTAGTATAATATGTGCCAATTTTCCCTACTAACCATACTTCTATCTTAAAATATTATAATAGTGAACAAGCGAGTAGGAAGATCAGCTGGGTTATTCTGTAACTTAATTAGCAACTGAAAATAGTTGTCAACGAATTAGTTTGATAAACATTGCTGCTTTACTGTGGGAAATATAAAGTGTTTTCATAATTTTACACAGTAAAGCAGCAATGTATATCGAACAAATTCGTTGGCAACTATTTTCAGTTGCTAACTAAGTTACAGAATAACCCCCCAGGTCTGATGTTGTTTTTGTTAGTTAAGTACCCGCCGCATAGTATTATAGTTTTAGATGTGACTGTTTTTTTACCCGACTGGGTATATTGTGTTTCACCTGTGTGTATGTATGTCCATTCCTATGTCCGCTTGTAACTAATCAACGGCTCAACGGATTTTGATAAATGATACGTCATTAGATTTGTCTCGATGACGCGATATACAATGAATATAAAATTATTTTGCTATAATCCGCTAACAGTGACAAATTTGTAGGCACAACACCACACAATCTTGTAGGCACAACACCACACAATCTTGTAGGCACAACACCACACAAATTCACCACAAAACAAACTCGACGATCGTTTCGCTCCGACACCGGAGCATCTTCAGGAGATGTCGACTTCACAACGGACGATTGCAAAGTGAGTTCGTGTCGAATGAGCGGTCTTATATATACTATCCCCGCTTAGTCATCTACCCTCCTTTCTCTTTCTCTCTGGCCACGCCTCCTAAATATGTTGAGCAACGGTGAAGATGACACATTTATTTGCTCATTCAGCAATTCGACACTTCTACCGCTGTGCCCAACTATTTCCAATTGTTCCAACACGCACAGTCTTAAACTTTTACAGCATGTGTGTAAAATTTCAAATGTATGACCCTCGTCTATCCTATGTCCACTATCCAAAAGATGTTTTGCGAAATGAGATCTTTGAGGCTGGTTGTTTCTAAAGGCAGCCATATGTTCTTTATATCGAGTTACAAAATTGCGCCCAGTTTGACCAACATATATAGCACTACATTCGGGGCACTTGAGTTTGTACACACCTGACTTTTGTCCATTATTTAATTTATCTTTACCATTACAAATTCTTCTGAGCGTATTATTTGTTCTAAAAGCAGCGTGTACATCATGTGATCTAAGAGTCCTAGCAATACGCTCAGATATTGGTCCGAAATAGGTCAAACTGGTTTTATATTTATTTATTTTGTCTGATGGCGCTGGATATAGGTTTTTCTTGACCTGCACTAACTGTTGTTTTCTAAGTATATTATTTACAATATTAGGGTTATACCCATTTGAACGCGCCATGTGATAAATAATATTTAATTCTTTTTTATAATTGTCTTTTGTAAGAGGAACGGACACTAATCTGTGTATATAACTATGAAAAGCTGCAAGTTTATGTTGCCAAGGATGGCATGATGATGCGGGTATGGTTGTGTCTGTATATGTAGGCTTGCGGAAGATCTCAAATTGATGTTTATTATTGACACGACTTATAGTTAAGTCGAGAAAATTTAGTGACTTGTTTTGTTCTATTTCTGACTTAAATGTAATTTTGGGGTGTATTTTATTAAGTTGCTCAACAAATACATCCAGTTGTCTCATTGTCCCTGTCCAACATATAATGATGTCATCGACATATCTGTAGTAATATAGAATGTTACTATTTTTTACAATATGTTTGTTTTCAAAATTATCCATAAAAATTTCTGCCATTAATGGACTTAGAGGAGATCCCATTGCTAACCCATCATTTTGTTGGTAGAACTTATCATTGAATTTGAAATAATTTTGTTGCATACATATTTGTGTTAATTCTACCAATTCTAATATTTCACCAGGGTGTAGCCGTTTCATTTCTAGTAATTTAGTCAAAGTATCTATGGTCTCTTTAACTGGTACATTAGTGAATAAACTGTCCACATCTAATGATAATAATTTACACCGGACCGGCAGTAACATATCTTTAATTTTATTTACCAACTGAATACTATTTTTCAGTGCAAATGTGGGCTGAAAGGATGTCTTTGATTTTATAATGTTATTTAACTGCTTAGCCAATTCATATGCCGGTGCGCTAACGTACGAAACAACTGGACGTATTGGAATATTTTCTTTGTGGATCTTTGGCAAGCCGTACATAGTTGGCGCATGTGGGTTCATCACAATTACTTTCTGTTTAGATGATGTTTTCGGAAAGATGTACTCAGATTTATTTACAGTTAATCTAATTTTTGCCGCAAATTGTTTAGTTGGATCTGTGGACAACTGAGTGAACTCCTCCCCAGAGATGACATCGTTAACTTTAATTTCATAGTCATTGCGTTTTAAAACCACTACTGCGTTGCTCGATGACGCGAGTGTCAATAGGTACCTAAATTAAAAAAAAAAACAAAATGGCGGACTTTATGCGCTTTATTGTGCGAGCTGAAAAAAAATTTTTCTTCAAGACCCTCGAGTGGGGTATCAAAATAAAGGGCTTTAAAAGGCCAGTACGAAAATGTATACAATCTATATGTTTTAAATCAGTTTGGAGTGACAAATCATGAAAAACAAAATAAATAACAACTACACTGTAAGTGGTATGGTGGTAGTTTATTAATTTTTTAGTTCGTTTTATAGCATGGCAGTCGGGTTTTTTAATTTTTAAATTAAAGCTTGTTTACATTTTTGAATAGGTACCTGTAAACGCTCGTCCTGCTGCAGCAAATGCTGCTGCTGGTGAAAAAATATAAATCATATTACCTTTTTTCCTTTCTTCCATGTAGGTAATTTTCGAAATCGTTTCACATCCTGGGCTCCCCTACAATTATAAAGGTGAATATTTTGTCTCTGCAGCTTTTGTTACTCTCATTAGGTATATTTTTAACCCCCGACGCAAAAACGACGGGGTGTTATAAGTTTGACGTGTCTGTGTGTGTGTGTGTGTGTGTGTGTGTGTGTGTGTGTGTGTGTGTGTGTGTGTGTGTGTGTGTGTGTGTGTGTGTCTGTCTGTTCCCCTGTGGCGTTCAAACGGGTGGACCGATTTGAATGCGGTTTTTTTTGTTTGAAAGGTGAATTAGTCGAGAGTGTTCTTAGCTATGTTTGATGAAAATCGGTTCAAGATGGCCGCCGCTACAAAATGGCGGATGATATATTTTTTCACAACTCCCTTGATATGGGTATCAAATGAAAGGGCTTGACTAGTAGAATAGCACTATTGCAAATTCAAGATGGCCGCCGCCACTAAATGGCGAATGTCGGGGGTTTTTTAAATTTTCAATTTACACTTGTTATATCCGAACATCTATACATATAATAAAATCGTAGAATTGCCGTATCTGGTGTACATTGAAGATTTTTGCAAAATAATAACTGGGGGATGCTAGGAATAAGTAAAAGAAGGTAAAAAAGCTATTTTTGAAATTTTTGTCTGTTTATCTGTTTGTCTGTATGTTTGTGCGCGCATCACGTAAAAACTACTGAATGGATTAAAATGAAACTCGGCATGATTTAAGTTCATACTATGGAGTAACATATAAGATACTATTTATCCCGAAAATTGATATACGGCACGGTTCCCTTGGGAAAGGGGATGAAATTCAAAATGTGTACTTAGCTGTAATTCGTTAACGGGTGGTCCGATTTCATTCATTCTTTTTTTGTTAGAAAGGAAATACTTTAAAGATTACTGGCTTATCTCTGAAAGGCTGGACCGATTTTGATGGGACTTTCACTGGCGGATGTTTGCATTTTGATCTACCTAAACATCCGCCAGTGAACTTTTAACAGTTTTTAGAAAAACAAGACGATTCCCACGCGAACGAAGTCGCGGGTGTCCGCTGGTTTTTAAATAATAATATTTTGGTGAACTGAACGTAGTTTCTCGGCACCGAACGTTGCAATTCGGTTAACTGTCATGGTAAACGGATTAAAGGCCCCCATACGTCACGTTCGGATTCCCTAATGCCAACATAGTGACGCACACATTCGCCTGTAGCTAAGCATAAGTTTTGATTTTAGAAACTTTTCGACAGTAAAAAAAATAGTGTCCTAAACCGAACTGCGATGATGCGAACTAAGAAGATGCGATAGATGCGAACTAAGAAGTTCGCATCCTAACAGTGAATCATTTTTACGGTCAGTTCATTTGCTAGAAGGCCAAGCTTTTCTGATACCTTGATTTGATACTGCTACATCACTCGAAACAGTTTTATACAATGAACACAAAATTACTTTGCTATAATCCGCTAACGGCGGAGATAGCGGAGATGTCGACTTCACAACGGCTGATTGCAAAGTTTTTGCAATCAGCCGTTGTGAAGTCGACATTTATTCTCTTGAAGATGCTCCGGTGTCGGAGCGAAACGATCGTCGAGTTTTTGTGGTGAATTTGTGTGGTGTTGTGCCTACAAATTTGTCACTGTTAGCGGATTATAGCAAAGTAATTTTGTGTTCATTGTATAATATCATGGAATTCCGCAAAGTAACGCCTGCTTCTATTCAACGAAACAGTTTTGGTTTCCGATAATGAGTAAAAGTTGGGTACAAGAACTATATAACCTTTATCACCTAATACGTAAAGGCAACATAGCATTTCGGTCACGTTGACCGACAAAAAATAAATCTTAATTATCAACTCGTGCTCTACAAGCCAACACTACAATTAGCAGGATTCACTTAACGTCAGCCGATGGTATAAGTAAGATATCTACAGTAGGTACGGATCTATGTGAAAGCTTTTAGTTTGGAGGCTTTGTTTACAACAATCGTATAAGATAAAAAGCTTTTCGTTTCTTGGTCTATTGTTTGCTAATGTATCGCCTTTTCCTTCTAGCTCGAGGTCATCTAGCTCTTAAATCCAAGACGGACACTGGAGTCTGTTTAGATTTATATCCAAGGTACCGCTACCACCATAACTTTGATAAACTATAATATATTCAACGATCCAGTTGCATACATCGTGGTCACGAAGTAACGGCAGCGGTGAAGAACTTTACAGAATCTATCCCAGCCGCCTTCTGTTTTCGTGGATTGATGGGCAAAATGAAAATCACTGGACCAAACATCAAACAAAATAAAAAACACTGGACCAAAAACAGCAACAGCACACAACCACGAAATAACAATAAAGTCATGAGTAACAGTTACCTATTCATGTTATGTAATAAAAATAATATGCCTGTATTAATTTCGCATAAATTTACCTACATTAATAGCTTTTGCCCGCGACTTCGCCCGCGTGTATTTCGGTCTTTCAAAAGTCCCGAGGGAAGCGTTACTTTCAAGGAAGTTTGCTATAGTAATCTACCTGTAGCTGTGGCTGTAACAAATTTCGGTTTTTTCAAAATCCCGCGGAAACTGTGGATTTTTCCAGTATAAAATATATATTAGCCTATGTGTTATTCCAGGGTATAATCTATCTCCATTCCCAATTTTCGCCAAATCGGTTCTGTAGTTGCGGCTATTATAAAGAGTAACAAACATAGTACACCATACACACAAACACATACATACACACACACTCTCGCCTTTACAATATTAGTGTGATTACAGAGACAATTGTATATTGTTTTATAGCATACTTGCTCAGTAACTAGGGATTACTATGGTGGAAAGTCTCCTTGTAAGTTGGTGTTTGCAATTCAAGGCAACATTACGTCGCACTATGCTTGAATTGTAATGTTCACATTACAGTTCAAGCTATGCAAAACTCCTTGGTAAACAATCTCTTTTCTTATAAAATGGTAAGAAAACTTTTTACTGAATAAAAAAACACTGAACATGGCGGCATTTAACTTTCATACATTTCAAACTACTTATGCAAAACTCCTTGTAACTCAGAGCCGTAAAAAAAAAATGGAAAACTATTTACGAAAAAAAAAATGGAAATGGCGGCATTTCATTTGATCTAAAAGTTTGTGAAGTTTGTTCGTAAAGGGATTTAAGTTATTTACAACAATGTCAAGCATTTCATCAGATGATGAAAAAGGAGGAGAGCCTGATTTTTGTTTGCTTGAAGCAGAACAAATGATGCAAAACCTTTTGTCGGATAAGTCCAAAGAGCGCTACGTGAAAACTTACGAAGAATTCAACAAATGGCGTGCAATTTCTATTTTTTCTCTAAATTTGCTAATTATTCTAATTAAAATTTCATTTTTCATTACCAATGTTTTATTTACCTCGCAAGAATGATATAAAGTAGAATGCTTAGTAAGCATTCTACTTTATATCATTCTTGCGAGGTAAGCATTGCTTACCTCGGTTGCAAGTAGCTATTACACCCTCGAACTATATTCACCCTCGCTCGCTGCGCTCGTTCGTGTGACTAAATATCTCGGGTGCGCGCGATCCATTAGCGCCCTATGCGAGCTGCGCTCGCACTGGCGCCAAATTGGATCTTGTTCTGTAATAGCTTACTTACGTCCCTTGTGTAACAATCTTACTAATTCTTTATTCGAAATTCATATTAACATTCGCATTACATCTACATAAAGCTTTCCTTTCAATAGGTAAAGAAGCTCGAAAGCTAAGACTTGCTTGGGTTGCTCCGCTCACAACATATTATAGTTATTTTTTCATCAATAAGCTTTCCACAGGAGTCAGTGTGTCTCTGGAGTACCTATCTATCTACTATTATATTATTTTTCTTTACTTGTACCTACTTTAATTTCAAATAGGTACATACTTCGGCACATTTTTGTGCCGCAAGCAGTAATATTAATATTGTAAATGTTTTATTTATATTTTAATAAATGAAACTAAGTAGGTAAATTCTTCATGAGGTTCTAGGTATATTTTATAACCTATTTTATTTATAATCTATATCTTCTTCTATATCTATGTATATCTATATCTATATCTATATCTATATCTATATCTATATCTATATCTATATCTATATCTATATCTATATCTATATCTATATCTATATCTATATCTATATCTATATCTATATCTATATCTATATCTATATCTACTATATCTATATCAATATCTATATCTATATCTATTCTATACTTATAATAAAATCGTGGACTTGCCGTATCTGTACATTAAAGATTTTTGCAAAATAATAACTGGGGGATGTTAGGGATAAGTAATAGAACGTAAAAAAGCTATTTTTGAAATTTTTGTCTGTTTGTCTGTTTATCTGTTTGTCTGTATGTTTGTGCGCGCATCACGCAAAAACTACTGAATGGATTGAAACAAAACTTGGTACGATTTAATTTCATACTACGGAGTAACATATAGGATACTTTTTATCCCGAAATTCAGCACCGTTCCCTAGGGAGAGGGGATGAAAGTCAAAATGTGTACTTAGCTGTAATTCATTAATGCGTGGTCCGATTTCATTCATTCTTTTTTTGTTAGAAAGGAAATACGTTAAAGATTACTGGCTAATCTCTTAAAAGGCTGGGTCGATTTTGATGGGACTTTCACTGGCGGATGTTTACATTTTTATCTACCTAAACATCCGCCAGTGAACTTTTAACAGTTTTTAGCAAGGTATGAGCGCAAAGGAGCTTAGGAAAGACAAATGATTCCCACGGGATGTTTAAAAACCAATATCCACGCGAACGAAGTCGCGGGTTTCCACTTGTATTTTAATAAATGAAACTAAGTAGGTAAATTCTTCATGAGGTTCTAAGTATATTTTATAACCTATTTTATTTATCATCCTTCATAAAGTTTTACCATAGATATGTACAGAGGGAGAGCCGCACATAACTAACTCATAAGTATGAGATATACGATATACGTATAAGTTTGATTTAGCCAGTGTAAGGCTCAATTTATACCGCGGTGGAATGGAATGGAATGGAAGCGTCAATTTCGCCTCATGACGCGGAAGGCGCACGAATTCGCTGGAATGCTCGAGAATTCTCGCGCATTCCAGCTAAACGCTTGGCACGGCACTGCTGTGACCGACACAACGGACTCTCCGTTCGCGCCACTTCCCGCGGATTCCACAGACGGCGCCGACAGTAGCTATTCTCGAGAATACTTATCGGAATTCTCGAGAATGCCCGAGTATTCCGCGGAAGACGCGCGACCTTTTTTTTGGCTCCTATTTAATTTGTATGTTATGCATTTGCAATTGACATAAAGTTCATTTAGCTATGTACAATTTCGTTGCAAAAAGTCGCTTCCATTCCATTCCGCCGCGGTCTAAATTGAGCCTAAGCATATTTACCTGTAGGTATACATGGCAGTTCTTAATTGTTTTCAATGTCGGCCAACAACTAGCGAAGTTCATCGGAGGCGGTTAGTGCAGACTTGGGTTTCTGACTGACGGGATTTCCGCTTTAACGAAGCCAATTAGCGCTACATTAACATTAAATTGGAATAGAGAGAAACCGTTTTCATTCCCTATGTTACCTACATATTATTATGCTACAAGCGGACACCCGCGACTTCGTTCGCGTGGATATTAGATTTTGAAAATCCCGTGTGAATCATTTTGTTTTCCTAAGCTCCTTTAATCTCATACCTTGCTAAAAACTGTTAAAAGTTCACTGGCGGATGTTTAGGTAGATCAAAATGTAAATATCCGCCAGTAAAAGTCCCATCAAAATCGATCCAGCCTTTCTGAGATTATCTGGTAATCTTTAAAGTATCTCGTTTCTAACGAAAAAAAGAATGAATGAAATCGGACCACGCGTTAATGAATTACAGCTAAGTACACATTTTAATTTTCATCCCCTCTCCCAAGGGAACCGTGGTGAATTTCGGGATAAAAAGTATCCTATATGGTAGGTACTCCGTAGTATGAACTTAAATCATACCAAGTTTCATTTCACCCATTTAGTAGTTTTTGCGTGATGCGCGCACAAACATACAGACAAACAGACAAACAGGCAAACAGGCAAACAGACAAAAATTTCAAAAATAGCTTTTTTACGTTCTATTGCTTATTCCTAACATCCCCCAGTTATTATTTTGCAAAAATCTTTAATGTACAGATACGGCAAGTCTACGATTTTATTATATGTATAGATATAGAAGATAGAAGTTTTATAAAATTACTGGCTTTGAGCTAGACTTTATAAAAATCTCGCGGATACCCTTTTGTTTATATAATCTTAGCTTAGCTTTTCTCTTATAATCTTAGCTTTTGTTATCCCGGGATAAAAAGTCACCTACGTCACTTTCTAAGTCGAGACTTACCGAGGTAACTATATCTCTTATCCCGTGTAAAGACAATCCGTAGCTCTGTTGTACTACTTACTCTAAGAAAAGAACTGAAGAGAATTGTAACTAACATTGAAACATAATATATAGTTTTTAAAAACATCTTTCCTCTTTCTGCAACGCTGAAACATGATTTGATCTTGTGAACGCCACGAAGGCGGAAGGCTTCGGTCGTGGCAAAGTAGTGCGATATAAATGTACTTATAGCAGTGTAACTCCGCGTAGATACAGATTAGGGATATGGATTTAGTCAGTGTCATTCCTCTTACAGGTAATTAATTCCTCTTGATTTTGATCTCACCTACCACCACGTGAGATCAAAATCAAGAGCTAACTTGTCACTGAAAAATATAAATATTTTAACTTAAATTTTAAACCGATTTATTTTGACGTGTTACATTATTACAACCTAACTAACCTGACCAATTTTAGTTCTCTATATTTCCAATAAATCACTCAATTAATCTTTATAAATTGAACGAACAAAGCCAGTTCATACAAAATATTTGCTCACAACTTTAAAGCTAAATTATTAATGTCTAGAACATTAATTTGATTACGAAACTGATTTGCGTGTCGAGCGGGCATTGGAAGCTTTAATAAATTAAACGCCATCGATGCCTCCGAATTTAGAGTGCTCGGATGTCACCACAACAAATATAAAGCGTTGTTTACCGCCTCTATTTATTAAACCTCCCTGCCCAAAATAGGGACGCTTAAACAACAAAGGCCCAGTACACATTAGCCCAAAGTGAGGTAACGACATCCAAAAATAGAACTTCAACTCTGGCTAACAATATTTGCGCAATGCATAACGCAAGTTCTTCGTCAGTGACGTTTTTTCAAACATAGATACGAAGTATCGGAAATAGGCCTTCTACAAGGATCTCCGCAAGATCACGCAAGCGAGCGAGAGCACGTTCCGCGCTCTCGCTCGCTTGCGTGCAAGGGAGAGCGCAGCACGCGCTACACGCATAGTACGTGACAGATGAGTCATGTTTTTCCGTGCGTGTAGCTGACGTTCATCGATTTATATAAGAATTTATCACATCAAAACACGAAGCGCTCATAGTTATTGAATACTAGATGATGCCCACGGCTTCGCCCGTGTGTATTTAGGTTTGTAAAAATCTCGTGGGAACTTTGATTTTCCAGAACAAAAAGTAGCCTATCTGTAGTAAGTAGTAACCCGTCCACAAAACGGAAAAATTCCGTGGGATCCTTACGATTTCGGAATGCAATTCCTTACAGCATCAGGGTTGAGGAGTTGGACATGTACCTACTTGAGGTCATTCAACAATAAAGTCTTTAATTAAATCCCCAATATCAATTTAAATAACCGACAGTGCCTAAATCCCATTAGTTTTGGGGATCAGATCCCCTACAGCATCAGGATTGAGGAGTTGGAATCCAAATTTTTTGTAGGACAGTGTCGCAATGTTTCTCTATCGATTAAAAAAAAAATTACGCAAATCGGTTCAGAAATCTCGGAGATATCGGTGTACATAGGTAGAAAAACACAACTCCTCCTTTTTTGAAAGTCGGTTAAAAAAGTAGCCTATGTTACTCCCTGGTTAATTCTCTACTTGTATGTGAAAGTCCCGTCAAAATCGGTTCAGCCGTTCCAAAGATTAGCCCGTTCAAACAGACAGACAGACAGACAGACAGACAGACAGACAGACAGACAGACAGACAGACAGACAGACAGACAGACAGACAGACAGACAGACAGACAGACAAAAATTTTAAAAACGTGTGATTCGGTTATACTTAGTATCGTTCAAATAACCATATGAGCTTAATATGAGCTTAATATGAGGTAGTTATTTCGATATTACAGACAGACACTTCAATTTTATTTATTAGTATAGATTCGAAACGAATTCATTTTAAACTTGCACACGCGCGAATTCCCAACTCCATGGAACTGAAAATACCTTTGAAACAATTTTACAAAAAGCTTTCCTATGTATTTGGCTGCCCTGGATATACATGAATGTCGGAATCCTGCGATTCACATTCACAGGAAGTTATTCAAACTATCGACTAACTAGATAGTTATAGGTATACCTATACAGCAATCAGCTGTACCATGTGCATACCTACTAATATTATAAATGCGATAGTAACTTTGTCTGTATGTCAGCTTTTCACTTCTCAACCAGCGATGACGACGTCTTGACGATATTTGGCACAAGAATAGCTTGCATCGTGGAGACGGAAAAGCAAAGAGTTCCCGCAGGATTTAAAAAAAAGTACTACTGAATGGATCTTAATAAGATTTGGTACAGAGATAGATATCTTGATATGCGAGGCTATTTTATATTCATATTAAAAAAAATCAAAGTAAGGCAGTAAACAATTTGATAAAAAAATGTCCACTGCATTATTTTTAATTTTGCCTTTTTTAACTGAGATTTACTTATCCACTTAACAAGTATAAATTAAAAATTTAAAAACCCCTGACCATCGCCATTTTGTAGCGGCGGCCATCTTGGATTTACATAGTGCTATTCTACTAGTCAAGCCCTTTCATTTTGATACCCATATTATGGGAGTTGTGACAAAATATAATTATGATCCGCCATTTTGTAGCGGCGGCCATCTTGGATCGATTTTCATCAAACATAGCTAACAACACTCTCGACTAATTCACCTTTCAAACGAAAAAACCGCATTCAAATCGGTTCACCCGTTTGAGCGCTACAGAGGAACAGACAGACACGTACACACACATACACACACACACACACACAGACACGTCAAACATAAAACACCCCGTCGCGTCGTTTTTGCGTCGGGGGTTAAAAAGAAATCGGTCTCAATTACTCAACTTTCTCCTCCAACTAACTACTAACTACCTACGTCAGATTGTTTCAAAGCAGACTAGAGTATCAAAATACTAACAAACGATATCATGTTCCGAATAAATTAAAACACGACGACCTTAAAAATAACAAAACTTTTGAATTACCCCGCAGTGTTCTACGAATAATAGGTACATAATTCTACCCGAGAATGAGAAAGCTCCGTTTAAAATTTTCGCCAAAGAATTTTAAAGAAAGTAGTGTCATCTCGGAGGCGAATTCGTGGGAATCTCAACGGCTAGCTGCTGGTTTCAACGGTTAGCCGGTTTAATGAATGTCGAGTCACGTACGGTGTAAATGCGGCTCATTACCTGCGTAAATTCACGCAACGATAACAAAGGCGCCAGTGAAATTGCTCGTAGACTTTTGCAACTGAAATGGAAATGCCGCGGGGTTCCTTATCTTCTGGGTAACAGAGAGTTGATTTCCTTTTTAACGCAGTAACTTTATACCTATTATAAGCTTTCGCAAAAAAGTGTCCTGACATTTTTGTTGTTGTTGTTGTTTTATCCAGAATAATCTTCTATCTATCTATTCTATTAATATATATATAGCTGCTCGTGCTGATTCATTGACTGACTCACTGATTGATCACCCCTCCTGTAAAATTTTGTATGAAAATTTTTTTTTTCACTAATGTTTTCATATAGAGGACAAAAATTCATTCGGAACAAAAATATGGAGAGAGCTGATGATTGAGGATTTCGAAGACTGGTGAAGAGCACGCTTAAGGTATTGAAGATAGGTGGAGGGTACTCGAACAAATGTTACTCGAAACGTCATCCAATTGGCAGTGAGTTGAAAAAAAATTCAAAATGGCGAAAAAAAGATGGCCGCCATACAAATTTCGTCGGTCTCCATCTCGGAGGATATAAAAGATAGAAGAGTGGTTTCTTGACAAAAAATGATCAGGATCGGAAGGTCTACTTGATGAATGGAAAAAATATTCAAAATGGCGGAATTTATTTTTCCATAGAAAATGTATAGCGAATATTGAAGAGACTACAAGTTGTAAACTATGCAAGGCTTTGATGCGGTTCTTTGGAGAACTCTCAAAGAAAAATATGGGAAGACATGATGATTGAGGGTTTGGAAGATGGATGAGGAGCCCGGGCAGGGTATTGTAGATAGATGGGAGGTGCTCAAACAAAAATTACTCAGAATCTCATCCAATTGGCACTGAGTTGAAAAAAAAAAAACAAAATTGCGGATTCAAGATGGCGGCTATACAAATTTTGTCGGTGTCTATCTCACCAAGTATAAAAGATGGAAGAGTGGTTTCTAAGAAAAATATGATCAAGAACTAAAAATCTACTAGATGAACAGAAAAAAAAAACAAGATGGCGAAATTTATTTATCTATACAACATGTACGACGAATATTGAAGATAATCATCATCATCATCATGATCAACCCATTACCGGCTCACTACAGAGCACGGGTCTCACCAAGTATAAAAGATGGAAGAGTGGTTTCTTGGCAAAAGATTATTAATACCTAAAGATCTACAGTTTGATGAACAGAAAAAAATCAAGATGGCGGAATTTATTTCTTTCACACAAAAAGTTGTTTTCATTGATGTTCGTATAGAAGAAAAAATTCATGCGGAGGGAAAATATGGAAAGAGCTGATGATTGAAGATTTTGGAGATGGGTGAGGAGCACGGTCAGGGTATTGAAGATAGGTGAGAGGCGCTCAATCAAAAATTACTCGAAACCTCATCCAATTGGCAGTGATCTAAAAAAAAATACTAAAATAGCGGATTCAAGATGGCGGCTATAAAATTTCGTCAGTGCCTATCTAACCAAGTATAAAAGATGGAAGAGTAGTTTCTTTGAAAAATATGATCAAGAACTAAAGATCTACTTGATGAATAGAAAAAAAAAATCAAGATGGCGGAATTTACGTTTTCAAACAAAGTTTTTTTTATTGATGGTTTCAAATATAGAAGACAAAAATTTATGCGGAGGAAAAATATGGAGAGAGCTCATGATTGAGGATTTTGGAGACGGGTGAAAAGCACGGCTAGGGTGTTGACGATAGGTAGGAGGTGCTCAAACAAAAGTTACTCGAAACCTCATCCAATCGGCAGTGAGCTGAAAAAAAAGTCCTAAATGGCGGATTCAAGATGGCGGTGATAAAAATTTCGTCGGTGTCTATATCACGGATTATAAAAGATGGAAGAGTGTTTTTTGGCAAAAGATCATCAAAACGTGATTTACTTGATAGTTAGATAGAAAAAAAAACAAGATGACGAAATTTATTTATCTATACAACATGTACGACGAATATTGAAGATAATCATCATCATCATCATGATCAACCCATTACCGGCTCACTACAGAGCACGGGTCTCCTCTCAGAGTGAGAAGGGTTTTGGCCATAGTCTACCACGCTGGCCAAGCGGATTGGCAGACTTCACACACCTTTGAGAACGTTATGGAGAACTCTCAGGCATGCAGGTTTCCTCACGATGTTTTCCTTCACCGTTAAAGCAAGTGATATTTAAATACTTAAAACGCACATAACTCCGAAAAGTTAGAGGTGCGTGCCCGGGATCGAAACGACCTCCGATTAGAAGTCGGTCGTCCTAACCACTAGGCTATCACAGCTTCTTTTTTTTATAAGAATATGAAGATAATGCAAGTTGGAAACTATGCAAGACTTTAATACAGTTTCTTTTCAAAATTTGTTTTTATGGAAGAACTCTCATTATGACAAAAGAATCGGAGAAAGAATATGGAAAGTGATAATGATCGGGGGTTTGGAAGATAGGTGAAGGCTGCTCAAGCAAAAAATACCCGATAATGAAACCTCGCGGTCCGCTTTAGCGGGCCGCGCACCCACGCGCCATACTAGTTAATATATATATAGCTGCTCGTGCTGATTCATTGACTGACTCACTGATTGATCACCCCTCCTGTAAAATTTTGTATGAAAAATTTTTTTTTCACTAATGTTTTCGTATAGAGGACAAAAATTCATTCGGAACAAAAATATGGAGAGAGCTGATGATTGAGGATTTCAGAGACGAGCGAATGGCACGCTTAAGGTATTGAAGATAGGTGGGGGGTGCTCGAACAAATGTCACTCGAAACGTCATCCAATTGGCAGTGAGCTGAAAAAAAAATCAAAATGGCGAAAAAAAGATGGCCGCCATACAAATTTCGTCAGTCTCCATCTCGGAGGGTATAAAAGATGGAAGAGTGGTTTCTTCGCAAAAGATGATGAGAATCCAAAGGTCTACTTGATAAATTGAAAAAAAATTCAAAATGGCGGAATTTATTTTTCCATAGAAAATGTATGGCGAATATTGAAAAGATTACAAGTTGTAAACTATGCAAGGCTTTGATGCGGTTCTTTGGAGAACTCTCAAAGAAAAATATGGGAAGACATGATGATTGAGGGTTTGGAAGATGGATGAGGAGCCCGGTCAGGGTATTGTAGATAGATGGGGGCTGCTCAAACAAAAATTACTCAAAACCTCATCCAATTGGCACTGAGCTGAAAAAAAACAAAATGGCGGATTCAAGATGACGGCTATACAAATTTCGTCGGTGTCTATCTCACCAAGCATAAAAGATGGAAAAGTGGTTTATGGGAAAAAGATGATCAAGACCTAAAGATCTACTTGATGAACAGAAAAAAAATCAAGATGGCGGAATTTATTGTTTCACACAAAAAAAGTTTTTTTCACTGACGGTTTCGTATAGAAGACAAAAATTTATGCGGAGGAAAAATATGGAGAGAGCTGATGATTAAGGATTTCAGAGACGAGCGACGGGCACGCTTAAGGTATTGAAGATAGGTGGGGGGTGCTCGAGCAAATGTCACTCGAAACGTCATCCAATTGGCAGTGCGCTGAAAAAAAATTCAAAATGGCGAAAAAAAGATGGCCGCCATACAAATTTCGTCGGTCTCCATCTCGGAGGGTATAAAAGATGGAAGAGTGGTTTCTTCACAAAAGATGATCAGGATCGGAAGGTCTACTCGATGAATAGAACAAAAATTCAAAATGGCGGAATTTATTTTTCCATAGAAAATGTATGGCGAATATTGAAGAGACTACAAGTTGTGAACTACACAAGGCTTTGATGCGATTCTTTGGAGAAATCTCAAAGAAAAATATGGGAAGACAATACGATGGTTGAGGGTTTGGAAGATGGTTGATGAGCCCGTGCAGGGTATTGTAGATAGACGGGGGCTGCTCAAACAAAAAATACTCAGAACCTCATCCAATTGGCAATGAGCGAAAAAAACCCAAATTGTCGGATTCAAGATGGCGGCTATACAAATTTCGTCGGTGTCTATCGCACCAAGTATAAAAGATGGAAGAGTCGTTTCTTGGAAAAAGATGATCAAGACCTAAAAATCTACTTGATGAACAGAAAAAATCAAGAAGGCGGAATTTATTTTTTTCACACAAAATCTTTTCCACTGATGGTTTCGTATAGAAGACAAAATTCCATGCGGAGGAAAAATATGGAAAAAGCTGATGATTGAAGATTTTGGAGACGTATGAGGAGCACGGTCAGAGTATTAAAGATAGGTGGGAGGTGCTCAAACAAAAATTACTTGAAACCTCATCTAATTGTCAGTGAGTGAGAGAGTCAGTTGAAAAAAAGGCCAAAATGACGGATTAAAGACGGGGGCATACAAATTTCGTCGGTGTCTCCAGTTCCTTTTCAAAATTTGTTTTTATGGAAAAAGCTCTCATTCTGACAAATGATTCGGAGAAAAATATGGAGAGTGATAATTATAGAGGGTTAGGAATATGGGAGAGATAGGTGGAGGCTGCTCTCACCAAAATACCCGAAAGCGAAACCTCGCGGTCCGCTTTAGCGGGCCGCGCACCCACGCGCCATACTAGTATCTATATATATCTCTCTTCTATACATATAATAAAATCGTAGACCTGCCGTATCTGTACATTGAAGATTTTTGTGAAATAATAACTGGGGGATGTTAAGGATAAGTAATAGAACATAAAAAAGCTATTTTTGAAATTTTTGTCTGTTTATCTGTTTGTCTGCATGTTTGTGCGTGCATCACGCAAAAACTAACGAATGGATTGAAACAAAACTTGGTACGATTTAAGTTCATACTACGGAGTAACATATAGGATACTTTTTATCCTGAAATTCAGCACCGTTCCCTTGGGAGAGGGGATGAAAGTCAAAATGTGTACTTAGCTGTATTTATTAACGCGTGGTCCGATTTCATTCATTCTTTTTTTGTTAGAAAGTAGATACTTTAAAGATTACCGACTAATCTCTAAAAGGCTGGATCGATTTTGATGGGACTTTCAATGGCCAATGTTTACATTTTGATCTACCTAAACATCCGCCAGTGAACTTTTAACAGTTTTTAGCATGGTATGAGCTCAAAGGAGCTTAGGAAAAACAAAATGATTTTTAAAATCAATATCCACGCGAACGAAGTCGCGGGTGTCCGCTTGTACTTAATTATTATTATTAATCAAAAAGTATTTATGTTAGTAAATACATATTTACTTAGGTAATTTCTGATTAAACAAAAATACATCTGTGGACTACTCACTACAGATCTAAATATAATGTGAGATGATGGAGATAATAATAGGAATGCTTTACAACGGCATAATTATTCTATTCAAGGGTCTGTTTCACCACCTTTTGTTAAGTGTCAGATAGCTTATTCACAAGTTTTGTCTTTGTCATTTGACATAAAGAAAGAAAGTGACAAAACATACGTTTAGGCTATCCGACACTTATCAGAAGGTGGTGAAACAGGCCCTAAGTCTTGCTCAGTCTAAGACACGCATGAGCAACGTGTCTCATAATTAATTTGGGTCACTTTGCTTGGTTAATAAACAAAACAGGCAAAGTGGGTTTAGCACAAAACTTTAAAAAAACTTGCCGAAATTTTCAGGTTTGCTTAGGTGCAGATATACGTTATATAGTGCCTTAATTTGGTTAGCGTGCGAAACGTTACCTACAGTGCACTTCATATGCTGTTGCATGGATCGCCTGCGGCTTCCTTTGCCCACAACACTAAGTGATGTGGTACCTATCTGGTAACAACTTAAGCGGTTAGCAACCTTTAGCGAGAAATTTCCGTTTACTTAACTTATGAAAACACCTAGCTAATTTACAAAATTTACTTAAATACCTAGGTATGGAAAATATAAGAATACCATTTGAAACTACTACGATAATAATAAATGATGGACGACGACGCGCCCTGATTGGTTGGCGCGGCGACGGACGTCAGGCAGCGGCGCGAAGCATTTTTATTTTATTTTTATTTTTTCTTTTATAAATTTAATTTTAAAAATCCAGAAGAATGCAAAAATATTTTATAAAAATAAAACCTGCCAAGTGCCAGTCAGACTCGGGCACCGAGCTACCGAAGATTTCTCTCGGAGACAATGCCAATTGATGACGATATCAAGGCGGAACTCCTGAAAGTGGATGGAAAACCGTTTCTTAAGTTATTTCGGCAATAATAATACCGAACATACCTAACAGAACACAGAATAGAACAGGACACAGAACAGAACAGAACACAAAACAGAATTTTATTCTTTAATTGATTCACTTGTGGAGCAAACCCTGTGGCGCTCAAACGAGTGGACCGATTTAAATGCGGTTTTTTTTGTTTGAAAGGTGAATTAGCTGAGAGTGTTGTTAGCTATGTTTGATGAAAATCGATCCAAGATGGCCGCCGCTACAAAATGGCGTATTACATATTTTTTCACAACACCCTATAGAATAGAATAGAATAGAATAGAATAGAATAGAATAGAATAGAAAAGTTTTTTATTCAAATAAACTTTTACAAGTACTTTTGAATCGTCAATTGAATCTACCACAGGTTCGGAATGCAGTTCCAGCCGAGAAGAACCTGCAAGAAACTCGGCTGTTGCTCTTTTTTTAAAAATAACATTATAACAATTATTATTATTAATGTACATGATTGAAATGCCGTCTCGCGCATTGCTGGAACGAGTTAAATCCAAGCTTTTTTATCGTTTATATAATCTTCAATTGTATAATAAGCTTTATTTATGAGCATACTTTTAATAGAGTTCTTAAACTTGTGTAAAGGCAAGTCTAAGACATATTTTTTATTCAGATAAACTTTTACAAGTGCTTTTGAATCGACAAATGAATCTACCACTGGTTCGGAATGGTGCTTACAATTCTACACGTTAAAAAGGGCAGACAAAAGTAGCCCCATTTCCGACGGCGGCACCCGTTCACGAGCATGACGCATGATCCAGCCATTGCTTGCTATACATGTATGATACCTAATATGGGTATCAAATGTGAAAACACACTACACTAACCAGCCTGTAAGGATAGAATTAAAACAACGGAGCTCCAATAAATGACCATTTATTTAGTTATGTTTTATTTTACCGGAATGTATCGTTTAACCCTAATTCTCAATGAATCTACCACCGCTTCGGAAACCTATTCTATCAAGAAGAAGCGGTAAGAAACTTGATAGATTTTCTCACAAATGAATATTAATGTATGAAATTAACTTTCATTTAACGAAGTTAAGATATCATCTAAGTAATTATGATAGGAAGATTTTAAGCTATAAATAATAATATAATTTTAGGCTCATCATCACGATTATAAAAACCGAGAAACTTAAAGTAAGGTTTTTAAAAGATTAACACACGACAATTATGCTATATAACAAAATTACAAGAAATCAATATACTTAATTTACACATTTGGAGAATAATATTAAGAGAAACAATACTTAGCTTTTATCAACTGTTTAGCTTCACTACTATTAAAATATGTAAACCACCGTTGCTTCTTCAAACGAAAATCCCCTTCGCCATTTTTGTCAAGTTGCCTTATATATTATTTTTCCCACCAGAAAATAATCTAAAAACCACACCCACGCGACTTTTGCTGGTTGGTTAGAATTTTGACCAATACGGTCTATTCAGCCCTCCCATTGGCTGTCATAGACCGGACATAGCTATTTTTCGGGTTTTTTGATTGGTTGTTATCTTGACACAGTTTATAACAACAGCTTGACTAAGAGAAATTATACCCTCTTCTTCCTAGAGAACGCTTATTTAAAATGAATAAATACTTATTATATCTTTCGTTTTTGCTTATGTCAATATGCACTGTCAAAAAAAAGATCGCAATATAATTTCAGTGTCATCTTGAAAGACAGATTGTTGTGAATTTTGTTTGTTTTGTTCACCACCGTAGTAACAGTTCAGCTTGCGATAATTTGTGATCTTTTAACTTCTAAGTGCTTTGTTGTGTGAAATATTTTGACTATTTAATATTTTAGTAATCATGATTTGTGTAGCCATTGGCTACAAAAGTCCACTCAGTGTATTACGTGAGAAAAATATGAGTATATCTTTGCATAGGTAAGTATTATATTGAATTCTGATAAGTTATCACGTTTAGTTTATTATTATTTTGCTGTAGTCATAACGAATGCAATATTAAACCATTTTGATAAATTTATAATGACCGTATTAGAATTATATTTCTTTATTTTGATAAAATTTAATTTTTCATACGAGATTTCATGCCACTAGTGAAGCGCATTGTCATCTCATATCGATATCGATAGTCGTGTAGTATCCGACATATGGCAATAATTGCATGGTCTCAAACCACTTTAGTAAAATATTAACTACCCATACTATACTTCCGTGAGTTCCTTCCGTACTAAGAATTTTATTTCCGTGGAATTCTGACGTAATGTTACCAGAGATAAAACAATTCCCACAAAAAAGATAAAAAATTCAAAACTTACGTAAATAAAAATCAACTGCCGCATGTAGATATGATAAATGCCTGACAAACACTTCATGGTGATAATGTCATTCAACTTCCATTTTTCAATAATTTTTTTCAATGTGCTTCTTTTTTTTCTATTGCTGTTAGTGTGCACTTTCTAGTTTCCACTCTTGGTGTTTTCTATTTTAGGGCGAAACGACTAATATTACGCGGCATATAGCTTTTAAAGATGACAGGGAATTAAAGTAGTTTGAGGTAAAATCGTACTTCGTAGACGTCTACCCTGTTCTCCATACAAATAACTCATCTGCAAATGACAATGACAGCTGTCAGAATTCCACGGAATTAAAAATCACAGTGTATAAATGCGTGTATAAATGCGAAAGTGTGTCTGCCTATCTGTCTGTCTGCTAGCCTTTCACGGCCCAACAGTGTAACCGATATTGATGAAGTTTTGTGCAGAGGTAGCTTACATCCCGGGCAAGGACATAAGCTACTTTTTATCCCGGAAAATTAAAGAGTTCCCACGAGATTCTTAATGGTCCATCCGCTTATACGAAATATGGTACAGAGGTAGCTTGCGTCCCGGAATTTTACATAAGCAACTTTTATCCCGGAAAAGCAAATAGTTCTTAATTATATATCTTATTTCACAAAATTAAAAAAAACCTAAATCCACGCGGACGAAGTCGCGGGTGTGAGCAACGTGTAGTATTTATGTATCTATATAATTGTATATAAATAGTGGAACTAATGCGTTTTGACGAGATAACTTGCATAGTAATTTAAACTTAATTCAAATGAAGTAAAATAAAAGAAGAAAACACTCTTTTAAAGTATTATATTTCAATCTCTTATTACTTTGTTATTGAATCTACCACCATTTCCAAGGGGCTTTTGTCTTAGAGAAGAAATGGCGAAACAAACTCTAGAGCACCATCTTTTGAAATAATTCACATTTACAATCACATCACAATAACAATAAATCATCATCATCATCAACAAGTCATCAGGAAAAATCAACAGTTCCCGCGGGACTTTGAAAAACCCGATATCTATATCTACAGCTATAGGTAGATTACTATAGCAAACTTTCTTGAAAGTAGGTTCCCATAGGTTGAAAGTAGTTCCCCGCTCCCTTTTCCAACCTTTATAAGGTTGGAAAAGGGAGCGGGAATGGGAACCGGAAATCCACGATTCCCTCTGGATTTGTTCAAAACCGAAATTCACCCGGGCGAAGCCGCGGGCAAAAGCTAGTTAGATAATAAAACAAGCTTGGAGAAGTCAAGCTAATCTTTTTATCTGTTAGCATTCTTATATGAAGTCATCTTAATCTGGCCTAGGTATGTACTCCTATTCAAGTAGGTACTCATGGCTTCACCTGGCTTGGCATGGCTTTTTTGATGAATCTTGACTAAACCAATCCTTCAACAATTTGTATCTAAATTAAATCATAAAGTTACCTGTAATATACAACGATAGTTTTACTTTACGCAAAACCTGAAAGTAGTTTGTTCAGAATCAGTAACAAAATCTAATCCAACCATTTATATACCGTGTTATATTTTTGTCCAAAAATATTTTGAAATCCTACAAGCTTAGACACAATGATTTACCGCGCATCAGCTGACGGTCGGCACACAGCGGCGGTCATGCAACTCGCGTCGATCGCAAGTCGCTGCGGCGACGGCTTGCGGTGACCATTTTTTTCGAGGACAACGACGCAACATAACAAGCTTATAACTTCGTTACTTTTCATTATATTTTTTTGAAATTTTGTATAAATATTTTTAATGTAAAAATATTTGACACGTGTTTCGGTTTTTGCGCAAAGTAAAACTAACGTTGTATGTATGATATGTAAATAATAATTATTTAAAGAGTTATGAAAAAGTAAAATCATAGTCAATATTGTTCATATACTTATTGTACGCCATAATGTAATTTTTACTATTTACCCGACTGTTACCATATTCATAATACTCTCTTGTACCTACAAAATTACAATAAAAGTGATTTCTATTTCTATAATAATAATAATAATAAATACTCACACATACACACACGGTCGTCTGTTCCTAAAGTAGGCAACTTAATGCCTGTGTTATAGGTAACAGCCGACTGATAGACATATTTACATATACATAAATACATATATATTTTTAATAAAGGTATACATATATACATATTATTATAAATACACCCAGACTCGGAGCGGGAATCGAACCCGCGACCCCGGAGCGGAAGGCAGGGTCACTGCCAACCGCGCCAACGGGCCAGTCAATTTCCATAATTATTATCGATACCTACTTAAATTGTCATCCCTAGTTTATACTTGCTTAGGTCAAAACCGCACCAGTGGTAAGACAACACGCGCTGATGCGACAGCGATTCCGTTAAAACAAACTCCTATGAACTTATGGAACTGGCCACATAACTTAAGCGACGTGCGCCATATTTTATTTGTTTAAATCATTCGTTATCTATATTCTATACATATAAAATTATAATAAAATCGTAGAATTGCCGTATTTATACATTAAAGATTTTTGCAAAATAATAACTGGGGGATGTTAGGGATAAGTAATGGAACATAAAAAAGCTATTTTTCAAATTTTTGTCTGTTTGTCTGTCTGTTTATCTGTTTGTCTGTATGTTTGTGCGCGCATCACGCAAAAACTACTAAATGGATTGAAGTGAAACTTGGCACGATTTAAGTTCATACTAAGGAGTAACATATAGGATACTTTTTATCTCGAAATTCAGCATGGTTTCCTTGAGAGAGGGGATGAAAGTTAAAATGTTTACTTAGCTGTAATTCATTAACGCATGGTCCGATATCATTCATTCTTTTTTTGTTAGAAAGATTACCGGCTTATCTCTGAAAAGGCTGGATCGATTTTGATGGGACTTTCTCTGGCGGATGTTTACATTTTGATCTACCTAAACATCCGCCAGTGAAATTTTAACAGTTTTTAGCAAGGTATGAGCTCAAAGGAGCTTAGGAAAAACAAAATGATTCCCACTGGATTTTCAAAAACCATCCGAACCACGCGAACGAAGTCGCGGGTTTCCGCTTGTCTATACATATAATAAAATCGTAGACTTGCCGTGTCTGTACGTTAAAGAAATTTGCAAAATAATAACTGGGGGGTACCTAAGTAATGGGACGTAAAAAAGCTATTTTTGAAATTTTTGTCTGTTTATCTGTTTGTCTGTATGTTTGTGTGCGCATCACGCAAAAACTGCTGAATAGATTGGAAAATGTATACTTAGCTGTAATTCATTAACGCGTGGTGCAATTACATTCATTATTTTTTTGTTAAAAGGAAATACTTTAAAAATTGTTCCGTAAATATTTCAAGGTCATCGGTTTTGTAGTTCAGAAATTACAGCCATCACAACCCTCAGTATTCCATATTACTTGGAACCTGGCTTGCACTTGTACCTTTGAACATCCGGATGCATGTGTTGCATTAAAATTTGTGTTTGTCTGTCTCCGAAATGCTGGACCGAATTTGATAGAACTTTCATTGGGAAAACCATAGTGATGGAAAAGAGATATTAAAAAATTAATACTCATTAATATTACTGTATGTACATAGTTCCATTTTAATGCCCAAGTTCCTTTTTAGTATCTATTGAAAATGTGAAGGTATTTACCTATGTACCTTGTTCAAACTAGATAGTCTGTTTAGATATCCAACTTTAAATCTAACATCTTGATGTATTTCATAAACCTACTTTCTTTTAAATAATATAAGAAACGAAATCTCAAAGAGAAATATGTTATAGGGGTTGAACAAATCCTTAAGTACACGTAGCCCACGTAGGGTACATTTTCTACTATTCGCAACACAAACTGACACAAGTTAAGTGAATGTTCCCGATCCCATTGTTCATCGCCGCCGTCTTTGAGGCGCGAGTCGCGATGTTGCGCCTTACCATGCGGCCTCGGCCTAAGTATATATAAGTATAACAGTTGAACTACATCAAACTGGTTATTTTTTGTTTAAAGTAGGACAACTGATAGTAGTAGACTTCTTTTTCTTTCTTATGCTTAAAATCGGTACAAGTGAGTGAGTCAAAGAGATGTTTGATTTCGTCTAAAATATCTCGTTTCCATAGCTACTTGTTCCTAGCAGCTTGATTAGTATCAATACATTTTCGTTCAGAAGTACAGAGTATTATAATTTGTATAATATTTAACAAATTACTTTAAGTGATTAAAAATTGATATCTTTTGATTGTGATAATTAATCAAATTATATTAAAATCGTGTTAGAGTGCACTAAATCTTAAACTTATAGGTCGGTTCTTGACACAAATGAAAGGGCTTGACTAGTAGAATAGCACTATTGCAAATCCAAGATGGCCGCCGCCACAAAATGGCGAATGTTGGGGGTTTTTTTTAATTTTAATTTATACTTGTTATACTTAATTGAAATCGAACGGTTTCGAACGTTTCCTCTTCTTGAATAAAATTTTGTTCTGTGCACCGCACGTCTAGTCCTGTTAAACGCTAGAGCAAAATGTGAGCAAATGGATTAATGCCGGCCTCCACACGTCATGCTGGCACAGGGGCATCCTGAGCGGACTGACATCTACGAGACGGAGCAACACAATAAAGCTTTTGCTACGCTCAATGCTTTTACCACGCCTCAATTTATTTGGGAACAAAAACTTACTGTATAAAATTATTTCAATGAAATACTTTACCGTACTTACTCACTACTTACATACCTACTTATTTACTGAATTTATTGAACTGAACAATTTGACGTAGGTAGTTAGTAGTTAGTTGGAGGAGAAAGTTGAGTAATTGCACTGAATATAATAATTCCTCAAAGAGTAATTGAGACCGATTTCTTTTTAACCCCCGACGCTAAAACGACGGGGTGTTATAAGTTTGATGTGTCTGTGTGTGTGTGTGTGTGTGTGTGTGTGTGTGTGTGTGTGTGTGTGTGTGTGTGTGTGTGTGTGTGTGTGTGTGTGCGTGCGTGCGTGCGTGCGTGCGTGCGTGTGTGCGTGTGTGTGTGTATTCCCCTGTACCTCTTAAACGGGTGAATCGATTTGAATACGGTTTTTTTGTTTGAAAGGTGAATTAGTCGAGAGTGTTGTTAGCTATGTTTGATGAAAATCGATCCAAGATGGCCGCCGCTACAAAATGGCGGATTACATATTTTTTCACAACATCCTATACATGTATGATACCTAATATGGGTATCAAATGAAAGGGCTTGACTAGTAGAATAGCACTATTGCAAATCCAAGATGGCCGCCGCCACAAAATGGCGAATGTAGGAATTTTTTTTAAATTTTAATTTATACTTGTTATACTTAATTGAAATCGAACGGTTTCGAACGTTTCCTCTTCTTGAATAAAATTTTGTTCTGTGCACCGCACGTCTAGTCCTGTTACACGCTAGAGCAAAATGTGAGCAAATGGATTAATGCCGGCCTCCACACGTTATGCTGGCACAGGGGCATCCTGAGCGGACTGACATCTACGAGACGGAGCAACACAATAAAGCTTTTGCTACGCTCAATGCTTTTACCACGCCTCAATTTATTTGGGAACAGAAACTTACTGTATAAAATTATTTCAATGAAATACTTTGCCGTACTTACTCACTACTTACCTACATATGTACCTACTTATTTACTGAATTTATTGAAAGCTAGAAGTTTATATCACAATATAGTATAAAACAAAGTCGCTTTCTCTGTCCCTATGTCCCTATGTCCCTATGTATGCTTAAATCTTTAAAACTATACGCAACGGATTTTGTTGCAGTTTTTTTAATAGATAGAGTGATTCAAGAGGAAGGTTTGTAAGTAGAAAAATTGGACCCGGTATGTGGCGCTAATAGTGGGCAGGACGACGTCTGCCGGGTCCGCTAGTTATGGCTAATTGAAGATTTTATTTTGAACAAGCGGCTGCCAGCAACTTTGTTCTCGTGGATATTGGTTTTTAAAAATCCCGTGGAAACTCTTTGTTCTTTCTAAGCTTCTTTCAGCTCTTACAATGCTAAAAACTGTTAAAAGCGGCGCATAAAAATATGAATATCTGCCAGTGAGAGTCCCATCAAAATCGATCCAGCCTTTCGGAGATTAGCTGGAGCAAACAGACAAACACAATGCACGCCAGCTTAAGATGATAATCCATACGTTCAAAGTTTCCTATACAATCCGGGTTCCAAATTGTATAGAATAAGTATGTACCTACTGAGATTTGTGATGGCTGTAGCAATTCCTGAACTACAAAACTGGTGACAAATATTTTTACGGGATAATCTATAAAGTATTTTCTAACAAAAAAAGAATGACTGAAATCGGACTACCTACGCGTTAATGAATTACAGCTAAGTACTTATTTTGACTATCATACCCTCTCCCAAAGGAACCGTGCTGAATTTCAGGATAAAAAGTATCCTGTTACTCCGTAGTAAGTACGAACTTAAAATTCATGTCAAGTTTCATTTAAATCCATTCAGTAGTTTTTGCGTGATGCGCGCACAAACATACAGAGAAATAGCCAAACAGACAAAAAGAAAAATTGCTTTTTACGTTTTATTACTTAGGATCCCTAAATTCCCCCAGTTATTATTTTGCAAAAATCTTTTAAATTAAAAAAAAACAGACACATTTTACGAATTTAAATTAAATAAATTTGAGGAAATGTGGTCCAAGCATTTAATATATAAGTCAATGGGTCCAAGAGACTTTTGAAAATTAGGTATTTGAAAAAACCACAGACCAGTCAAATATTTCGTAAACTGAATATAAAGGATATATATTTGTGTCCAGTTTTGCTTTTTTCATTATTAATTGTCAAATTTGTATAGATCGACCAGAATCTCATGAAAAATAGGGAAATTAAATTTTGTAGTAAGCAACATTAGGTTAACTCGGCTGCCCTAGCATAGAGATAATAATAATAAGTAGAGTAGGCATACCTACCTTAAAAACGTGCCAAAAATACACTCACACACGCACAATCCTGTAACATAAAATGGCGCGTGTTCATTGTGATGTCTCAAGTTGTGCGTGTGTGAGTGTTCATGTATACATTTTAGGGAGGCCATCTTAAGGGAAGTTGCAATAAAATTTCTGCCACGATCTGTTTTATTGTTATGTTTAAAAATGTAGTGTTGTCTCTTACACACTTATGAAAATTTTGATAAGCTTAAGCTATTTTCCGATCCACTATTTTCTATAGGACATTATGCCAAGTCCTCTTCTATAGGTTCATGTGCCCTAGTGATAAACAAAGTATAGATCGACCAGAATCTCATGAAAAATAGGGAAATGAAATTCCAAGGTTAGCAACACTACGGCCGCCCTAGCGATAAACAAAGCAACTGACATTTTTTGTGAAATTGACTTTTTGCATTAACAAAAGTTTTATGTCGAGTAGTTTTTTACCACAGTTTAATATTTCAAATAACTTGAACCGTTTACTGAAATTTAAATTGCCCAAACAAAGTAACTGCACTCACTAACCCGGAATATAAAAGCAAAAACCAAGTAAACAACAAGCACAACACAAAAACAAAGTAATTGGATGTTGATTACTTTGTTTTTGTATTTAAAATGCAGTTGCTGGATTTTTCGTTTCGTGAAACGATCCCAGGTAAGGTGTTCTGAATGTAATTACTTTGTTTTTGTGTTGTGCAGGTGCTTGATTTTGAAAAAAAACCGGAATCTATAGCAGCTATAGGTAGATTAGCTACTATAGCAAACTTCCTTGAAAGTAGGTATAAAGGTTGGAAAAGGAAGCGGGAACGGGAACCGAAAATCCACGATTCCCTCGGGATTTGTGAAAAACCGAAAGTCACGCAGGCGAAGCCGCGGGTAGAAGCTAGTATAAAATAATATAGTATCGTAGTGTAAACCCCTATCAGTTTAATAATAATTTGTAGGTAGGATTAATTAATAACTAATGATTATTATAATTTATCGATAAATTTGTCGATAAATGCTATTACACTTTACTCTATGAACTCACTTTACTCTATGGAGAACCGCCATTTTAAAACCAGCTGCAGTTGTGCGTGTGTGAGTGTAGGTATGCACGGTAAAAAAGTAGGTATAATATATAATATATTATTATACATATATACATATTATATATATTATATATATAGGTACCTTGGTATTTCAAGTCCTCTTCATATTGTCAACTCTATTTATTATTATTATCTCTATGCTTCATAATCATATACAGTCAATGCTTGACACGCGCTGTTGCTTGACACATGCTTGACACTGTCAAGTTATTTGTCATTTGTCAACGTCAACACCATGTCAACACCAACAAACAGTCATTCATTTGATTTCGTTTCATTCATTGATCACTCCATATTTCAATCTGTGATTTCAATCAAAAAAGTTAAACTAAAGTAGCAGCGTGACCACATGTGGTAGATTTCTACTTTTTTGGTAGATTTAAGGCTTGTTGTGGTAGTTAAAAATTGTTGGGTAGATTTTGGTATAATTACACATTTTTGATTTTTTCTCCGATAGATTTGGTAGATTTTGGATCTAGTATATGGCAAACTTCTGTTTAGTTAGATTTTTGGGGCGGGGTTTCTCCATCCATAACAGGTCATAGCTAGTCTTGTTTTATTTCTTCTTTGCCCGTTCGCAAGTAGGCACGTCTACCTAAAGTTTTAACTTAATGTACCTACCTATATGTATGACTTAATGTAATTTAAAACTAGATGATGCCCACGGCTTTGCCCGTGTGGATTTAGGTTTTTAAAAATCCCGTGGGAACTTTTGATTTTCCAGAACAAAAAGTACCTTATCTGTAGAAACCCGTCCCCAAAACGGAAAAATCCCGTGGGATCCCCACGATTTCGGAATACAATTCCTTACAGCATCAGGGTTGAGGAGTTGGATATGTACCTACTCGAATTCATTCAACGATAAAGTATTTAATTGATACCCCCAATATCAATAATTTAAATAACCGAAAGTTTCTAAAACCCATTAGTTTTGGGGATTAGGTCTCCTACAGCATCAGGATTGAGGAGTTGGAATCCAAATTTTTTATAGAACAGGGTTGCAATGTTTCTCTATCGATTAAAAAAAAATTACGCAAATCGGTTCAGAAATCTCGGAGATATCGGTGTACATAGGTAGAAAAACACAACTCCTCCTTTTTTGAAAGTCGGTTAAAAAAGTAGCCTATGTTACTCCCTGGTTAATTCTCTACTTGTATGTGAAGGTCCCGTCAAAATCGGTTCAGCCGTTCCGAAGATTAGCCCGTTCAAACAGACAGACAGACAGACAGACAGACAGACAGACAAAAATTTTAAAAACGTGTGATTCGGTTATGGTTGCGTTCAAATAACCATATGAGCTTAATATGAGGTAGTTATTTCGATATTACAGACAGACACTTCAATTTTATTTATTAGTATAGATTATCGGCATTTTATGATTTTCTACTTTCGTTGGCCAGACTCTAATGTGAAATATAGTTTTATTTCATGACTAGATGATGCCCACGGCTTCGCCCGTGTGGATTTAGGTTTTTAAAAATCCCGTGGGAACTTTTGATTTTCCAGAACAAAAAGTAGCTTATCTGTAGAAATCCGTCCCCAAAACGGAAAATCCTGTAGGATCCCCACGATTTCGGAATACAATTCCTTACAGCATCAGGGTTGAGGAGTTGGATATGTACCTACTCGAGTTCATTCAACGATAAAGTCTTTAATTGGTACCCCCAATATCAATTTAAATAACCGAAAGTTTCTAAAACCCATTAGTTTTGGGGATTAGGTCCCCTACAGCATCAGGATTGAGGAGTTGGAATCTAAATTTTTTACAGAACAGGGTCGCATTGTTTTTCTATCGATTAAAAAAAAAAATTACGCAAATCGGTTCAGAAATCTCGGAGATATCGGTGTACATAGGTAGAAAAACACAACTCCTCCTTTTTTGAAAGTCGGTTAAAAAAGTAGCCTATGTTACTCCCTGGTTAATTCTCGACTTGTATGTGAAGGTCCCGTCAAAATCGGTTCAGCCGTTCCGAAGATTAGCCCGTTCAAACAGACAGACAGACAGACAGACAGACAGACAGACAGACAGACAAAAATTTTAAAAACGTGTGATTCGGTTATGGTAGCGTTCAAATAACCATATGAGCTTAATATGAGGTAGTTATTTCGATATTACAGACAGACACTTCAATTTTATTTATTAGTATAGATTCATCTCTATTTTATCATATTAGTGAGGTAGATTTGTGGTAGTTTTTACCAAAACTGTGTTATATTTCGGTAGTTTTTTGAAGCTGCAGAAGTAGATTGACCAATTTAAATGTGGTCACACTGTAAAGTAGGCTGTTCTAAAATCTGAATATTTTCGATTGACATTGGAATCATTGGAATTTGTGTAATTGTTTACAGGTAATACCGTTATCGTACCGTACCGTAATAAATCGAAAACACTTAAAAGTGGTTTATAGTGGTAAACCGCTACTTGCCTATCCAACAGCACTTGTTTGGTTTGCTAAGATCATGCATATTTTCATCATTGCATTATTTTTAATACACGAATGTCGCCATAGCTCAGGGCTTCCCGCGAGGCCCAACGAGTCAAGCCCATTGCAACATCTTGCAAATACTTGTGAAAACGCCTTCCTCGCGGACAAAATCAGTAAGAAAGTTAATAATTGCAAATTTAATGGATCGGTTCCGAACCAGAGCGATCTGGTGTGTTACATGTTTTACGACATAAACACCCAGCTCTGTGCAGCTTTCCAGCATTCCGAATTCAATTTGCAAGGGAACTACGACACAAAAATGAAGGAGAGGCAGAATGTCGCTACATTGTGTGACAGCGCCAAAGCATGGAAGTTTGCAACCATGCAACCAAACTCTCCATACAATGTGCTACTTAAAGTATTCAGTGATCCAGTGTATTGCCAAAAATTGTGTGGTGTTGATGACTTCTTAAGCGATGATGCTAATGACTACTGCACATACTTTATGTGGGGCACGGAGGTGATACAAAGCCAAGCACAAACAATCCCACTACAGGATAAAAACTTACCTGCGCTTGCAGCAGCACCAGCATTGAATACAGGTAAAAGCAGTCCCACTGCAGCATCTATAAATAATACTAATGTGGCAGTTGTTGCGGCCAAAGCAGATGAAAAATCTGTTGATACGAAATTGGCAAAACCGAGTGCAACTGCCAAAGAAGGGACAGAAAAGTCTGAGCATAAAAGTCCACCAACATCAACTGCTAATCACACTGGTGGGGAAAAAACACCCGACATTAACAGTGGTCTGCAAGTTCTTGAACCATCTCTGGCTCCAATTGGAGTGTCCTCTGTGAAGGCTGATCCGGACCACCCGGCTGTGGAAGAGGAACCGCCGAAGAAAGATGAAGTAGAGAACAATGGCCTGGCATTAGAAAAACCCAAGGAGTTGATTGATGTCAACGGGAAACCCGAAGATGTTAATCCAGAAGATGATGAGAATGATAACGATGGTAAAATTTCTTTCTATTACATACTAAATCATAAGTCACGGGATTATTGTAAACATTTTTAGTTTATAATCTAACTTGCCAGATTGTTAAGTAATGATGGAATATGAATGACTGACATTGCTTACAATATCATGCTTACAATATCATCCTTACGATGTCATGCTTTAATGATGCAGACAGACCTTTTTCAGACCATAAAATCATGGAGGTATCCAGTGTTATGAGTGAGATAGATTGAGTCATCTCAATTTGGTTTCACAAGAATTTTTAGTTAGATAATAGTAACATATTAGTTACCTCTTATAAAAAACTAGTGGACCCGGCAGACGACGTCCTGCCCGCTATTAGCGCCACCTACCGGGTCCAATTTTTCTACTTATAAACCTTCCTCTTGAATCACTCTATCTATTAAATAAACCGCATCAAAATCCGTTGCGTAGTTTTAAAGATTTAAGCATACATTGGGACATAGGGATATAGGGACAGAAAAAGCGACTTTGTTTTATACTATGTAGTGATAACAAATTGCTTATGCTTGTTTGAATTCATTAATCTTAAATTATAATCTTATTTCTTCTATCTTTGATAGTATATAAATATATATTACTTTAAGTAAAATACAAATGAATTATTTGCAGATTATGATCAACATGATGAAGTGCCAGTCAAGATTGACAAAAATGACAGTAAGTGTTCTATGACAGTATTTATTGTATGGTCCTACAGACGTCTGACCCAGTGACAGCATCGCTCGCAGCACATTAAATGTTGTTAATTTCAAAGTGGTGTCATTAATTCCACTTTCCACTTTCTACCACCAGGTCACATAAGTTTGTAGGACTGTACATAAATTTTTTTAACTGACCAATCTAATGTATGACTAGAACAAAATAATAACCAGGCCTTATGACCAACCTTAACAATGTTCTATGTCTTAAAAATTTTATCTGGCTGCCTTAACAAAGTTAACAGTCAAGACATTGTTTGACAAACATTGTGAAATATGGCTTCTTCTGATCTGTACTAATATAATGAAGCGGAAGAGTTTGTTTGTTTGAATGTGCTAATCGCTGGAAATAGCAGTTGGATTTGAAAAATTATTTTTGCATTTGATTCTTGAAAAAGGCTTATTCAGTATCATGGTACCACTGGATTTTCAAAAATCTAAATCCACACGAGCGAAATTATGGGAATCTGCTAGTGTGGCTATATAGGTCACTAGGTTCCTGTAACAAGTTGATTATCGCTAATCGGTGCTTCTGCTCGTCACCATTTTAAATTTCCTCTCTAAGTATAACAGCACTTTTTTGACTGGAATCAATGTAGCCTCCTCAGGTCGTACAATATGTTTCCCAAGATGGATGCTTCATTTAAGCATTAGAGTAAATGTAGTTATGCAATAGAACCATTGTAATAAATGGTTCAGCTGTATTTTTAGTTTACTTCTGCGGTAAAACTGCTGAGAACCGCTCACCTGAGAACCCAGACATCATTACTTTTTTTACTTTAAGTTTTTATTTAGCACCATGTGTCTTCATAAAAATACCCACAGACTGTAAAAAATATGTGATAAAAAAACGAACAGCTAATCTCATTTGGTATTGAAGATTTGACCAAATAAGTTTTGTGCAAAAATTTTACCTTAAAGGTTGACACTTCTCAAATCATAAGGGCCGGCCCGCACTTACGCGGCGCTGCGCGTCGCTGTACTGCGCGGCACAAAGCGTCAAAATATTCTTTCTATCATTTTGTATGGGGCATATCGCACTAGAGCGGCGCTGCGCGGCGCCGCGTAAGTGCGGGCCGGCCCTAAAGGTCAAAATTTTCTTAACAACAAAGTAATGTTACAAATAATTCTGTGAAGTTAGATAGTAAGTTTAATTATTTGATTTTCAGATGGCGGAGTAGAATCTGATCCAGAGGTTGTTGTTAAGGGCAACAATAATCCTGCTTTGAAAATTGAGGCCATAACACTTCCCCCCCAACGAGGTAAGGTTTATTTATTAAATACCGAAGTAACTGAGCCATAAAAAAAATTGAGCAGTTAAATAAACAGTGAAGGAAAAATCGTGAAAAACTTTTACGCTTGAAAGTTCAAATGGGGAATCGGAGGATGAGATGAAAGTCAAAATGTGTATTTTGACTTTCATCCTCTCTCCCAAGGGAACTCTGCTGAATTTCGGGATAAAAGGTATCCTATATGCTATTATGTAGTATGAACTTAAATCATGCCAAGTTTCATTTCAATCCATTCAGTAGTTTTTGCGTAATACATGCACAAACATACAGACAAACAGACAAAATTTTCAAAAACAGCTTTTTTACGTTTTATTACTTATCCCTTACGTCACTCACTTATTTTTTTGTAAATATCTTTAATGGACAGGCACAGAAAGTCTATGGTTTTAATCTATGTATAGACTAAGCACCTGCCGAGTGCACGCCTGCCTCACTGCATCTTTGTCTGTCAAATGAAATTGCGCGCGCAACACTTTTCTGTCACTTTCAACACTCGCACCGAACATTTTATATCTTAAAATCCAGGCAACCATGATTTAGCACCACTTTTGACCAGGCAACCAAATACGGTTCGATTAAGAATAAAATAATCTTTCATTTGACATATAATTCGTTTAAATAACAGATGAGGGTAGAAATTTCTAAGGTGGGATCCTAGACCATTATGTCTGAACTCAGGGCCTCTCAAACACGAAACCGCCGGGGTACACATCCGAAGTACACTTAAATTGAAATATATTTTTCTCAGTTGCAGATATTATGTACCCCAATGGCATCCCGGATTCGTTCACCGATGACGATGACCACTTCTTCCCGATTTTCTTGACGGGAATAATCATCGTGGTACTATTATACATATTGTATCACAACAAAACTAAATTCACTAAAGTGGTAAGTAGGACAACAGCTTTTACGAGATCAGTTTTGAACTACGATGCAACTTATCGCGTTGGCACATAATATCAAAGAAGTTTTTCAGTCTGTGTCCCGCCATTGAAATGGCAACGCGATCGGTCGCTTCGTAGTTGAAAACTGATTTATTTTGGTCGTCTTGTGAAGAATTTCTACGGAGTCACTGTTGGAACAGATCTCTAGGCACATACTGCAACCCACACTGCTACCACGCACGTGGTACGTAACTACTAGTTATTCGTGGTTGCTAGGGCGACGTAGGTACAAGTCACGGCAAATAAGTCGACCGGTGACCTTCAATGCGCAGAAGTCGAAAATGAGGTATCTCGGGGTTTGAGGGGGTCGCGGGGAGAGCGTGGGGATCGTTCGTAAGCACTGATTAGCTCTCGCGGATCCCTCGTAAGTGCTGATTGGCTCTCCAATCGTATTGTGTCCCGTTCACTCTTACGACGCTGCGCGCACTTGATGGTCACCGGTCGACTTACGTGCCGGGGGTTATTCATGAGTCATCGGTCTTCATAAATTCAAAAATTGCCCTTGCCAGGAGCTCTGACTTTTAAGATTACAGCTCTCACCACTGCGCCGGGGAGGTGGCCTTGATGTGTCTCGTTGTCCTTTTCAGATCCTAGGGCTCATAGTGGAAGGCAGGCAGTCGGGGCGGCGGAGGAACAGCCGCGGGCACGCGTACCGCCGCCTGGACACGCTCGAGCAGGCCATGAGCTCCAGCACCGCCGCGCCGCCCAGCAAGATCATATACTGAGCGAGATACTGTATGGCTAGTGCGAGTTTGTATCGCGACGGCAAGTGGCAACGTTGATCGATTTCGAGTATCGCGAACACAGTAAACTAAAAGTGAATTAGCATTATATAGCCTCAACGCTCGTCGGGGGTAGATATACCACAGGGTTAGTGCGAGTTTGCGCATCGCGACGGCTACGCCGATCGATTTCGAATATCGTGAACACAGTAAACTCAAAGTGAAATAGCATCCTCAATAGCGCAACGGTCGTCGGGCGTAGATATACCGCAGGGTTAGTGCGAGTTTGCGCATCGCAACGGCAAGTGGCAACGTTGATCGATTTCGAGTATCGCGATCACAGTAAACTCAAAGTGAAACAGCATTATATAGCCTCAATAGCGCAACGGTCGTCGGACGTAGATATACCGCAGGGTTAGTGCGAGTTAACGCATCGCGACCGCAACGTTGGTCGATAAAGAATAGTACCCATAATGAACATGACCTCAGAGGCGTAGCGTGGACTAATATAGACGTGGGCGAATTCGCATCAGCGAGGCCCCTTCTCTTTCGTTCCCAAGATAATCCAAATAAAGCTAGCCTACCAAAAATGCTTTGTAATTCCTGACAAGTCTCGTATTCCGTCAATTTAACGGTCGCAGTCTTTGAAGGTAGTTATAACGGTTTCACAGTCGCACTTAAGAGGGGCTTCAGTCGCACTTAAGAGATGACGCGAAGCCCTCGCGAGACCGTGGGCGAGGGCCCACATCGCCCACGTCTAGCTACGCCACTACGTGACTTTGACTTACTAGACTTGTACTAGGAGTGGGTACGACAATAGTGTAACGGAACCGGTTTGAACCGCGCCCAACAACCGTTGCGCTATTGAAGCTTATCAAAGTGAAATGGACCTAATGCGCTATTGAAGCTTACGTGTGAAGAAGTGATATGGGCCTAAACTGGCCTGTTTTGTTTGGTGGGTGGCTTCAGCCATTGTCCAGTGTTGTTGTTCAGACGTGTTTTCCAGGCCACCATTGATCGATGGCTTGGAAGTAAATCTTCCAAAACTGTTCCGGATAGTTCAGAAGTACGGAGGGTTCAACGCTGTCACCACAAACAAAATGTGGACCAAAGTTGCGGAAGAAATGAATTTTACGACATTAGCTAAACCAGAAAAAAAGTTGGATCGAATTTATGTGAAATATGTGTTGCCATACGATATCATGAGCGACACGGAGCGTAAAGACTTTCTGAATAAAGTTAAAAAAAAGGTGGCGATGTGCGCAGGCGAAACTGCACAGGCATGCCAACAACCCGCTTCACATGCGGAAAGTGTTCTTCGCCGAGTCCGACGAGTCGACGGAGGAGAGCGAGCAGAGCGAGGACGAGGCCAGCCTGCGCAGGACCGTGCTCGAGGAGGAGGAGTGCGTCAAGGCCGGCCGCCAGATGACGCTGCCGGCCTTCCGCAAGGCTAACGACGCTGCGACACATCTGTTTTTCCCTACCGGTGAACCCACGTGTGAAGATACAGAAAGAGCGTACTGGAAAATTGTAGAGCAAGCCACTGAACACGTGAGAGTCAATATTGCGTCCATAGATACTGAGATACCGTCCGAGACCGGCTACGGGTTCACGACGGATCCGGAGGATCCCATGAGTACTCACCCGTGGAATTTAAAGAACATACGAAAAAATAGTGGCAATGTCCTGCAATATCTGAGACCTGTCGTGTCGACCACAGTGCCTATTTTACACCTGGGCATGATCTTCGCCACTCACTGTTGGCATCGCGACCCCCACGGCTTGCCGTGGCTGGAGTACTTACATGTAGATTCCAAACCAAAAATCTGGTACGGTATACCTAACCAAGCGAGTGACCAGTTCCGCCAAGCGGTGATGCGGCTCTGTCCCACCTCAGTACAAAACAAGAAAATCTGGCTGCCGTCCGACATCGCCATGATCCCGCCAAACTTACTGTTGAAAGAAGGCCTATCATTAACGAAGACCGTACAAAATCCAGGCGAGTACATATTAATTTTGCCACAATCGTACTCGTTGAGGTGTTATATATATTTGTGATGGCGGTGACGATAATTTAAACACGACCACTCTTAACCAAAGTTCGTTTATTACTAAAACTTATGAAATACTACACACATCACCATACCTCATTACAGGGGTAGGTGAAAAAAAAATATATGACAATAATATTTTTTTTTTTTTTTTACGATAAGATACAAAAAATCTTAATCTCTATCTTAATTTTAATGTCTTAATTTTTAGGTACAAAAAGCTTAGTTCTATTTTTATGTACTATTTCACTTTTATTATTTTTTAATATTTCTACATTTGGTCCAATTTCTTTTATTACCTTAAAAGGTCCTTCAAATAAACATTCAAGTTTTCCACTGCACTCATTTTTCACTAACACTTGATCGTCTTTTTTATAAGTCACTGTGTTCACTTTTTTATCGTAAGAAGTTTTTCTGTCCATTTTTGATTTTATTAAATTTTCACGGGCGTCCTTATGCGCTACTTGCATTCTATACCTTAACTCTAAACTATAATTATCTACATTATATAATGGTTCTACATTACTACTTAATCTAGTTGGTATTTCACAACTTTTTCCAAATACTAATTCATATGGAGCATATTTGGTTGCTGTATGGATAGTATTATTATACGAAAAGCACCAAAAAGGAAGCCAATAGCTCCAAGTATCAGGTTGCTTCTCACACATTATCCTTAAAAATGAACCTAGATGCTTATGTGTATTTTCTAGTGATCCTATACTTTGGTGGTGATAGGCAGTTGAATTCAATTTTTCAATTTCCAATAATTTACAAACTTCTGTCATCGTTGAAGACATAAATTCGGTACCTCGATCAGTTGCTAGACATTTAGGGATTCCAAATCTCAAGATAAAATTATTAACTAACGCTCTAGCTACAGTAATAGTTTCCTTATTTTTTAATGGGTATGCTTCGACAAACTTACTTAGCTCGCACTGAATAGTAAGTACGTAAACATTATTATCTACGTCTTTGTTTAAGGGACCCATTATGTCCATATAAATTTTTTCAAAAGCAAAGTTGGCGGTTGTCGTCACAACCATAGGCTCAACAGTATGCTTTGAATATTTCATTTTCTGACATTGTTCACATTTGTGAATAAAATCACGGACGTCTTTTTCCATGTTTGGCCAATAAAATCGTCTTTTTATATTATTTACCATCCTACGTACCCCTGCATGTCCGCTAGTGGGCAGCAGATGATAATCGTTAAGTATAAAGTCCTTATCACTCTGTTTATCAATTCTCTTAACTCCTCTTAAAATACAAAATCTAGGACCCTGGTAATTACCATTGTTTTTTATTTCATTAATTAAATCTTTTATAAACATTTCATTCATTTTTATCATTTTTAATAATACATATTTCGTCGACGTTTATTCTTTTACAAAATTCACTCAATTCAATTACAAATACGGCTCGCGTGAATTGCAATTTATAATCGAGATTAATATATATTTTCTTTTTCTTAGCATCATATAAAAAACATTTATACTTCATATCTATCAGATTATTTTTCTCTAGCCTCTTTAATTCATTACCTTCCATTAACATCATTTCTACTGAACTATTTGGTATCCTTAATATTTCCACGACTCGCGGTTGATCAGGCCGTTTATCGGTGGATTTATTAGGGTACTCCCTACTCCTGTCCATATCACTTTCATTCATCATCTTTCTTTCTTCCTCTCTTCTTTTCTGTCCTCTAGTCATAACTGTCATTATTTTATTATTCATATCTTTCAACTCTTCTGACGTAATAGATATCCTAGACAATGCATCCGCTATCACATTATCCTTTCCTTTTACATAAGTAATTTTAAAGTCATACTCTTCCAATGTCAATCTAAACTTTAATAATCTGCTACTAGGATCTTTTATTCCAAATAAATATATCAGTGGTTTATGATCTGTCATTATAGTAAATTTTTTCCCAAATAAATATGGTCGGAAATATTTTATTCCCCAAACGACAGCAAGTAATTCTTTTTGAATAGTTGGGTAGTTTTTTTTCAGCTTTATTTAAAGGTCGACTAGCATAAGCTACAGGTCGTAAATCTTTATTACAAAGTACAGTACCTAGTGCTACATTAGAAGCATCTGTTTGTAAAATAAATTCGCCATCTGGAGAAAAATCGGGATATTGAAGTATAGGTGGTGACATTAAAGCTTCTTTTAGTAATTGAAATGACTGTTCACATTCCAAGGACCACACAAAAGGTACATTCTTCCTACAAAGTTTATTTAAGGGTAATGTCAATTCGGCAAAGTTTTTTATAAATTTTCGGTAATAATTGCTAAAAGCTACGAATCGTCTAACATCGTCTGAAGTTTTTGGGGTTGGGTAATTTTTTATTACTGTTATTTTATTTGGGTCGGGTAAAATTCCCTCTTTAGTTACTGTATGACCTAAGTACAATAATTCTGTTTTTAAAAATTGACATTTGTTCGGATTGAGTTTCAAATTTACCTTTCTTAACCTATTGAAAACGTCTAAGAGATTTTTATTGTGTGTATGTAAATTCCTTCCGAAAATTACAAGGTCATCTAGATAAATAAAACATTTTTCGTAGGTGAGCCCAGACATCGCTACTGTCATAACGCGTGAAAAAGCACTTGGACTAATTTTTAGTCCCATTGGTAGCCTTTTCATGCGATATTGTCCAGTGTTGGTAGTAAAAGCTGTGACATCACGACTCTCTGGATTCAAAGACACTTGATAATAAGATTGACTAAGGTCGAGATGCGAAAAATAGACAGCTCCTGACAAGGAATCCAATATTTCATTTATATTAGGTAATGGAAATTTATCGTCCTGTATTGTTTCATTTAATTTACGATAATCCACTACTAATCTCCAATTTTTACTACATCCTGGTTCTGATTTTTTCGGTACTAATAAAATAGGGCTGGACCACTCACTACACGATTCTTCAATAATATCGTCATTCAACATTTTATTTATCTGTTTTTCCACTTCGGGTCTTAAACTATTAGGAATACGGTATGGTTTAGTATAAACGGGTCTCGAGTCGGGTTTTAAAATAATAGACTGCTCGTATACCTGAGTGGTTGTGAGCTTGTCGCCTGGCAATTGAAAGATGTCGGAATATTTCGAACAAATAGACTGTATTGTTTGCCTTTCGTTGGAATTCAAGTGGTCTAATTTCAATAACGATAACAACTTTTGTGCACGGGCCGAGTTCGATTCACATTTATTAAACGAACAAGTTGTATAGTTGTTTAATAATTCCAATTCGGGTTTGAAAATAGGTAGAATAACATTTTTGTCGCTCGTGTTTAAGATTCTAATTGGAATCACATTATTTTTAGGTGTCACTATCAAACTTGCTAAAAATATATTTCCCTCAATTTCTTTCGGAAGTATTACACAATCTTGGGTAATATTTGTATCCAACTGTATATAATGTATAGACTCACATCGAGGTGGAATATTTAAAAATTCCTTATTTATCACTGGTTTTCTGTATAAAGTTAAATTATGACTCTTTTCATGATTTTTTAAGATTATAATAGAGTTTTCTAAATCAAATGTAACTGAATTAAATTTATCGAAAAAATCTTGACCAATTATACCATCTGATTGACACGGTAGTTTTTCAAATAAGTAAAATTTATGTTTAAAATATGAACCATCATAAGTTTTTACGGTTAAATAAACATAACCATTTGAAATACTTTTGCCTCCGATACCATTTATAACAATATTATCTTTATATACTTGCACATTTTTAGGTAAGACACAAGTATTTACAGCCGATAGCGAAGCTCCGGTGTCAAGTAACCAAGAACACCTGGCATTGTTCACATATAATGAGACATAATTAGCATTGCTTAAATCACATGTTAAAATGTTATATTCTTTAGGAACGAAAAAACTGGTTGTTATTTTGATTATTATTTAATTGATTTTGAGGTGAATTATCATTACTACACTGATACTCAGGGTGGCCACTGGGTCTTACTTCGCCATAATTAATTTGATTATATTGCGCTCTGCCCCTACTACGGTAAACTCGATTTCGATTTGCTTGCGTACGGTAACCGCGATGTTCTCGGAATGGAGGGGGACCTCGCGTATTATTATTATTCTGATATTTATATGAATTGTTGTAGTTATTATAATTTCCTCTATATTGATTTGAATAACCACGGAAACCTCTCTGAGAGTAATTACTACGTCCTCGATTCGAAGATCCATAAAACTTACCTCGAGTATAATTACCTCGCATGTTCATGATCGAGTTTGAGTTCATTGAGGTCGATGCCAATTCCTCATCCTGCGCAGCTCGTACTGCGTCCTTGAGCTCTGTATAATTCCTAGCTGAAATGATGGTACTTAAACGCTTATTACGTAGCCCATCTGAAAATTTTTTTACGGCCATCTGTTCATTAATGGGTTTTAAAATTTCGAACGCTTTCTGATTGGAATTAGCCTGTGAAATGGTTAAGTCTACAAATAATTCCTCGATACGTGAAGCGTATTCGGAAATCGTCATTTCATTTTGTGAAACACTATTGAGCTGTGTTAGTAGTGAATTAGGTGATTTTTTTGTAAGTAAAAATGTTTTCATATCCTTCACCAAATCAGCGCAAGAGTCATACTCTTGTTTCAGTCTAAGTTTGGCAGACTTACTTAATCTTGTTTTTATGGCAAACGTGGCTAATTGTTTTTTACATTTCGATTCATTCAAACAACTCTCATAAAGTTCTAAACTGTCAATGATTTTTTCTATTGTTTCCTCTTTTTCATCCATAACCGGTATCAAACTAGCTGCGGTTTGTAAATTAAATGTCTCCATTTTTGAAAATATGCTTAAACTATCTCGACAATATTCACAAATTTTCTTAAAACTACACTCTATCTTATCGACTAAATTATCAAAAATTAATTCTGTAAATTCAGCCGAAAACAATTTTTTATTTAATATACACGTGGATAAGTCTTTATAACACTCATATAGTTCCTTCGACTGTAATAATTTTTTATTCACAATATTATGATACTTAACTCGTCTATTTGGGCCTAATTTTCTTAATTCTACTCTTATATTTTCTAGTTCATGCGATATAGTTGATAACTCTTCCATGAGACAGACATACTATGTAATAGTTACTAAGTTTCCTATGATTATTAAAATTAAATGGTTACCTTAAAATAATGTAAAAAGTCCCACATAGAATGCATAAAGAAGAAAGAAAAAAAAAAACACTCGATGATAACCGTTCAACATGGCAGGCTGGTCGATTCCAATTCGTACGAGTATAAGTCAGCAGGTATATTAGGAGTCCATAATATAAGTACCAAAATGCGTTCCTGCGCCCATAGTCCAAACGCCAGAGGATAACTCGGTCTTGCTAAGTAATTTCCATGTTTTGTTAGGATTACAGCCGATCTCGCTACAAGATTACACACGGTAGGTATTCAGCCTTCATCGTAGAAATTTCTTTTGGAATTTTTGTTTTTTAATTATTCACTACTCACTACGCGTTGTTGGAGCACACACTCTTGAGTTCCGTTCATTTTTTTTTTCTCGATGGCTGGAGTCGACGCGACGGCGGGCGATCGGAATTTCTCAAGTGCACCCTACGCCGCCGGCACCGCTCGAGTCGCAGGCAGGGTCGCCATGAGGTGTTATATATATTTGTGATGGCGGTGACGATAATTTAAACACGACCACTCTTAACCAAAGTTCGTTTATTACTAAAACTTATGAAATACTACACACATCACCATACCTCATCGTCATCTATCTGTACCGGATACAGTATCTCGGAATCTGTCTATTTCGCCGTACAACCGTGTTTGTCAACCTGGTACACTGCCAGGATTTGAGAGCCGATTGCGAACCGATGAGTTTCGCACCCGAACAACTGCTAATCAGCATGGTGCGCGACGAGCGCGTTCCTCTGAGTCTGCTACAACAGACATTCAGCCACCTAAACGGCGTCGTGGACGAAGAGCTGAGCTATCACTTCTTGTTGCTGGATCAGCGAGTGCCAGAGATATATCTGGGTGCTGGCGGAAACAAGCCCTGGAATATTCAAGACGCAGAATCCGAATGTGACGTGTGCCGGCAACCGCTCTACGTCTCCAAAGTGCAGGTCAAGCAATTTCACAAAAACATAACGGTGGTCTAGTACAGACCGCAACGTTGGTCGATAAAGAATAGTACCCATAATGAACATGACGTCAGAGGCGTAGCGTGGACTAATATAGACGTGAGTGAATTCGCATCAGCGAGGCCCCTTCTCTTTCGTTCCCAAGATAATCCAAATAAAGCTAGCCTACCAAAAATGCTTTGTAATTCCTGACAAGTCTCGTATTCCGTCAATTTAACGGTCGCAGTCTTTGAAGGTAGTTATAACGGTTTCACAGTCGCACTTAAGAGGGGCTTCAGTCGCACTTAAGAGATGACGCGAAGCCCTCGCGAGACCGTGGGCGAGGGCCCACATCGCCCACGTCTAGCTACGCCACTGCGTGACTTTGACTTACTAGACTTGTACTAGGAGTGGGTACGACAATAGTGTAACGGATCCGGTTTGAACCGCGCTCGACAACCGTTGCGCTATTGAAGCTTATCAAAGTGAAATGGAGCTAATGCGCTATTGAAGCTTACGTGTGAAATGGGTCTAAACTGACCTGTTTTGTTTGGTGGGTGGCTTCAGCCATTGTCCAGTGTTGTTGTTCAGACGTGTTTTCCAGGCCACCATTGATCGATGGCTTGGAAGTAAATCTTCCAAAACTGTTCCGGATAGTTCAGAAGTACGGAGGGTCCAACGCTGTCACCACAAACAAAATGTGGACCAAAGTTGCGGAGAAATGAATTTTACGACATTAGCTAAACCAGAAAAAAAGTTGGATCATGTGAAATACGTGTTGCCATACGATATCATGAGTGAAGCGGAGCGTAAAGACTTTCTGAATGAAGTTAAAAAAAAGGTGGCGATGTGCGCAGGCGAAACTGCACAGGCATGCCAACAACCCGCTTCACATGCGGAAAGTGTTCTTCGCCGAGTCCGACGAGTCGACGGAGGAGAGCGAGCAGAGCGAGGACGAGGCCAGCCTGCGCAGGACCGTGCTCGAGGAGGAGGAGTGCGTCAAGGCCGGCCGCCAGATGACGCTGCCGGCCTTCCGCAAGGCTAACGACGCTGCGACACATCTGTTCTTCCCTACCGGTGAACCCACGTGTGAAGATACAGAAAGAGCGTACTGGGAAATTGTAGAGCAAGCCACTGAACACGTGAGAGTCAATATTGCGTCCATAGATACCGAGATACCGTCCGAGACCGGCTACGGGTTCACGACGGATCCGGAGGATCCCATGAGTACTCACCCGTGGAATTTAAAGAACATACGAAAAAATAGTGGCAATGTCCTGCAATATCTGGGACCTGTCGTGTCGACCACAGTGCCTATTTTACACCTGGGCATGATCTTCGCCACTCACTGTTGGCATCGCGACCCCCACGGCTTGCCGTGGCTGGAGTACTTACATGTAGATTACAAACCAAAAATCTGGTACGGTATACCTAACCAAGCGAGTGACCAGTTCCGCCAAGCGGTGATGCGGCTCTGTCCCACCTCAGTACAAAACAAGAAAATCTGGCTGCCGTCCGACATCGCCACGATCCCGCCAAACTTACTGTTGAAAGAAGGCCTGTCATTAACGAAGACCGTACAAAATCCAGGTGAGTACATATTAATTTTGCCACAATCTTACTCGTCAGTCGTCATCTATCTGTACCGGATACAGTATCTCGGAATCTGTCTATTTCGCCGTACAACCGTGGTTGTCAACCTGGCACACTGCCAGGATTTGAGAGCCGAATGCGAACCGATGAGTTTCGCACCCGAACAACTGCTAATCAGCATGGTGCGCGACGAGCGCGTTCCTCTGAGTCTGCTACAACAGACATTCAGCCACCTAAACGGCGTCGTGGACGAAGAGCTGAGCTATCACTTCTTGTTGCTGGATCAGGGAGTGCCAGAGATATATCTGGGTGCTGGCGGAAACAAGCCCTGGAATATTCAAGACGTAGAATCCGAATGTGACGTGTGCCGGCAGCCGCTCTGCGTCTCCAAAGTGCAGGTCAAGCAATTTCACAAAAACATAACGGTGGTCTAGTACAGACCGCAACGTTGGTCGATAAAGAATAGTACCCATAATGAACATGACGTCAGAGGCGTAGCGTGGACTAATATAGACGTGAGTGAATTCGCATCAGCGAGGCCCCTTCTCTTTCGTTCCCAAGATAATCCAAATAAAGCTAGCCTACCAAAAATGCTTTGTAATTCCTGACAAGTCTCGTATTCCGTCAATTTAACGGTCGCAGTCTTTGAAGGTAGTTATAACGGTTTCACAGTCGCACTTAAGAGGGGCTTCAGTCGCACTTAAGAGATGACGCGAAGCCCTCGCGAGACCGTGGGCGAGGGCCCACATCGCCCACGTCTAGCTACGCCACTGCGTGACTTTTCCCCTCTAATTAAGTGAAAACTTGTACTAGGAGTGGGTACGACAATAGTGTAACGGATCCGGTTTGAACCGCGCTCGACAACCGTTGCGCTATTGAAGCTTATCAAAGTGTAATGGACCTAATGCGCTATTGAAGCTTATGTGTGAAGAAGTGAAATGGGCCTAAACTGGCCTGTTTTGTTTGGTGGGTGGCTTCAGCCGTTGTCCAGTGTTGTTGTTCAGTCGTGTTTTCCAGGCCACCATTGATCGATGGCTTGGAAGTAAATCTTCCAAAACTGTTCCGGATATTTCAGAAGTACGGAGGGTTCAACGCTGTCACCACAAACAAAATGTGGACCAAAGTTGCGGAAGAAATGAATTTTACGACATTAGCTAAACCAGAAAAAAAGTTGGATCAAATTTATGTGAAATATGTGTTGCCATACGATATCATGAGCGACGCGGAGCGTAAAGACTTTCTGAATAAAGTTAATAAAAAGTTAAAAAAAAAGGTGGCGATGTGCGCATGCGAAACTGCATAGGCATGCCAACAACCCGCTTCACATGCGGAAAGTGTTCTTCGCCGAGTCCGACGAGTCGACGGAGGTGAGCGACCAGAGCGAGGACGAGGCCAGCTTGCGCAGGACCGTGCTCGAGGAGGAGGAGTGCGTCAAGCAAGTCCGCAAGGCTAACGACGCTGCAACACATCTGTTCTTCCCTACCGGTGAACCCACGTGTGAAGATACAGAAAGAGCGTACTGGGAAATTGTAGAGCAAGCCACTGAACACGTGAGAGTCAATATTGCGTCCATAGATACCGACATACCGTCCGAGACCGGCTACGGGTTCACGACGGATCCGGAGGATCCCATGAGTACTCACCCGTGGAATTTAAAGAACATACGAAAAAATAGTGGCAATGTCCTGCAATATCTGGGACCTGTCGTGTCGACCACAGTGCGTATTTTACACCTGGGCATGACTTCTCTTCTCTTCGCCACTCACTGTTGGCATCGCGACCCCCACGGCTTGCCGTGGCTGGAGTACTTACATGTAGATTCCAAACCAAAAATCTGGTACGGTATACCTAACCAAGCGAGTGACCAGTTCCGCCAAGCGGTGATGCGGCTCTGTCCCACCTCAGTACAAAACAAGAAAATCTGGCTGCCGTCCGACATCGCCATGATCCCGCCAAACTTACTGTTGAAAGAAGGCCTGTCATTAACGAAGACCGTACAAAATCCAGGTGAGTACATATTAATTTTGCCACAATCTTACTCGTCATCTATCTGTACCGGATACAGTACCTCGGAATCTGTCTATTTCGCCGTACAACCGTGGTTGTCAACCTGGAACACTGCCAGGATTTGAGAGCCGATTGCGAACCGATGAGTTTCGCACCCGAACAACTGCTAATCAGCATGGTGCGCGACGAGCGCGTTCCTCTGAGTCTGCTACAACAGACATTCAGCCACCTAAACGGCGTCGTGGACGAAGAGCTGAGCTATCACTTCTTGTTGCTGGATCAGGGAGTGCCAGAGATATATCTGGGTGCTGGCGGAAACAAGCCCTGGAATATTCAAGACGCAGAATCCGAATGTGACGTGTGCCGGCAGCCGCTCTACGTCTCCAAAGTGCAGGTCAAGCAATTTCACAAAAACATAACGGTGGTCTGTACTACTCATGATGCCTTCTTCATCCTTGCGGGACTGCTCAGTAGGCCTAAACCTACAGAATTAGTTTTAGAAACTATTCTGTCTGATGCAGAACTAAAGAAAATTGTCAAGACAGGACAAAAGAGATTATAATTTTTAATCATTGATATATTGTGTGTGTTTGTGTATTGATAGGAAATGTGTGTTAAATAGAGATTAAGTATGTAATAATAGTAATAGATGGATAGAAGGAATAGTATGTAAAAAACTTCGTCCAGTTTCATATTTAATTAAATTGCAAAATAAAAAATATCATTTGGAAGAGACATGTCAATCAAATTCTTGATATGAAACTAGCTGACCCTCGCGACTTCGTTAGCGTGTTTTTCTTTGGTATAAACCTCACGGAGCCCGAGACCTTTCCAACGAATGCAAAACCGTGGAAATCGGTTCGTGCGTTCTGGAGTTATAGCGTCAGGAAGGAAAACCCGACTTATTTTTATATAGTAGATTAATGTTGATAGTGATACTTTTGAAAATGATCTAATGCCTAGTTACCACCCTACCGGCAAAACCGTGCCGCCAATCAATTAAGCGTTCCGGCACGATGTCGCGTACAAACCGATCAGGGGTGTGCATACCTCTTCCGAGTTAGCCCGCTTCCACCTTAGACTGCATCGTTACTTACCATCAGGTGAGATCTCAGTCAAGGGCTAGCTTGTAGATGAATAAAAAAAAGACAGTTCATCCATACGTGTAAAGTCAGCACCACAAGCGGAAACTATGCGAAACAAAAATTTAAAGTATGTGATTAAAACTTTAGGTCCATTTTACTGTGTTTTTTTTTTTTGATATTCGGAATCAATCGACGTTGTTGAAACGTGCGAACTCATACTAAGGATACAGGTTCATAAGAATATATGTAGGTGTACAAAGCAATGCAATTTAAATTATCGTGAGTGGTAGGTACTCATTATAATACAGATTCACTTGTTTTGAAAACAGGACTACTAGGTAATGTAGCGTACTAAAGTGTTAAGAAATCGGTCAAGTACGAGTCGGGCCTCGCTCTATTAGGATTCCGTACATATGACCAACCAAAAAATAATGTTACCATCACGAAACACCTCACAAACCCTCAAAAACACACTCGACGCGTATTGTAGAGACTTTGCAATCGTGCACTGTAGACTGTGCAATCGTGCATTGTAGAGATTTTGCAACCGTGCATTGCAGAGACTGCGATCGTGCATTGTAGAGACTTTGCAACCGTGCATTGTAGAGATTGCGATCGTGCATTGTAGAGACTGCAGTCGTGCATTGTGGAGACTGCAGTCGTGCATTGTAGAGACAGCATTCGTGCAATGTAGAGACTGCATTCGTGCAATGTAGAGACTTTGCAATCGTGCATTGTAGAGACTTTGCAGTCGTGCATTGTGGAGACTTTGCAATTGTGCATTGTAGAGTCTACATCTCCTGAATATGTTCTGTTACCGGAGTGAAACTTGTGTGCAGTGTGTTTTGACACACAGACAGATTGGTTGAAATTATAAGGGTTACTTGTTTGACTACGGTACCCTAAAAAAAGGGCAAGTGCTGTTTTGAGAACAAGTGATTCATTGGTGTGATTGCATCTGGGTGCTGATTGTCGGTGTATGTCCGACTAGTTTAATCGTGCCCACAGTTCATGAACAAAAGTCTTCGATTCTAGGAAAAGGATTCGATACTAGTCGGGCATATACCGACGAATACTAAGAGCCCAGTCTAATCATATAATTATTTAGTGTAAAACTCTTTGAGATACAATAATTATGTGGTAGAAATGTTTAAGAAATTGATAAAACATCTTAACCTTTTGAGGCCCCATACATTTTATGATTGTTTTTTACTTTTTGCGGAACTTGTGGCACTGTGTGAACAACTATACAAATCCATACTTCCATATTAATATTATAAGCTCAACAAAAAGGCCCGGGCACTCAACTCACTCAACAAAATCCACTCTTTTTCATATTGATTGTATATCTAGATTTATATTTAAAATTAAAAAAAAAATCGACTAAAATATAAAGTTGTGAATATATTTTTTTAATTTCGCGAGTATTTTAAATTATAATAATAATTAGTGTTAACATCTATTTAAATGATATAAGTAGTAGGTCGCTAATAAATTCTCCCTAAAATAAATTTCATCTATTTATTGCTACGAATACAATAATACATATTTTTGTTTCAAAGACTTCACATTTGTAACATTTTACAAATATAATCTCAGTGTTTTCTAGTCCACTTAAATTGTAACTTGGACATCGCTTACCTTGGTTAATGATATTTTTAGAATTTTTAATTACTATAATATATTACATTGGTATTACTTCTGGCAGGGCCGTTTCAGAGCATGTCTATCAAATTTCACTGACTTTGATTGGTTGACTTTGATTTAAGTAAGTATCAAACTTCGTTTGTATGGGACGCGCTAGTGATAAATGAAGATGGAAATTATAATACTTACGTTCAGCTTACCTGTATGACTATTGCCTCAGACGCTGTAGATCAATCGATCGACGATCAATTGGTTTCTTTTAGATCTCAAGATTTGACTTGAAATCTTAATAAGAATAATGTAATGATCTTTATTTATTCTTATATTATAACTACTGATCATATGAATTTTTAGACTACAATCTGTTTTTCCTTAGTTGTCTTAAACGGCAAACAAATCGCAAAAATCTCCAAGAAACACGTAGCTGACGCTGTTTCCCCGGCGCTTTAGACGTTCCTGTATTTCAAATTTCACTTGAATCATGACTTCATTGTTAGTTCGCGGTAAGAAAGTCCTATGCGCCGTGCAAAGCGCGTCACTTAAGCGTTTATGGTAGGATGAAATTGTTTACCTTTTAAGACAAGTAAAGAAAAACAGACCATACTTAGAAGGAATTATGTTCTTGAACTATGATTTTAAATAATGAGATTGTCAGATATTAATTATTATATCAAATAGATTGAATCTTATGGGTTAACAGTAATTACATCTAATATAATAATAATAATTAATTGATGCTAAGAAATTCTATTTTACTGTTTAAGATGTTTTGATACTATAATATTTTCTATCACCTGATTGTTAAAAGAAAGATAGAGATTTCCACAGTCTTGACTATTTTTATTTAAATATTTTATCTGTTCAAGTAAATAAATAAAATTGAACTTACAGATACAATAACATACATTTGATAAATATACAATTGCGTACAACGTAGCTCAGTGGCATCTCGCAAATAAAAAGTCCTAGGTTTGATTCCCTATTGACTTATTTGAGAAATGATCTTCTCATTGGGGTATCCATGACATCTGAGCTAAGTAGAACTTAACTAAGTATATAAGTTTTTTTAGTTTAATGTATACAGATAAGAACAAGCATATTATTTCGATGTGAGTCTATGTTTTAGTTTTTAAATTATTAGTATTAAATTGTAATAAATTACGTACAGTCCGCGAGGCATAAGCTCACCTTTGCATTGTGATCGCCAAAAGTATCTAGAACAAGTATAAATTAAAAATTTAAAAAATCCCCGACATTCGCCATTTTGTGACGCCGGCCATATTGGACCGATTTTCATCAAACATAGCTTCTTTGAAAATACACATTCTTACACTCCCGACTAATTCACATTTGAAAAAAAACAATATCTAAATCTGTTTATCCGTTCGGGAGCTACGATGCCACAGACAGATACACACACAGGCACGTCAAACTTATAACAACACGTCGTTTTTGCGTCGGCCTTGTGTGCTTTGCGTATGCCTCGCGGACTGTAAATATTTATGCTTACAATAATATAGAATAGAAAAGGCTAACTTGAAGACAGATTTATCAAGTTAACTTGACATAATGTGCATTCATGTAAAAGATGTATGGACGGCTAAACGTCGTATTGAATCGGTATTTCCATACACAATGCCATTTTCGAAGAATAACGTTACTCTGGTTACCCGGTGTAACGTTATTTAATTATAAAACTTACAGCATTGTATATTTTAAATGAAAATGTAAAATAAATGAAAAATGTTCAAGAGAAAGGGTACCAAATTTTTGGTCTTTGTGTGAATTTGGAATTTTGGTGAATATAGCTATGTAAGTATCTGTTACTTGGAAAGCAATTAAACTTTTTTTCTGTAGTTTATTTTTATATTGTATCAGTTATAATATTGGCATCTTGTAACGGTTAGAGCTTATTTTTTTTTCTATTTGTACCTTCCTTAATAAAGTTATATATCGACCAGAATCTCATGAAAAATAGGGAAATTAAATTTTGTAGTAAGCAACACTAGGTTAACTCGGCTGCCTTAGTGATAGACAAAGTAATTACATTCAGAACACCTTACCTGAGGTGCTAACATGCGACGCACGAGAAAATTATCTCTACACTTTTTCTCGTCGAATACAATAGAATTCGACGAGAAAAAGTGTAGAGATAATTTTCTCGTGTGTCGCATGTTAGCCCTGCTGGGATCGTTTCACGAAACGAAAAATCAAGCAACTGCATTTTAAATACAAAAACAAAGTAATCAACATCCAATTACTTTGTTTTTGTGTTGTGCTTGTTGTTTACTTGGTTTTTGCATTTATATTCCGGGTAAGTGAGTGCAGTTACTTTGTTTGGGCAATTTAAATTTCAGTAAACGGTTCAAGTTATTTGAAATGTTAAACTGTGGTAAAAAACTACTTACTCGACATAAAACTTTTGTTAATGCAAAAAATCAATTTCACAAAAATGTCAGTTACTTTGTTTATCGCTAGGGCAGCCGTAGTGTTGCTAACCTTGGAATTTCATTTCCCTATTTTTCATGAGATTCTGGTCGATCAATAATACAAATGAACCTTTTTTTAATTTTTAAACGATCCATGATTTAGACGACGCAGACGAGGCACTTCTGTCCGCGGATGATATCGTTCCATTACCGCAGCTGTACAGTCGTAATATTATGGTGCTACCACACCGCAGTTACAGATGTTAGTAAACATTTTTGTTAGTTAACATTTTGTCACAAATTTTGTTAAAAAACATTTAAAATTTTGTTAGCAAAGTTTTAAATGTTTTCATGTTTATGAAACATTTTTAACAAATGTTTATTAAACATTTTGCAACAAGTACTTATAACAAATTATAACATTTGTTACACAACATTAACCTGGGCGACTGCAGGACGTGCGGAATGCGAGAGAGGGAACACGCCCGCGCAACATGAAACAATTTGACACAACAACAGTGAGTTTGAAACTGTGGGAGCATTGAAAAAATCTAACAAAGATCACACAATATCACAAATGTTATAAATGCTATTTAACATTGCTAACATTTATAAAATGTTAGTAGGTAATAATGGTAAAAATAATGTTTATGTAACATTTTTAACACCAGAGTAGCAGCACCGGCTCGTGTGCGAATACGACAAAGTTCTATTTTGAGTACGCCGAGGACTGTGCCTCATCTACGCAGGCCCTAATAAATATTCCATTCAATCTGCCATAACCATGACACATTTATGGCAACCTTTTTTTTAAGAACTTTGAAGTAAACGCCATCTATTCCGTTCCTCGATAATTATCTCGAACCGTTGGTGAGTGTACCTACAGCGGGCCGCTTGTAGAAGCTTCCTCTGTACTTAAGTATCTACTCGTGTGCTAAAGTTACCAATTTAAACATTTTTTTTAAGAACTTTGAAGTAAACGCCATCTACTTCGTTCCTCGAGAATTATCTCGAGCGTTACAGAATATAATTTTATTTTTCTAGCCCGGTTTCTAATACCTTTAGTACCTACGACAATAGATGGTGCTAGATTTTTCTCTTTGCTGTGTCAATAGATGGCGCTACTGTTTATTCTGAAATCTGAATCTCAAGTAGGGTACGGGCACAGGCTACGCTACGCTCCGCGTAGTACGTAGTACGCTGTAACTTACCTATAAGTGAAATAATAATAATAATAATTTGAAAGAAAACGAAAAGGATCGAACAGTTCCTAAGTAAATATTTTAAAATAAGTAGGTAGGTAGGTATGTACCTACCCATATTGGTAAATTAAAAAGCCAACGAAGTCGCGAGTAAAAGCTTGTAACATAATATAATTTTCTTTCAGACACGTGATTGCCGACTTCAGGAAATGGACAAAGGTCCCGAGCTTAGGCAAATTACCTACTAGGTACTTTTTTAAATAAATTAAAAAATACTTCTTCATACAAAAAGCAATGAGATAATATTGACTCAAAAAGTCAAAAGCTTCAAGAATTAGAAATGAAAACATTGTAAAATTGCTTCGTTTGACACGTCTACGAATTTTCAAATGTGACTCAAACCCTTACCCAGTCGGTAAGTGGTCCGCCCCGGCTTCGCCCGTGGTACATATATAGCCTATAGCACTCAAGGATCACGTACATATCCAACGGTGAAAGAATTTTTGAAATCGGTCCAGTAGTTCCTGAGATTAGCGCGTTCAAACAAACAAACTCTTCCGCTTTATTATATTAGTATAGATAGCATAGATTTATTAGATTTTAAGTACAATTTTTTTTTTTCAAACTTCTGATTTTTTTTTTCTCGGCAATGGCTAAGTAGTGCGCTCTAGGAATTAGGATAGGTGCGCTCAGCGAGTGTTACTCACTGAGTGCTAACTACACGCGGAACCTCCGTTTGATTTGAGGACCCCACACCCTTGCCGTCTCATAAGTAGAGTTAGTAGACATACCTACACTGTGTATAATCAAAGCCTACACTATTGATTAAATAATATATTCATTGTGTATGCACCTAAGTGCCGTCTATGTGGGTAAATACCTACCTAGTCATAAAAACTTGTCTGTTATGATTTCTGGAGTGCGCCATTGGGTCAACTTTCCACTCTGCGAACTTTGTTGGCATTCGCCGTCCACTTTTCTGCCAGTTTTCCACTGAAAATACGGTAGAACGTTTTATTAGACAACATCGTAATTACTGTAGTACCTACCTACCTAGGTTATTACTTATAAGTAGGTACCTATATGTGTCTGCAACTTCTTTATGTTATACTTAAAGTAGTTCCTTTTGATATTGGCTATTTTGAAATTTAAATCTCCAATAAGTAAGTAACGTGATGGCACCAGTTATGGACAGGGTTAAGCGCCGAGTCAAACATGAGGAGCTATAACTTTTTTATTATTTAATCTAGAGTGTTATAATTTTACAATGATATACTCAGATATACAGAGCTTCTCACTAACTCCTAAAATTTAGAAATAGTTGAACGAGTTTTGAAATATGGAAACCTAAAAACGATCAAGTGAAATATGTAAAAATCTTTATGATGGACAGTCTAAATCCAGTTATGGACACCCAGTGATGGACAGTTCGTTTTTATCCGATTACTGCAAAGCCAAAAGGAAGGGTTATGATTTTTGTAGTCTATGTATGTATGTTTGTATCCAATTTTTTGTTCTAGCGAAGCACCTAAACTACTGGGCCAATGTTGATGAATGAGGTGTTAATTGATTCGTTGTTATAGTTTGGGGGTGACATAGGCTACATTTTATATGCGAAAAAATCAAGAAGTGACGTTCGCACAGCTAAATTGGAATATTAAGTTGGTTTTAGATAGACATAACAGATGGCGCCACTAGCCGCTTGCCCCGCCTTTTCTTCAATTAGTACACAATTGAATACACGTTTTTCTAAATTATTATTTTTAACCCCCGACGCAAAACGAAGGGGTGTTATAAGTTTGACGTGTCTGTGTGTGTATGTGTGTGTGTGTCTGTCTGTTCCCCTGTAGTGCTCAAACGCGTGAACCGATTTGAATGCAGTTTTATTTTGTTTGAAAGGTGAATTAGTCGACAGTGTTGTTAGCTATGTTTGATGAAAATCGAACCAACATGGCCGTCGCTACAAAATGGCGGATTACATATTTTATCACAACTGCCTTAATATGGGTATCAAATGAAAGGACTTGACTAGTAGAATAGCACTATGCAAATCCAAGATGGCCGCCGCCACAAAATGGCGAATGTCAGGGGTTTTTTAAATTTTTAATTTATACTTGTATACTATTATGAGTAGTCGGGTTTTAGTTTAAGTATTTAAATATCACTTGCTTTAATGGTGAAGGAAAACATCTTGAGGAAACCTGCATGCCTGAGAGTTCTCCATAACGTTCTCAAAGGTGTGTGAAGTCTGCCAATCCGCTTGGCCAGCGTGGTAGACTATGGCCAAAACCCTTCTCACTCTGAGAGGAGACCCGTGCTCTGTAGTGAGCCGGTAATGGGTTGATCATGATGATGATGATGATGATGATGATGGGTTTTAGTTTACGAACTTTATCTCTTGTTTTATTTTATATGGATTGTGGGCAAACGAGCAACCTGATGTTGAGTGATTACCGCTGCCCATGAACATTTGCATCACCAAAGGAACCACTAATACGTTGCCGGCTTTTAAAGAATTTGTTGATCCGCTCCTTGATTATTTCGAATAATATATAAATATCAAAGTTACGTAGAAACAACCAAGGTTCGCCACATTTCAATTTGACACTTGTCTATTTGAGGACGTTTACAAAATGGTTCCATAATTTTTTATTAGTTTCAACTTCTTAATCCTGATGCTGTAGGGTACTACCCACCTAAACTAAAGGGATTCAGGAACTGTCCACTATGACTTCATATTTTTGGTACCAAGCTTAGATTGAATCACGGACCTCTGAGTCCCAGCTCCTTAATCCTGATGCAGCACGATACTGCTCACATAAGCAGCGAGGAATTTTCGCCTGTTTTTTGAAAAGATGAATAAGTGTTTTTCTAGGTCTGTTACCTGTAAAAGGTTTCCTTTCTTCTTGCGTAATAATTACTTGGACACTGTCCAAGAGGGCAAAAGGTGATCCTTAGCTATGTAGAATCTTCTTTCTAGGCGAAAGAAGGTTCCTCATTCACTCGTATTCACTCGTATGACACGTTTTACTATTAACACTTCTTTATTTTGTGTTAATATAGAGCTAGACCCCATATTGCATACAAGCGGATGCATGTGACTTCGTCCACGTGGATTTAGGTTTATTATAATCCCGCGGGAACTCTTTGTTTTTTCTAAGCTCCTTTGAGCTCATACCTACATTTCTAAAAAATGTTAAAAGTGGCGCATCTAAATATAAAAAATATCAACTGCGTGATAATTTTTTTCTCTTTCACTTTTGATCACAGTATTTTTTAGTCAAAAAAATTATATTTTCGAAATCACCTTTTCAACCCCTTTAATTTGACACCCCACTTGATAAGATTTGAAGGAAAAAAATTTTAAGATGCAATCCTTCTACTATACCGAACTGAACCGATTTGGCTGAAATTTTGATGGAGATAGATTATGCCATGACTTAACACATAGGCTACTTTTTATCCTGAAAAAATTCACAGTTCCCACGGGATTTTGAAAAAACCAAAATCTATAGCTACGGTTATAGGTAGATTACTATAGCAAACCTCCTTGAAAGTAGCTATAAAAGTTGCATAAGGGAGCGGGAACGGGAACCGGAAATCCACGATTCCCTTGGGATTTGTGATAAGTATAAATTAAAAATTTAAAAACCCCTTTTGTGGTGGCGGCCATCTTGATTTTCATCAAACATAGCTAACAACACTCTCTACTAATTCACCTTGCAAACAAAAAAAAACCGCATTCAAATCGGTTCATCCGTTTGAGCGCTACAGGGGAACAGACAGACACACACACACACGCACGCACGCACGCACGCACGCACGCACGCACGCACACACACACACACACACACACACCTCGTCGTTTTTGCGTCGGCGGTTAAAAAACCGAAATTCACGCGGGCAGAAGCTAGTTAAACTATACAAGTTTAATTTTGACTTGTAATTGTGTTTAAATGATAAGAATAGATAGGTCCATGACTGGATTTTTGATGTGTTTCCGATCCAGTAATGGACATCCCCTCTAAAACTTGAAAATAACTCTATGTCGCATTTATTCCTTCACGAGCATGTTTTAAAGTTTATATCTAAGTGATTTAATCATTGTAAATTTACATTTTAATCAGAAACGAGAATCCATCGATCAAAACGTTTATTTACCTTCTTAGCGATTTGCTTAAGAAAACTATTGAAATCGAAAGATATTTGCACACAACATTTTGTTCGCCTTGTCATTTTAAAACAAAATGGCCGTTTCATGTGATATTTGTCAATATGACAAACAGATCCCTATTCTACATGGTTTAAATGTTGCTAGCGGTAAAACTCTAATCTAGCTCTTATTTTTGTTAAAAACGGTGAAGGTGGTCAGCTACTGGTGCCTGGTCCATACCTGGCGACACCACGTTATTACCTAAAATCAAATAGGTAAGTAGGTATATCTAAGCTAGATATCACTTGTTTAGAGTAATCCAGAATTAAATTATTATAGACGAGCGGATACCCGCGACTTCGTTCGCGTGGATATTGATTTTAATAATCCCGTGGGCATCATTTTGTTTTTCCTATGCTCCTTTGAGCTTAAACCTTGCTAAAAACTGTTAAAAGTTCACTGGCGGATGTTTAGGTACATCAAAATGTAAATATCCGCCAGTGAAAGTTCCATCAAAATCGGTCCAGCCTTTCGGAGATAAGCCAGTAGTCTTTAAAGTATCTACTTTCTAACAAAAAAAGAATGAATGAAATCGGACCACCCGTTAACGAATTACAGCTAATTACACATTTTGCCTTTCATCCCCTCTCCCAAGGGAACCGTGCTGAATTTCGGGATAAAAAGTATCCTATATGTTACTCCATAGTATTAACTTAAATCATGCCGAGTTTCATTTCAATCCATTCAGTAGTTTTTACGTGATGCGCGCACAAACATACAGACAAACAGACAAACAGATAAACAGACAAACAGACAAACAGACAAACAGACAAACAGACAAACAGACAAACAGACAAACAGACAAACAGACAAACAGACAAAAATTTCAAAAATAGCTTTTTTACGTTCTATTACTTATCCCTAACATCCCCCAGTTATTATTTTGCAAAAATCTTCAATGTACAGATACGGCAATTCTACGATTTTATTATATGTATAGATTTATATTTAGCAACATATCGTATCCAATTCGGTAGTTCACAATCTATAAACTAAATCAAATTCACTAAAAAATTTTTTCGATTTTTTCGAAAAATACATAATATATAATATTTTATGTAGGTAGTAGGTACCTACCTAAACTTTCACGCTTTGATTACTTTTACGCTTGTGGATGTTCAGGGCGCGGTTGATTCCTAATCGAACCTTACCTATGATCATCGATGTTACCTATGCATATTGTCCATTGCTGGTCACAGTTCCATTTAAGGGATTTCCACAATCCAAGGTCTTATGCTGCTTGTGTCCATCAGTAGGTAACTTTGATACCAACTTAATCGTAGATACCTGCCCGGTTAAATCATGAAAACGAAAAACTCATCAACTAACCATGTCAAAAGTTCTACAGCTTTAACCGAGTTTATAAAATATAGTTAGTTTAGCCGGTCTTAGCTCAAAGTTTTCTTGTATCGTAAATTCATCTTTTAGGTACTTAGGGACTTAAGTTTTACTTAAGGTTATCGAGAAAGTTGGTTGACCGTTGAACAGTTATATAACCTACCTATGTAACTACTTAGTTGTCCATAACCTTAATCACGTTTTATGAAATTCAGCACTCAGCAGGCATTCCTTGTTGAAGGAATAGGTACCTAACGTGGTGGCACCAGTTATGGACAGGGTTAAGCGCCGAGTCAAACATGAGGAGCTATAACTTTTTTATTATTTAATCTAGAGTGTTATAATTTTACAATGATATACTCAGATATACAGAGCTTCTCACTAACTGCTAAAATTTAGAAATAGTCGAACGAGTTTTGAAATACGGAAACCTAAAAACGATCAACTGAAATATGTAAAAATCTTTATGATGGACAGTCTAAATCCAGTTATGGACACCCAGTGATGGACAGTTCGTTTTTATCCGATTACTGCAAAGCCAAAAGGAAGGGTTATGATTTTTGTAGTCTATGTATGTATGTTTGTATCCAATTTTTTGTTCTAGCGAAGCACCTAAACTACTGGGTCAATGTTGATGAATGAGGTGTTAATTGATTCGTTGTTATAGTTTGGGGGTGACATAGGCTACATTTTATATGCGAAAAAATCGAGAAGTGACGTTCGCACAGCTAAATTGGAATATTAAGTTAGTTTTAGATAGACATAACAGATGGCGCCACTAGCCGCTTGCCCCGCCTTTTCTTCCATTAGTACACAATTGAATACACGTTTTTCTAAATTATTATTTTTAACCCCCGACGCAAAACGAAGGGGTGTTATAAGTTTGACGTGTCTGTGTGTGTGTGTCTGTCTGTTCCCCTGTAGTGCTCAAACGGGTGAACCGATTTGAATGCAGTTTTATTTCGTTTGAAAGGTGAATTAGTCGACAGTGTTGTTAGCTATGTTTGATGAAAATCGAACCAACATCGCCGTCGCTACAAAATGGCGGATTACATATTTTATCACAACTGCCTTAATATGGGTATCAAATAAAAGGACTTGACTAGTAGAATAGCACTATGCAAATCCAAGATGGCCGCCGCCACAAAATGGCGAATGTCAGGGGTTTTTAAAATTTTTAATTTATACTTGTATACTATTATGAGTAGTCGGGTTTTAGTTTAAGTATTTAAATATTACTTGCTTTAACGGTGAAGGAAAACATCTTGAGGAAACCTGCATGCCTGAGAGTTCTCCATAACGTTCTCAAAGGTGTGTGAAGTCTGCCAATCCGCTTGGCCAGCGTGGTAGACTATGGCCAATACCCTTCTCACTCTGAGAGGAGACCCGTGCTCTGTAGTGAGCCGGTAATGGGTTGATCATGATGATGATGATGATGGGTTTTAGTTTACGAACTTCATCTCTTGTTTTATTTTATACTAGATGATGCCCACGGCTTCGCCCGTGTGTATTTAGGTTTGTAAAAATCTCGTGGGAACTTTGATTTTCCAGAACAAAAAGTAGCCTGTCTGTAGTAAATAGTAACCCGTCCACAAAACGGAAAAATTCCGTGGGATCCTTACGATTTCGGAATGCAATTCCTTACAGCATCAGGGTTGAGGAGTTGGACATGTACCTACTCGAGGTCATTCAACCATAAAGTCTTTAATTGGTATCCCCAATATCAATTTAAATAACCGACAGTGCCTAAATCCCATTAGTTTTGGGGATCAGATCCCCTACAGCATCAGGATTGAGGAGTTGGAATCCAAATTTTTTGTAGGACAGTGTCGCAATGTTTTTCTATCGATTAAAAAAAAAATTACACAAATCGGTTCAGAAATCTCGGAGATATCGGTATACATAGGTAGAAAAACACAACTCCTCCTTTTTTGAAAGTCGGTTAAAAAAGTAGCCTATGTTACTCCCTGGTTAATTCTCTACTTGTATGTGAAAGTCCCGTCAAAATCGGTTCAGCCGTTCCAAAGATTAGCCCGTTCAAACAGACAGACAGACAGACAGACAGACAGACAGACAGACAGACAGACAGACAGACAGACAAAAATTTTAAAAACGTGTGATTGGGTTATAGTATCGTTCAAATAACCATATGAGCTTAATATGAGGTAGTTATTTCGATATTACAGACAGACACTTCAATTTTATTTATTAGTATAGATGGATTGTGGGCAAACGAGCAAGCGGGTCACCTGATGTTGAGTGATTACCGCTGCCCATGAACATTTGCATCACCAAAGGAACCACTAATACGTTGCCGGCTTTTAAAGAATTTGTTGATCCGCTCCTTGATTATTTCGAATAATATGTAACATATAAATATCAAAGTTACGTAGAAACAACCAAGGCTCGTCTCATTTCAATTTGACACTTGTCTATTTGAGGACGTTTACAAAATGGTTCCATAATTTTTTATTTGCTTCAACTTCTTAATCCTGATGCTGTAGGGTACTACCCACCTAAACTAAAGGGATTCGGGAACTGTCCACTATGACTTCATATTTTTGGTACCAAGCTTAGATTGAATCACGGACCTCTGAGTCTCAGCTCCTTAATCCTGATGCAGCACGATACTGCTCACATAAGCAGCGAGGAATTTTCGCCTGTTTTTTGAGAAGATGAATAAGTGTTTTTCTAGGCCTGTTACCTGTAAAAGGTTTCCTTTCTTCTTGCGTAATATTTACTTGGACACTGTCCAAGAGGGCAAAAGGTGATCCTTAGCTATGGAGAATCTTCTTTCTAGGTGAAAGAAGGTTCCTCATTCATAGCTACTCGTATGACACGTTTTACTATTAACACTTCTTTATTTTGTGTTAATATAGAGCTAGGCCCCATATTGCATACAAGCGGATGCCTGTGACTTCGTCCACGTGGATTTAGGTTTATTATAATCCCGCGGGAACTCTTTGTTTTTTCTAAGCTCCTTTGAGCTCATACCTACATTTCCAAAAAATGTTAAAAGTGGCGCATCTTAATGGAACTACAATAATAGGTAAGTATTAATTTTTTAACCCTTTCCCACCCATTAGTTTTTTTTTTTGCATGGAAACCATAATTATTTTTTTAAAACAAGTATAATATTGTTAAAAAATAAAAAATATCAACTGCGTGATAATTTTTTTTCTCTTTCACTTTTGATCACAATATTTTTTAGTCAAAAAAATTATATTTTCAAAATCACCTTTTCAACCCCTTTAATTTGATACCCCACTTGATAAGATTTGAAGGAAAAAAAATTTTAAGATGCAATCCTTCTACTATACCGAACTGAACCGATTTGGCTGAAATTTTGATGGAGATAGATTATGCCATGACTTAACACATAGGCTACTTTTTATCCTGAAAAATCCACAGTTCTTACGGGATTTTGAAAAAAACAAAATCTATAGCTACGGTTATAGGTAGATTACTATAGCAAACTTCCTTGAAAATAGCTATAAAAGTTGCATAAGGGAGCGGGAACGGGAACCGGAAATCCACGATTCCCTTGGGATTTGTGACAAGTATAAATTAAAAATTTAAAAAACCCCCGACATTCGCCATTTTGTGGTGGCGGCCATCTTGATTTTCATCAAACATAGCTAACAACACTCTCGACTAATTCACCTTGCAAACAAAAAAAACCGCATTCAAATCGGTTCATCCGTTAGAGCGCTACAGGGGAACAGAGAGACACACACACACACACGCACACACACACACACGCACACACACACACACACACACACACACAGAGAGAGAGAGAGAGAGACACGTCAAACTTATAACACCCCGTCGTTTTTGCGTCGGGGGTTAAAAAACCGAAATTCACGCGGGCAGAAGCTAGTTAAACTATACAAATTTAATTTTGACTTGTAATTGTGTTTAAATGATAAGAATAGATAGGTCCATGACTGGATTTTTGATGTGTTTCCGATCCAGTAATGGACATCCCCTCTAAAACTTGAAAATAACTCTATGTCGCATTTATTCCTTCACAAGCATGTTTTAAAGTTTATATCTAAGTGATTTAATCATTGTAAATTTACATTTTAATCAGAAACGAGAATCCATCGATCGAAACGTTTATTTACCTTCTTAGCGATTTGCTTAAGAAAACTATTGAAATCGAAAGATATTTGCACACAACATTTTGTTCGCCTTGCCATTTTAAAACAAAATGGCCGTTTCATATGATATTTGTCAATATGACAAACAGATCCCTATTCTACATGGTTTAAATGTTGCCAGCGGTAAAACTCTAATCTAGCTCTTATTTTTGTTAAAAACGGTGAAGGTGGTCAGCTACTGGTGCCTGGTCCATACCTGGCGACACCACGTTTGGTGGCGCGGGAATCGAAACTTTGTCCACCTTTGGACAAAGTTTCGCGACAAAACTATATTGTGGACTGTAATTATAGGTGTCGATTGGTAGGTATAAACTGCTCACGGATTTGTTAGGAACTTGGAAGGAATCGGCGTACCTGGTACCGTCGCAGTTCTGGCTCTGATCTGGCGGCTGATCCACTCCGTTCCAAGGTCCACTACACTTGTGCTGCAGCTCAATGCGGTTAATTCACTCCACTTCCGAGGTCACTACACTGTGTGATGCAGTTTATTGCGGTTTTAATAAAAAAGTGTCGGAGACGCGTGCGTGCGGTTTGATTACGATCGCCATTGCAAAAGTGCGGGGCGCGGGGGTACCGATCTTCAGTTTTAATTTATCGTGATTTGAAACTACTAGCTCCATCTAACGGAGCACTGCGGTGTAGCCGATATAGGATAGGAAAAGCAAGGGATTAGGTCTGTGCTAGGAAGAGGGTTTGGAATTTTGAGCAGTTTATATCCAGAATAATTTAAGCTACAGAGTACTTTAAAGCGTTAGGCGCGACCATTCCCCCCGGCTTGAAGGGTTACCTTCAAAAAAATTACGATGCGAAATTTACGAATTGAGATACATTCTTATCATAATTTAATTGATTTGAATTCTAATCTAATTTGAAATTATATGAACTTAACTAATGCGTATCCTAACCTAAGCGAAAACATTACAAACTAATTATTATTAATCCTTAGGCAAGGGACAAACACGTACTACAGGACGCAAATAAGAACCTGTAGCAGTTCGAACGCGGATAATGCGAATAACACCGTTAGACCCCGGGAAGACTTCCTCGATCAGTCCTAACGGCCAGTGAAGTGGCGGTGCATTATCTACTATAATTAGTATCACGACGTCACCTTTCGTGATTGGGTTGGTAGGTGTGTTCCATTTGCTTTGCATCTGCAGGGTATGCAAATAATTAGCTTTCCAACGCTTCCAAAACGATTGGACAAGTTTATCGATTAATTCTTGTCGTGAAAGCAAACCTTCCTCTATTTCTTTAGCGGGTAGATACTTCAAAGATGTAAGGGTTAAGAAGTGCGCGGGCGTCAACGCGAGAGGCTCCGACGGATCATTAGATAACGTGCGGTACAATAGCCGAGAATTCATCACTGCCTCAATCTGAGCAAGCACAGTGCTGAATTCTTCGAAAGTCAGAATTTGATCACCAAAAACGCGGTATAAATGAGCTTTAAGACTCTTAATATTGGTTTCCCAATTATCGTTAAAATGGCTGGCGGCTGGAGTATTTAATGACCAATCGATGCGGTTTTCAGATAACGCGTGACCAAATTTTGACTTGAAGTATTTGGACATTAGAAAGTCGTGAAACTCCGAAAGCATGTGCTTGACGAAAGCGTAATTAAAACGGCAGATGAAAACTACGCAGCGTAAGAGTTTCAACCACGACGAGAAGCGGCCTGCCAACGAAATTATTAAGTTCAATTCACTGTCTTCCGCAGTGATAAGAGCATGTTTCTTTTCTTCCGGAGGCTGTGACACCGTGGAAGGATTGAAAGCAGTAACAGGCCAATGATTTGGATCTGATAGAATCCATTGAGGACCACAGAACCAAAGCGGGTGATCAATTATTTGTGAGGGACTAAGCCCTCGCGATAAACAATCGGCGGGATTGTCAGTGCCAGGCACATGAAAGAACGTTTGCGCGGGAAATTCATTTTGAATTTTTGTAACTCTGTTGGCCACGAAGGTGTCCCAACGATGGGGCGAGGAATGCACCCAACACAACGCCACCGTTGAGTCCGAGAATGCGAATACGCGGTCAATAATTATGCGGTTGTTGCAGCCTTCAATTACCTTTGTGATTAAGCAGCTGAGAACTAGAATTGCACAAAGCTCCAATCGCGCAAGAGATACTACCTTACGAGGTGAACCATATAAGACCACAGGGGCAACGAAACCCATGACGTCCCAAATTCTAGCGAGACATGACAGTATGGTACGCTTTGTGCAAGATTCAGCGGGTATACTAATCTTGAGACAAAAATAGTCTGTAGCGGGTGACCAACATAAACCGAGTACCTTATGTGGTTCTGAATCATCGAACTCCTTGATAGTAGAAAGACGATGTGACGGCGGAATGGAATCTAAAACCATTTGTGAATTATTGCTTGTCCATTTTACGAGATCGAACTGACCTGCTTTCATTAAGGCAATCACCTCAGCAGCGATGGAAATTGCGTCCTCTTTACTGTCGACGCTATAGACGAAATCGTCCATACACAAACCTGTATCGACAGTCTCTTTAGCTCGCGGATAAGAAGCACCTTCGTCTGAAATGAGCCGCTTCACAGTACGAAGAGCGTGATAGGGACTAGACTTAAGTCCAAACCAAACGCGGTTAGATTCATAAACCTTTAAAGGTTCGTGCGGGGAGAAACGATATAATATGCATTGGAACCTGCGGTCATACGGCCGAATTCCAATGCATAGAAACATTTGACGTTTGTCAGCGGAGAGAGCGATGCGATATAAGCGAAAATTAACGAGGATGTGAAATAAATTCCCTTGCAGATTCTGGCTGCTATGCAAAATGTCGTTGAGGGAAGTTTGCGTAGTCGTTTTATAGTTAGCGTCCAGTAGGTACGATGCGCAATTGACCTATCGGCGAAAGACATTTAGACTGAACTTGAACCCTGCAGGACAGTAGCAGGAGGGGAAAGATAGAGGCTCCAATCAACAAATCAATGTCTCCTGGGGTTAAGTATGTGTTATCAGCCAAAGGTAAATTATTGAAATTTATTAAAGCCAAACTATCTACTGATGTAGTGGGCAAGCGTTCTGTGATCTTGTCTATTACGAGCGAATCCATGTTGAAGCAAACACCAGGATCAAATTTAGAAAATAATTTAATAGATACCGAACCCTTGTTTGGTTTCGTAGTACCCCCAATTTCTTTGAGTACAGAACGCTTGGGACTTTGATTTGCATCTAAACCCAACTGCTGGCATGGATTTCGACTCGCGAGGTTACTTTGCGAGGCACTGTCCAATAATGCACGCACATTAGATTCCTTCCATGAATTCCTGAATTCACGAGAGCGGAATTTGCAAAAAGAGGAATTGCGAGTGCGGAATTTGTGAACGCGGAATCTACGAGCACGGAATTTTAGAGTGCGGAATTTGCAAATGCGGAATTTGCGAGAGCGGAATTTGTGAAAGCGGAATTTACGAGTGCGGAAATTTGGAGTGCGGAATTTGCGAAGGCTAAATATTCGAATGCGGAATTTACGAAAGTTGAATTTACGAAAGTGGAGTTTACGAATGCGGAATTCGCGAAAGAGGAATTTACGAGAGCGGAATTTGTGAGTGCGTAGTTTCTCGAGAGCGGAATTTAAGAGAGCAGAATTTGCGAATGCGGAATTCATGAGAGCGGAATTAACGAGTGCGGAATTTGCGAAAGCAGAAATTTCGAGAGCGGAATTGACAAGAGCGGAATTAACGAGTGCGGAATTTTCAAATGCGGTTTTTGCGAAAGTGGGATTTACGCATGCGGAATCTACGAGTGCAGAGTTTTCGAATGCGGAATCTACGAAAGCGCAATTTTTGAAAGAGGAATTTTCGATTGCGGAATTTGCGAGCGCAGTATTTACGAAAGTGGAGTTCACGAGAGCGGAATTTACAAGAGAAGGATTTTCAAATGCGGAATTTGCGAAAGCGGAATTTGCAAGTGCGGAATTAGCGCATGTGGAATTTTCGAGTGCGGAATTTTCGAATGCGGGAATTTCGAGAGCGGAATTTACGAAAGCGGAATTTACATAAGCAGATTTATCGAATGCGGAGTTTTCTAGTGCGGAATTTTCGAATCATCATCATCATGATCAACCCATTACCGGCTCACTACAGAGCACGGGTCTCCTCTCAGAGTGAGAAGGGTTTTGGCCATAGTCTACCACGCTGGCCAAGCGGATTGGCAGACTTCACACACCTCTGAGAACGTTATGGAGAACTCTCAGGCATGCAGGTTTCCTCACGATGTTTTCCTTCACCGTTAAAGCAAGTGATATTTAAAACGCACATAACTCCGAAAAGTTAGAGGTGCGTGCCCGGGATCGAACCCATGACCTCCGATTAGAAGTCGGTCGTCCTAACCACTAGGCTATCACAGCTTTTATGCGGATATTTATTTTCGAATGCGGAATCTAAAAGTGTGGAATTTTCGAATGCGGAATTCACGAAAGCGGAATTTACGAACGCGGAATTTACGAACGCAGAATCTACGTGCGTGGAATTTGCGAATTCGGAACCTACGGGTGCGGAATTTGAGTACAATAGTTCGTGTTGTAAGTTACAAAGCGAACATAGTCGCGTAGGTGAAGTCGCGGTACTCAAATATGTATGCGTCGGCTCTTCGCCATCAACCTCATCATCCCCAGCGAACTGCGAAACCAAATGTTTAACACAACTATAAAGGCGTTCGTAAGAAATTAAACATTTAAATTCCGGAGTCGCTTTCGGATTTAATGACAATAAACGATTATTGTAATCGTCAACGATTTCCTTAAATTCGGAACGCAAAGTATCAATATTACTACTGGCATCGAGGAAATCCTCACGTAGCGACGGGTCATTCGATATGTCTTTTGATAGATCGAAGATTTCTTGTAAATAGGCAAACATGGCATTGCGTCGGTGTTCCAATAAAATAAGTTGCACATCGACATTGCTTCCCGATTCTACAGTTTTATCGCTCTTCGACATTTTCGAATGTTAGCTGATAGTTAAGTCGAGAGAACATAAATGCACAAATATTGTAGGTACCTAGTGATGATGACGATGATCGAACAGTAGGTTATTAATTATACGTACATTAACAAGTTAAGCGGGCAATAAACGAAGTTACGCGGTTGATATAATTTTCTTATATTCGAATCTAGTGGGTAGTTACAAAATGTTTTCGAACAAATAATTCAAGTAATGAACTACGGCGATAGGCAAATACCTAACAATGAATATGTTACGTACTTATGAGGTAGGTATTTCAACTATGAAATGATGGTTAATAACTCTATTTCTTAAGCAATGCGGGATAAACGAAATAATGCGGGATAAACGAAATAATGCGGAGTAAACGAAATACTTTATTTGCTTAAGTTAAGAGTTAATAACGCGGGATTATTTACTAGTGCATCATAGCAAAATACATATATTTTAAGCGTTCAAACTACGTGTTCAAATCCGAGTCGATAGGAACAGAAATTGGCGGTTCTTAGATTCGGTCGAAGGTACCAAAAAATGGCGGTTCTTAGATCCGGTCGAAGGTACCAAAAAATGGCGGCCCGGGAATCGAAACTTTGTCCACCTTCGGACAAAGTTTCGCGACAAAACTATGTTGTGGACTGTAATTATAGGTGTCGATTGGTAGGTATAAACTGCTCACGGATTTGTTAGGAACTTGGAAGGAATCGGCGTACCTGGTACCGTCGCAGTTCTGGCTCTGATCTGGCGGCTGATCCACTCCGTTCCAAGGTCCACTACACTTGTGCTGCAGCTCAATGCGGTTAATTCACTCCACTTCCGAGGTCACTACACTGTGTGATGCAGTTTATTGCGGTTTTAACAAAAAGTGTCGGAGACGCGTGCGTGCGGTTTGATTACGATCGCCATTGCAAAAGTGCGGGGCGCGGGGGTACCGATCTTCAGTTTTAATTTATCGTGATTTGAAACTACTAGCTCCATCTAACGGAGCACTGCGGTGTAGCCGATATAGGATAGGAAAAGCAAGGGATTAGGTCTGTGCTAGGAAGAGGGTTTGGAATTTTGAGCAGTTTATATCCAGAATAATTTAAGCTACAGTACTTTAAAGCGTTAGGCGCGACCAACGTTACTTACCTTCCTAGCGAGCAGAACAGAAATGTACTTAGGTAGGTACCTCTGGGACTCTTACGTATCTTAGTAGGTAAGTATAGTTGGTTCATTCCACGAAGATGCGTAAATCATTGCATAATATACTTAGGTACTATATCTCATAATGTATAAGTCATAAAACACACAGAACGAGAGCGTTATTTAGCCTCTGGAAATTGGCAGCGTTTCTTCTTAGGTAGGTAGGTAGGTAAGTCAGTGATGCTAAATAGACCGTTTTCCGCCACTAATTTTAAAAATTATTGTAGGCTAGCAATTGATTTCAATTAAACTTGTAATCACTACATAGACGTATTAATATTATGTATGTAAATTATTTAAAGTAGGCACATCAAATTCAAGTAGGCCTACCTATCTGTTAAAATTGCTTAAATATAGGTATCTATTTACCTACTAAAACGGTAAATAAATATTGGCTTTTCAAATAAAGGTGTATCATGTACCTATGAATAGGCTGTTTTCGTGATAAAAATAAGTTTCCGGAAAATTTAAGTTTACCTAATTAGGTAGGTATTTATTATTATTACTTATATTACGTTTTCAGCGCATCAGTTTTGTTACCTACCTATAATTTTTTTGTGATTGGCAGTTAGGTTAACTACTGAGGGTATTATTTTATCTAAGAAAGCAGCTGGTGTCCCGAATTCCTTTAGGTAACATTCTACAATATTTGCTGGTATAAATAAACTGCGAAGTAGGTAAGTACGTATTTACTTTAAATTGCATTCTTTATAATATAAACAAAATGTATCTTATAGAAAGTTTTGGCTATCGTATTAAGTATTATGAATGCCTGATTTACTTATTCCTAATAGGTATTATCTATATCTAGGTATCTAACCTATGTATTTAACTAAGATTTTCCTTGTGGACTAATTAGTTTAATATTAAAAGCCTTTGCAGAAATAAAGTGGGAAGTATGATGAATGATATTTTAGTACACGATTTAAAAAATTCGAATTCCGGTTTTTTTTATTTTCTGAGAAGATTTACTGTACTTATATATAGAAAGTAGAGATTGCAACGAACAGAACGCACACCTACTTTTTGAAAAAAGCTGATATTTTGACGGGTGAATTTCCGATTGAAAATTAGGGTGCTTTTTCGATATTAAGTCAAAAATAAAGAGAAAAACTAAATATTTCAAATTAAATAAATTACAGTGTATTTGGGACATAAAAAGGTAAGTTTGCACCAAATTCCGTGAAAAAAAAATATATATATTGTAAAAGATAAAAATAAAGAACCAATAACTTGGTTTTTTGAACTTTTCACATAAATTTTGAGGTTACGTGAAAAAAGTGTAAATATAAAAGTTGTAGATCTTTTTATTACCTACAACTTTGTCATTTGATTTTTTTCCATAGGATGGTTTTGCCGGAAATCGAGGTTATCCGTTTTTTCCCTTAACCCCCCCCCCCCCTTTTTCCCCGAGCTCAGATCGCCCGTAAATTATTTTTCCTTTTATTTTTATAATATTCTCCTCCTTTTCCAATGGGTTTCATCCTACTGTGATTTTTTTTGGTTTCAAAAATTATCGACACTGGGCTATCAACCTAGTTAAAGAGGTTAACTATTTACATTTTTTTACAATGTTACCTATTTAAAAACGTTCGCGCTTGACAAATTTTATTGTTTTTTATTAACAAGGTTATTTTTGTAGTCGAACAAAAGAGTGTTTACGAGTTTTTATGAAAAATCCAGTCAACCAAATGTATTTATAATTATACAGTATACACTATCGGTTTTAATAGGATATTATTATGTCCGACAGCCATAACCTGAAAGATTCAAGGTAGGATCTTTATTAATTGGTAACTCTCTCTCTCTACGTTTTATGTAGACCTTTTTGGCGCAGTGGTGAGCCCACCACCACTACCACTACAGCCTTTGTACGTCCCACTGCTGGGCACAGGCCTCTCCCTATCTCATAGGAGAGAGGGATTTAGAGCTTAGACTTCCAGTGTGTGTGTATGTTTGTTCCTCTTCTCCGCCGCAACTACTGAACCGAGTTGTCTGAAATTTTGAATGGAGATAGATTATGCGCTGAATTAACATATACTTATTACTTTTTATCCAGGAAAGTATTTCTGTGGTTGTGGTTTCTTCTCGACAGGCCGAACTCCATCGCTGTACGGGCCTCGAGGCAGAGCTTCCTTGCCCGGGCGTGACTAAAATAGATATAAACTTCGAAAACTGCCATAGAGGGCGCTGACTGTTCTTAGGTAAATCACGCTCACATAGCACATTATTGCAATAGTTTGCTGTGTTGCATGCATTTGCTACACATAGGCTACTTTTTATCCTGGAAAAATGCACAGTTCCAAATCCATCGCGGGCGAAGCCGCGAGCAGATGCTAGTCAAACATAACTAAGAACACTCTCAACTAATTCACCTTTCAAACAAAACAAATAAACCGCATTCAAATCGGTTCACCCGTTTGAGCGCTACAGGGGAACAGACAGACACACACACACAGACACGTCAAACTTATAACACCCCGTCGTTTTTGCGTCGGGGGTTAAAAATACGCAAAAAAAACAAACAACGAGAACGCCTAAGTATTACATTAATATAATAAATTAAAATGTGTTTAATTTTTATTAATTATATTATGTTAATTACAGTTTTGCATATTTTTAATTTATTTAGAATACCTACTTTATTGCACACACAAAAAAAAGAACACTCGAAGAAAGCTGAGGCACTACAGTTTCGCACGCAAAAGGCTGTCTTATCACTTAGAGCGATCTCTGTTGCGTAATCCGAATGCCAAACGTTGATTTGCGTTGCCGAAACACCGTGCGTCGCGTTCTTGAATCCATACTAATATTATAAAGCGAAAATCTGTTTGTCTGTCTGTCTGTCTGTTTGTCTATCTGCTAGTTTTTCATGGCACAACAATTCAACCGATTTTAATGTTTGGTACAGAGGTAGCTTACATCCCGGGGACGCACATAAGTAGGGGAGACTGGGTACGGTTGAAACGAGGGACGGTTGAAACAAAGTGTCTCGACACCGTGTGTGATGAGGTTGATAGTTACAAGGGAAGAACGAAGCGGACGACAAGTCGAAACACGAATTTTAGTGCTGATTCGGCCTTCTCGTGCTGTGCTTGTACATAATGAGGCCCCATTATGTTTTTTGACGTAAAAGTAAGTATTTTTTGTTCGTACATTTTTGCAATTATTATGGTTTTATGAAAGTTAGAGTTATATCGTTTTAATTGAAGTTTGTAGAATATGGCTGTATGATTAGTTTTTATTCAAATTTGTTATTATTCTTACTGTGAACCATTTTATACCTAGAAGGAGGACAGTTGAAACATTTTTTGTGGGTACGGTTGAAACATTTTATTTATTTAATTTTCTGGTTTCTTAGATGCCAAGAGTACGCTAAAGGAAGACTACGAGATTCAGGCCAAATTATCAACGTACAAATAAGCATAAAAAGGTGTAAAAGCCGGATCTTCGTTAAGAATAGCGGCAGAAAATAATGGACTGAAACACTGTTCCCTGTTGAAGTATACAATGTACGTAAATGAGATGCGACAGGCGGCAATGAAAATCAAGAAATGGGATATAAGGCTCACAATCGAGTGTTTAACCAGGAACAAGAGCGTGAGCTATCTAAATATTTAATTATATATGCAGACTTATTTTTTTGCCTAAATAAAAAGGATGTCTAACTAAACTATGCTACACTAAAGGATGTATAACTAAAAAGTCGTAAAATGTTATTAGTCGATGAATAAAACATGTTCATTTATTATATTTTGTATTATTTGCATGTTTCAAGTGACCCCAGGCACTGTTTCAACCAACCCCGGCATGGGGATGGTTGAAACAGTTTCCATTTTTTTTTTCAAATTTGATTTTACACATAAAATACAATACAGTGATCTCAAATAACATTGCCCATATGTAGACAGATGTGTGGTCTTTTATCTATACATACATATAATAAAATTGCAGACGCCGTATCTGTACATTAAATATTTTAGCAAAATACTAACTGGGGGAAGTTAAGAATAAGTAATGGAACGTAAAAAAGCTATTTTTGAAATTTTTGTCTGTTTGTTTATTTGTTTGTCTGTATGTTTGTGCGCGCATCACGCAAAAACTACTGAATGGATTGAAATGAAACTTGGTATGATTTAAGTTCATACTACTTATAGTATAGGATACTTTTTATCCCGAAATTCAGCACGGTTCCCTTGGGAGAGGGGATGAAAGCTCAAAGGAGCTTAAGAAAAAAAAAGTTCCCACGGGATTTTTAAAACCAATATTCACGCGAACGAAGTCGCGGGTATCCGCTCGTTTAATATATTTCTGTCAACGCTCTGTTAACTTATCCCGATGCAATGGACGATTAACGCTAAAATGTTTCAACCGTACCCAGTCTACCCTACGTTAGCTAGTTATTAAATATTATTCCGGAAAATTAAAAAATTCCCACGGGATTTCCATCAGTTTAACCGATTTATACGAAATTTGGTACCGAGGTAGCTTGCGTCCCGGAAATTGACGTAGGCAACTTTTATCCCGGAAAAGCAAGTAGTTTCCACAGGGTTTTAAGTAACCTAAATCCACGCGGGCCAAGACGCGGGCCAGTATAGTATTAAATGAATATTTACTCATTTCACGTATGACTTGAAGCTACTGAAATAAGAGCACTCTTTAAATGAAATCCCCCTTTTCGAACCATAATGCTACCAAACGCCTTTGTTTTTGCTTGTCACGGTTGATGCACATTTTGTAACTTCACATAGTAGGACATAAAACATTGTGTAATCCTTTTTAATAACGTCCTCTCGATCTAAATACTTAGGGATAATGTTACTTTATGCCAAAGGAAGTCCTTTCGAAACATTACGAACGCGAGATAAAAACAAGTGCCTCAGATCTAACGACCCGTTAAGAGGTACTCGTACATTATTTTTTTTTATTCATAACTAACAGACCCGGCAGACATCGTCCTACTTGGTGACATACCGACATCCTACCTACCGAAACCCGGTAAATTACCTGGTAATTGTGTTTTCAAACCATCCAGAAACCCATTGAAATATACTCACAAAACATCCAAATCGGTCCAACTGCTTAGAAGGAGTTAGGTGACAAACACACGTACAGAAGAATTAGGTATATACATACATAGGTACGGGTGAGCGAGTTCACCGTATCGACGGGATGAACAATGTTTTGACAGTTACGAAACCCATGAACATTTTATATGGGTAAATGTTTTTCTTTTATTTTATTTTTTCGTCAATTTTCCTGTTTTTAATAGTTATTCTGCTATTCGGGATAGAGACAAATACAACACATCAAAAACCACGAAAATCGGTCCAGCCGTTTTCGATTTATAAGTGTTGGAACAAATACGACATTGTTTTATACAACGTTAGTTTAACTTGAAGCAAAACCTGAAAGAAGTTTGCTCAGAATCTATCTTCTATAATATAATAAAACTGTAACAGATCCAATTCTGTACATTGAAGATATTTTGAAAATTTTTGTTGGAGGGCATTCTATAATCGATACTGAAGCCGAAACTGCAATTTGTTTCATTTTTGTCTGTCTGTCTGTCTGTCTGTCTGTCTGTCTGTCTGTCTGTCTGTATCTTGGCCGCGCATCACGCCGAAACTACTGAACGGATTCGAATGAAACTTGGTACGATTTGAGTTTATACTCCGAGGTAGGACATAGGATACTTTTTATCCCGAAATTCAGTACGGTTCCCTTGGGAGAGGGGAAGAAAGTTAAAACGTGTATTTAGCTGTAATTCATTAACGCGTAGTTCGATTTCACTCATTCTTTTTTTGTTAGAAAGGTAGTACTTTAAGTATTGGGGTGATTATCGATTTTCGTTTTAATTTCGCAGTTTTGAAAAAAAAATTTTTTTTTCTTTTTATTATTACTTTTTGTATATACACTTATAGATTACAGTATGAGAAAAAATTACATGTACAAGGCCTCTTCGTAACTCTAGCAGTTTTCCGGAAAATTAATGGAGTGTAATGAACCAGTGGAAAGAAATGAAAATCACTTAGAGTGTAATGACCTATCGTTGGATAAAAATGAATTCAGAAGCTTTTTAGTAGCCCATCTTTGATTATTTTATGAAATAATGAATAATTATATGAAAAAAACGAATAAAATTGAAATAAAATCTAAACCTTGAGTTTAGATTAATAGTAAACAAGCATAATCATTTTAAATAAATTAAAAAAATGAATTAAAAATTTTAGATTTGACGAGGCTGGTCTTGCATAAATTTTACGTCTCAATCTTTGTTAAACCGAGTTAAGTAGTCGCCTTGTCTGAGGAGATAGGTTTGACAATAATTTGATTGGTTTCTGTAATTTCAGGTGAAATATTTCCAGTTTAATTCTCTTTTTGAGGAACTTCAGGGGTATCGTTGAACAATACTTATCTCTTTAACTTTATTTTGCCCCCTCTTTTTTTTCTTATATTTCAAAGAGTTTTTTTCTGTTCATGTTGTGCTCAAGCGGACATTTCAATGATGCTGCGAATCTTTTTCTGTTCTTTTCTTAAAAGGTAATTTTTTCGCTATTTTTCTTTCTTAATTTTAATAATTCCTGAATTGTTTTTTTTAATTTCTCTTAATTTTGGCGTTTTCTGGCTCTATCTTTAGCTCACACATCATACACGCATAATTCGAAAATATAAAATGGCGCGTGTCCATTGTGATGTCATGATTTTAAGTGTCGTTTAGTAAGTTCTATCCTAAAATGGTGCATTAACTGTTGTCTACGGATGCTATACGAATTCTAAACAGAACAAGGGTCTAAAATTTCACCGATTTCCCCGCGATGCGAGATAAGTTTATTAGTTTTTAGGGTTCCGTACCCGAAGGGTAAAAAACGGAGCCCTATTAATGTCACTCGGCTGTCTGTCCGTCTGTCCGCCGGTCACAGGTCTCTAGCTCGCAGACGAAATGAGTTACAAACCTGAAATTTTGGTATTTAGTGTAAAACGTTAACCCAAAATCAAATATTGAATTAGAAATTGAATTAAATTATTTTTCAGGGGGGGCTCCCATACATGAAAAAGGAGCCGGAAAAAAAAAATTTTTCTTTACCCTAGCTTGTGGGGTATCATTGTTTAGAGCTCATTAAGTAGAGTACAAATATATATTTTTTTAATTTTTATCTCAAAAAATAAGGGAATGGGAGGCCATCAAAGTTGTCAGTTTTAGACCATTTTTGTGACGGGGGCTATCTCAAAAACTAAACTAGTTGGGAATATGATATTTCAGTATATTATGTACTATATGCTCTATTTAAACAACAAATACTGAAAACAACGATTTATTAAATAGTTTATAAGCTGTGACCAAAATAAACGAACATTTTTTTGGGTTTTTCTTTCACGGTTTGTTGCGATGTCTAGCTCGGAAATTAAATATTTCTTAGACCCAAAATATTATATTGTTCATAATTATGTACGGAACCCTGAAAGAGCGAGGCCCGACTCGCACTTAGCTGATTTTCTTTGTTTTACTCATGTCCACTTGTTTTTTTGGAACGGAATGGATATAAATGAACTGGAAACAAATGACCAAATCGACTTTAAATTTAAAATACTCGAGATACGTGAATGCATAAAATCTCAGAAATAGAACTCTGAATAGAAACAAAACATAAATCCTAGTACTAAATCTAGAAAAAATTAAAAAAATTAAGTCACGTTGAAAATCGATGGAATGTAATGAACTCTACCGCGTGACAAAATACTTCTGACTACTCGCGAATGCAATTTTTTTGTGTTAATTGAAAGATCACCATACTATAACAGAACAGCAGCGGCACTAACTGAGACGCCGGATACGCTGGAGGGTAAATCGTTGCTGTACACGTTTGAACACGTCGTGAAGTAGCGATTCCATTACCAGAGAACGTAATGACCGTTTGCGATTGACAAAATTAAAAGTTGGATTATTTCAGGGTTAGAATGGCTTTATAAATTACAAAGGGTAAACAGTCTAATCTTATATCATTGTTTAATTTGAAAAACAAATTAACTAATTCGTTTGATGCACACGAATTGAGTAAAAAAATATGTAATTCAATAGATGGGCATTTGCACACGGAGATAAATGACTTTTTCACAGGATTTTCCTAATTTTCTTTTTACCCAGAGCATTCAGCCCTTTTGTAATAGGATGCCTTCTTGCATCGTTTGTGTCTTAACAAGATAATCAAAACCATTTTTTCCATAATAGATAAAACATAGCGATTTTAGCCTTTGCAAGGTGTTTCGAACGAAAATCGATAACCACCCATTGTCTGGTAAATATTTCAAGGTCATAGGTTTTTTAGTTTAGGAATGACAGACATTTATTGGGTTCAAATAACTTGGGACCCGGATCTTTGAACGTACGGCTTATTTTAAACTGGTGTGCGTTTAAATTTATGTTTGTTGATCTGTCTATTTGTTCCAGCTAATTTCCGAAACGGCTGGATCGATTTTGACGGAACTTTCAATGGCAGATAGGTGATGATATAAGGAGTAACTTAGGCTACATTTAGTTTAGGTACAAATAAGTATTATGGGATCCAATCCGATCTTATATAAAAACCTATATCCACGCGGACGAAGTCGCGGGGATCAGCTAGTCACTAATAAAATCGAATCCAACTATTTTTATATTGTGTTATAATTTTGTCCAAAAATATTTTAAAATCCTGCAAGCTTAGGCACAGTCGTTGAAATGCGCATCAGCTGACGATCGGCATACAGCGCGCGGTCATTCAACTCGCGAGTCGAGGTGACGATGGCTTGCGAGTTGCGGTGACCATTTTTTTTTTGAGGACAATGACGCAATACAAGAAGCTTATAACTTCGTAAGTTTACATTACATGTTTTCGAAATTTAGTATAACTATTTCAAATGTAAAAATATTTGACACGTATTTCGGTTTTTGCGCAACGTAAAACTAACGGTGTATATTTAACAAGTATAAATTAAAAATTTAAAAAACCCCCGACATTCGCTATTTTGTAGCGGCGGCCATCTTGAATTTGCATAATGCTATTCCACAAGTCAAGCCCTTTCATTTGATACCCATATTATGGGAGTTGTGAAAAAATATGTAATCCGCCATTTTATAGCGGCGGCCATCTTGGACCGATTTTCATCAAACATAGCTAACAACACTCTCGACTAATTCACCTTTCAAACAAAAAAACCGCATTCAAATCGGTCCAAATCAGGGGAACAGACAGACAGACACACAGACACACACACACACACAGACACGTCAAACTTATAACACCCCATCATTTTAGCGTCGGGGGTTAAAAATTAGAATTTAATAAAGTTTAGTTAGAGAGAGTGTTTATATAATTCATGCTTCGGTCTAACACAACACCTACATAGTTAATCTCATTAAAAGTGAACAGTAGGTACTTAATGTTCTTTTTGAGAAATAAAAATCATAAACTGAAACCGAAATTTCAATTAAGTACTAATTAACGCGTCGAATAAATATTTTTTTTACTTATTGTTAAAATAAAGCCTAAATTAAAGAAAAATTTAGAAGCTGTAGTTCTTCTCCGTAACAAAAGATACGCCTACTACGATTTCTAAATAATATTCAATTTAAATGAAAATTAAAGTTATACCTAATTACCTACGTAACCAAGCTTCAAGTCCCAACTCGAGTCGCGTTGGTAACTTTAGTTTGGTAAACCAAAGTTTGCCGATAAATATTTTCCCTTACAAAACTATATAAATTACCGAAAGCGTAGTACCTAATAACATTATTACATAAGGTAAGCACTAGACTGAGAAGTTTCGGCAAATATTTGAGTTAGCAAACTATAATATTTTAACAGAGTTACTTAAACTTGTTATTATATCAGAGAGGCAGAGGTTGAAGCCGTATTAATAATTTTTTCTATATGAAATTCCCCTATAAACATGGGTCGATAGTTAATTTTAGCGCACTATGTGTCGATGATAAACCCTTGCCTTCGGCTCGGGCCTATATACTCATACGTCATCTAGTTTGTAATAACCTACTTACCATCCTTATATCGCAAGTATTCTCCTTCCAAATATAATTCTTGTTATAAGGGTGCTCCCTCACCGGGAGCATTCACGTGTACTGTAACATTATAGATTCGTCTTTGAGCATTACATTACATTAATACCTCCCTGACTGACGAGCATTCGCGTGTAATGTAATATATAGATTCGTCTTTGAGCATTACATTACAATTCTACCTCCCTGACTGACGAGTATTTGCGTGTAATGTAATATTGATTCGACTTTGAGCATTTTCAGCATTTCATAGCAAGATGTCAGACGAAGCGGTCGTTGTGCTGAGTGCGGCAATATTAATTCGACATTGTTATTTACGTAAAAAAAAAACACAGAAGAAACGATATTGGTGTCATGAATTATATCAAAACCGGCAAAATACAGGCGGTTTGGATATTTTAGAAAGAATCAACCGACCCATAAGTAAACTTAAAATGTTTTTAAGAATCTCTTCTTCGGATTTTGAACACTTAATAAATCTCATTGGACCATATGTTAAAAAAGAAGATACTAATTATAGACAAGCAATAACAGTGCAAGAAAGATTAGCTGTTACATTACGATTTTACGCATCTGGTGATTCTTATTCAAGTTTGCAGGTTACTTTTAGAATGTCCAATCAGATTATAAGTTGTATTATCAAAGAAGTGAGTGAAGCTATAATTGGATGTTTAAAAGAAAATATACTGGTGAGTTTATTAATCTAGTTTATTAATCAATCAGATCTCCAAATTCACGCATAAACCCCTCACTTTCTTGGCTATTAATGCTGGCTTCAGGCGAAGAAAGTTGGGCGTCTGCAGTGGATGGAACTGCTGCTGGTGAGGGTGTACTTTGGAGGCCTGATGGTCCAGCATGGTTTGATTCATTACGCGAAAGTTGAGAATCAGGAGTCCAATATCCATGTTGCTGGTACATGTACTCATATTCACCGCGATCGGCACTAAACAAGATATTGGAAATGTGGTGCTGTACACAGGCCCTAGTATTATGAGAGTACGTCTTGAGTTTTTCAGTAATAAATTTCCCAAAAGTAGTGCATTCATCCGATTTAGCAGAAGTAAAGTCTTGCAAAATTTGGAAAGTCGAGTGCATTATATCATCACTTCCATCCACCTTCGCTTTTTTCCGTTGTGGTGCATCAGGATTTTCAGGTGGCTTGTCGCGAGTCTCCTGCAAGTCTTGTGTCCCAGGTTCACAAGGAATCTAAAACAAGGTTTTTTTTTTCAGTTACCTAGCATACCAGATGGTTGGCTAAATTTGGCTGAAAACTTCAATAACCAGTGGAATTTCCCTCATTGTGTCGGCGCTATAGATGGCAAACATGTAGTCCTGCAAGCCCCATACAGAAGTGGAAGCGATTACTATAATTTTAAAGGTTTTTTTAGTATAGTTCTATTTGCGGCTGTGGATTCAAATTACAATTTAATATATATAAACTGTGGCTGTCAAGGGAGAATCTCTGATGGAGGAGTATTTAATAATTGTAATTTGTATACTAAAATGCAGAATAAATCTTTGAATCTACCACAGCCAAGAGCATTGCCGATGCGGAACAAAGAAATTCCTTATTATTTTATTGGGGATGAAGCTTTCGCATTATCAGAAAATATAATGAAAGTGTATTCAGGACATCATCGTAAAGGAACAAAGGAGAGAATTTATAATTACAGACTTTGTAGAGCACGGAGAGTAGTCGAAAATGTGTTTGGCATTATGTCAGCAGTTTTCAGAGTGTTGCGGAAACCCATGTTATTGCAACCAGAAAATGCTACTTTAGTAGTTAATGCCATAGCACACCTACATAACTTCTTACGAAGAAATCGGCAAAGTAGGGATTTGTACACACCTCCGGGATCTTTCGACAGGGACAATTTAGGAGTAATCACACCAGGATCTTGGAGGGCTGATACCGAAGAAAATACTGGTTTAATGGATTTGGATGAACAACAAGAAGCAGCACAAATAGTTCCTCAAGAGATACGTGAAGAAATTAGTAATTATTGTTCGCAAGAAGGAGCAGTACCATGGCAAAACGAATATGCTTAATGTTTATTAATGTCCTGCTTTATTTAGCCTTGATAGGTTAAAAAATATTTAAAACTTGTGTAAACAGATATTAAATGTAATATACATAATATACTAACTGAATCTGTTGTCTTCCGTGGTTCATATCTGTCCAGTATAAATGATAAAGCTGCATATGCGAACCAGGTACTAGTATATACTTCTTCTGCACCTGAAATATAGATTATGTAATATGTACTGAATTGAAAAATATTCTGACAAAATATAGTATGGTGAAGGCACCTATAGTCCACTTGTTTAGGTATGCGGATGCCCAGTTTTGAAGTGTAATCAACATTGATCAAGATCATTTCTAATCAAGTTTGTTTACATTTTTTCTAAACAAATGGCCTATAGTGAAGGTATCATCAACAAACAAAACGTGCCCTAGGTACCCACGAGTCGTGTGGAATGTGACCTCTCCGCCACTCACACTCACCCCTTGCTTGTCACAGTTATTGTCATGACTAAAGTAGATGTAGGTACATAAATAAAATATGTTACCCACCTTTTCCGGTTCCTGAAGCACTTTTTTTCATTTTGCTCTTTTCTCTTCTAAGAGATGCTAAAAGGCTTGTGATTTTCTTTTGACATTCTTCTACGGTTATTCCAAATTGATCCGATAATTTCACCCAACCGTCTTGTTTTATTATTTTATTAAAGTGTTGAGGATGCTTAGGGTCCCATAATTCCCTGATTTCCCTATATTTTTCTATGAATAATAGAGTCTTCTCTTTGTCCCAAGCCATTACTTAAATTTAGAACTGTCCGTGACGCCACAAAAATCTCCGAAGCGTCAGAAACACTTTATGACAACGTGCGTTCACTTCACTGTCACGTAGGCTACTGAGCGGGCGGGCGGGGGGCTAGGGGCAGTGAAGCCCCCCGCCCGCCCGCTGAAGCTGTGAAGCGCATTGATGTTACAAGTTGTATCAAGATAATACACATTGTATCATTACAAGGTGCGCATTGTAATGCTCGGTTCTCCTCCTTCACTGATGTATGCCCGTTTTGTATCATTACAAGGTGCGCATTGTAATGCTCGGTTCTCCTCCTTCACTGATGTAATGCTCAAATCTGTAACGTTACATTACACGCGAATGCTCCCGGTGAGGGAGCACCCTAATGCATTTGATCAACAACGTAGTCTGCTCATAGGTACTTGTTTTTGTAAGAATATATCAAATGCGGAAGTATCCGGGAGCCTACCGGATTAGTATTCCAAGGAAACGCCAACCATTATGTTATTAATGAAAGGGTATGTAGGGTGAATGTTCTATAAGTCGGCACTTTAAGGGTCATTAGACCAAGATCCCAGTTCGATCTGACATAACTTACTTTGGGAAGGATGAAACCTTAGGCTCTCAGTAGTGTCTCATTTGCTTTGAATATCTGTGTAATTGTGGAGTTCGTAAGTGGGGTACTTACGGAGATATCAAGCGTGAAAGGTGACAAAAAATAAGAGTAACTTAACTTACTTTCACATGGCAGATTTTTATATATATATTGTAGAATATCACTCCGAACCACTACCCACAGTATCAGACACTTTCCATGGGCCAGAACTTTTATCAGACGCTTTAAAGCTCCACAAAAATTAAATGAACTTACTTATTTTTAGATGTCTGATTTTTAACCCCCGACGCAAAAACGACGGGATGTTATAAGTTTGACGTGTCTGTGTGTTTGTGTGTGTATGTTCCCCTGTAGCGCTCCAACGGGTGAACCGATTTGAATGCGATTTTTTTTGTTTGAAAAGTAAATTAGTCGAGAGGGTTCTTAGCTATTTTTGATGAAAATCGATCCAAGATGGCCACCGCCACAAAATAGCGGATTACATATTTTTTCACAAATACCTCAATATGGGTATCAAATACTTTCATTTGACTAGTCAAATAGCACTATGAAAATCCAAGATGGCCGCCTCCACAAAATGGCGGATGTCGGGGTTTTTTTTAATGTATACTTGTTAAATATGTAACTAAGACAACTATCATAAAGTTATATTTCATCAGTCAGACAAATTGTAATGACCAAACATCCACTAATTCCAAAAATTATTCAACCGTGAGTATGAGCGCGAGGTACCTACTATGTACGCATGTGTTTCTGAACAAAGTATATTTAAGTATTTTAAAAACACTGTATTTTGGCATCTCTGTTTGAATAATATAAGCTTTTTTATCAAGATTATCCTACTATAATATTATAAATGTGAAAGTGTGGATGTTTGGATGTTTGTTACTCAATCACGCCGCAACTACTGAACCGATTTGGCTGAAATTTTGAATGGAGATAGATTATGCCCTGACTTAAAACATAGACTAATTTCTATCCTGAAAAAATGCACAGTTCCCACGGGATTTTTAAAAACCGAAATCTATAGCTACAGCTATAGGTAGATTACTATAATGAACTTTCTTGATAGTAGTACAAAGGTTGGAAAAGGGAGCGGGAACGGGAACCGGAAATCCATGGTTCCCTCGGAATTTCTTTAAAACCGAAATTCACGCGGGCGAAGCCGCGGGCATTCTCTAGAAATATGTAAATAATTATTAAAGTAAAATAATTTATCACATATATTTGGGGCAAATATTTTTTCAAAACAATTTTGTTCTATTAGGAATTTTATTTTATTTTAAAAATGATAATTAAAACAAAATTAACAGAAAAATACTTCACTATGATTAATTAATGAAACTATTTGATTGTGTCTTATTCATCTTGTTCATCATCATAATAATCATTCAAATTTTCATCATTAAGCCAATCATGGTACCATTCGTATTATCATCCTCATCATTATCAGATATGTGGTCGTTACTGGCAGCTTCTTCTGCAAAAAAAAACATAAAATAATTAAAAAATAAATAAAACTACAAATATACCTAATAAATTGTAACCCTGAAGACAAAGTAAACTACCTGATTCTTGAAGTGATTCACTAACGAATCCTGGTAATTGGTCACCGTCAAACCAATGGAAATGATACTGGTTTTCTTCTAACGTCCACCCATTATTTTCGGGAGTGAGAATAGTTGGTTGTTTTTTATTTGCTTTATTCCATATGCTAGCAATATAATTAGCTCGAAGAAATTGTTGATATAATTCAGTTTTGCATGGTGGTAAATTGTTTGCATCGAATTTTTTTAATTTTTTTTTATTGAACTCTTCGTTAACATCGGATACGGTGTAATTATTTAAAAACAACTGAAGCCGAGCAGTATCAACGTCGAGTATGTCAGGAACATTATAAATTTCACAAAAAAAAATTGTATTACTTTGAAAATATCTTGTTGTTGCATAAAATCTCGCTGATATTTCTTCATGTTTGTTCATCATTACATGAAAATTAGTCTTTGTTTACCTCTGAAACACATGCATAATGCTCTTGCGCTCATACTCACGGTTGAATTATTTTTTGTGATTAGCGGATGTTTGGTCATTACAATTTGTCTGACTGATGAAATATAACTTTATGATAGTTGTCTTACATATTTAACAAGTATAAATTAAAAATTAAAAACCCCCGACATCCGCCATTTTGTGGCGGGGGCCATCTTGGATTTTCATAGTGCTATTCGACTAGCTAGTTAAGCTTTTTCATTTGATACCCATATTGAGGTATTTGTGAAAAAATATGTAATCCGCTATTTTGTGGCGGTGGCCATCTTGGATCGATGTTCATCAAAAATAACTAAGAACCCTCTCGACTAATTTACTTTTCAAACAAAAAAACCGCATTCAAATCGGTTCACCCGTTGGAGCGCTACAGGGGAACATACACACACAAACACACAGACACGTCAAACTTATAACATCCCGTCGTTTTTGCGTCGGGACTCGGGGGTTAAAAATCAGACATCTAAAAATAAGTAAGTTCATTTAATTTTTGTGGAGCTTTAAAGCGTCTGATAAAAGTTCTGGCCCATGGAAAGTGTCTGATACTGTGGGTAGTGGTTCGGAGTGATATTCTACAATATATATATAAAAATCTGCCATGTGAAAGTAAGTTAAGTTACTCTTATTTTTTGTCACCTTTCACGCTTGATATCTCCGTAAGTACCCCACTTACGAACTCCACAATTACACAGATATTCAAAGCAAATGAGACACTACTGAGAGCCTAAGGTTTCATCTTTCCGAAAGTAAGTTATGTCAGATCGAACTGGGATCTTGGTCTACATGTCATGTTTAAAAATTCGTAGACGTGTCAAACGAAGCAATTTCAGTACAATTTTTTTCTTCTAATACTTCATGCTTTTGACTTTTTGATTCAATTATTAATACCTGCTTTTAGCATAAAGAAGTATTTTTTTTTAATTTTATTAAAAAAAAGTACTAATTTTCCTAAGCTCGGCACATCTGCCCCTTCCTCCGGCATTTGTGTTCTCAAAGTCCTCCTATTTTTTTCGCGAAAATTTATTAAATATTTATAGGAACTCTTTCCTCGTTTTCATTTTATTTCATTTTCCCGCCAAAAAAAAAAATACACTTTTTTGAAATTAATAGAATTTTTTAAGAAATAGATATAGATTTTTTTTAACAACCTTGACAAACAATCAGACAATTTTTATATAGATAATTTCAAGTTTATTCAATAGGGCCGACCTTAGGAATAACCCAAATTCTTAAGTCGGCACCCCCTGCCGACCTCAGGCACCTCATACTAATGGTTTCCCTTAGCCCGGCACCCCTGTTTTTCCTTTAACTACACAAAATAATTGAATTAAATCACTATAACACGATGTCAAATATTACGCAAAACAAATGAAATTGCAACAACAAGTCTTAAATATTGTAATACGTAATTTATTTCTTACCAAACAACGCTCGGAAAGTAGCAATTTTGTAAGAAATTCAGCGATTTACGCACTCGCGCTCGTTCTATGCGACAATTGAGGGAAAGGGATGCAAAAAAGTACTGCCTTGTTTTAGAACTATTTTCCCATTGGAGCAATACTAATTAAAAAGAATACCCATTGCGATTAAATGGCACCAAAACGATAATATTGACAGAAATAATATAACGAAGTGCCGACTTAAGGGGGGGTGCCGGCCTAAGGAGCGTCCACCCTATCTATCCCAACTTCAGCAATTATGAATGCGATGCAGAGAGAGATATTATTTTAATCGAATTATTATATAATGCTAATTAGGTAAATGAGAATATATCTCCTCTTAAAAAAATGTCTTCAGGCTGTAAAACGTGCTTTATCTTTGATGAGACTTTATTTTCGAGTTAAGAGTCTGAGTAGAGTCAAAGTAAACTGCTCTACTTGATAATTATTAATGATCACTCAAATAATAATAGTTAGTTACGGAAATATTCTACCTATCTACTTAATTTCAGTATGCTTTAATATAACGCTTGTTAAAAAAATTATAATTAGATTTTTAATTAGAATGTATTGATCTCAGCAATAGATAGTCTAAAAATCTGCACAGTGGAATGCCTGCAGGGGAGGAATGCTCAGGCTTAAGGGAGCTTGTGCACTATGCAGCCACGTGACACGACCACTACAAGTACAGATAAAAGTATAACCGCAAATGTTCAACAGTTGCATTGTCTAAAAATTGGCCAAGTGCGAGTCGGGCCTCGCTCTTTCAGGGTTCCGTACATAATTATGAGCAACATATTATATTGGTGTAAGAAATATTTAATTTCCGAGCTAGACATCGCAATAAACCGTGAAAGAAAATCCCAAAAAATGTGAGTTTGTTTTGGTCACAGCTTACAAACTACTTTATGAATCGTTGTTTTCAGTATTTGTTGTTTAAATATAGTATATGGTACATAATGTACCAAAATTTCATATTCTTTCTGGTTTAGTTTTTGAGATAGCCCCCGTCACAAAAATGGTCTAAAACTGACAACTTTGATGGCCCCCCATTTCCTCATTTTTTAAGCAAAAAATTAAAAAAAATATATATTCATACTCTACCTGATGAGCTCTAAACAATGATACTCCAAAAGTTAGGGTAAAAAAAAAACCGGCTCCTTTTTTATGTATAATTGAATTTTTGAAAATAACCCTGAAATATAATTTAACTAAATTTTTAATTCAATATTACATTTTGGGTCAACGTTTTACATCAAATACCAAAATTTTAGGTTTGTACCTCATTTCGTCTGCGAGCTAGAGACCTGTGACCGGCAGACGGACAGAGACAGATGGACAGACAGAGTGACATTAATAGGGCTCCGTTTTTACCCTTTCAAATCAAATCAAATCAAATAAACTTTATTCAAAATTGGTACACTGTACACTTTTTGAACGTCAATTTAGGTACAGGCAATGGTGATAATTATTTACGGAAACTTAAAACTAAAACTACGAGGGTTCCAAACGCGCCCTGGTCTGAGAAGAGCCCACAACAAACTCAGCCGGGTTTATTTTTTTTTATTATCACCATCTTACAATATGGTATAATAGCCATAAAAATGATTTGAACTGTTGGCTTTTAGAGCAATCTATGTCCATGGATTTTTGTCATTAAAAAAATCTTTTAAGCTATAGTAAGACTTTTCAATTAATTTGCGTTTAATAAAACCTTTGAACTTATTGAGAGACATATCCAAAATGTTCTCTGGCAACATATTATAAAAAAGTACAGAATTACCAACAAATGATTTTCCAACTTTTCGCAGCCTAGTAGTGGGCAACACAAGTTTATCTTTATTTCTAAGATTAATGTTATGACAGTCACTTTTTTTCTTAAATTTATCGATATTTTTGTGTACATATATTAAATTTTCAAGAATATATTGGTTATAAACTGTCATAATTTTAACTTCCTTAAACTTATTTCTCAATGACTCTCTGGGTCCCATATTATATATGGCACGAACAGCCCTCTTCTGCAGCACGAAAATGGAATTAATATCAGCAGCATTACCCCATAAAAGTATGCCATATGACATAATGCTGTGAAAGTAACTAAAATAAACTAACCTCGCAGTTTCAATATCAGTTAGTTGTCGAATCTTTTTAACCGCATATGCAGCAGAACTAAGTCTGTTCGATAAGTTATTTACATGAGGGCCCCATTGGAGTTTAGCATCTAACGTTATCCCCAGGAAAACAGCCGTATCCACTAGATCTAATTCCTCATTATTAATTTGGTACGGAACCCTAAAAATGACAGAGCTTTTGCATTAACGTCTGAAAAGCCGATACTCTCTCGCTATTAGGTAGCTAAATTGCATTGTTGCAGCATTAGAATTCAGTCAATCACCACAATTATAATTTTACCAGCAACGATTGGTGCAGCTTTTCCGCAATCGATGTGCAGGTAATGTTTTGTAATTCAAAAAGCGTCGCGCAGTTGTTCATTGCGGTCAAATGTTAGGTCGTTGTGACTAAATGCGCGAATCGGGTTGTAATACTTTAGCTGAACGTTCGTGTCCACTGGTTGTTGCTGTGTAGTGCGCGAGGTCCCTTAGGGCTGATGCGCTGTAGTCGTAAAATGAAATGGACAAGAATTCGACAAGAAACATTTTATTCCAGTGTTTATGGGTTTGACCCTGGACATTTTTATTTAAATGGTTAATTTACAAGCTTTTGACGGCCTCTCTCTTTGCAGCGTTTCTACCTTTTTTTAACCAAAAATGTGAGGAGTAACTTTTTGACGAGTAAATATTTTCAATCTCCTTTCTATCTCATAGCGATTTTAGGGTACAAAACCTAGTTAATTTGTTAAGGCAATAGGCATATCAGAAGGCCTAAAAGTAGCAAAAGTTCTGCTATACATCTTCGGGTCTCAATCTAACTAGTAAACATCGTTTCCTTACAGGAATTACATACCTACTCGTATTTAGGATTTATGGCATTTCCTACCTGATGTATGATGTATCTAAGCCACAACTTGAACACAATGAATACAATGAATTTCATACTAAAATATTTACCTTTTGGGTATTTAATCTAATCCTTAGTTGCAAACTAAATATCCAGGAATAAGCCTAATTTTTTGAGACAGTAACCGTTGGTTTCTGAAAAAGCTCTTCTTTGATAGCATTCGGATGAATTTCTTTTTTTACCTTTTTTAGGGTTCCGTAGTAAACAAGGAACCCTTATAGTTTCGCCATGTCCGTCCGCCCGTCTGTCCGTCCGTCCGTCCTCGGTCAATCTCAGAGACTATTAGTGCTAGAAATCTGTAATTTGGCATGGGTATAAATATTAATCACGCCGACAAAGTGGTGAAATAAAATTTTGACATTTTTTTTCTCGTCTACCCCATAATGTGGGGTATCGTTGAATAGGTCTTTTAAAAACACTGTGGGTGTGGGAACATCATTTTTCGATTTCTAGATCCGTTTGTAAAATATAATGTTTTAAAGTGCTAATTTTTATTAGAATCAAGTGTCCCCCCCTCTATCAGGCAAATGGCAGTATATAGGAACTTGAAAAAATTCACAGCAGTAATATATATATAATTTTAAAGGAAAACTATCATGGCTAAGTAGGGTTCACAGGTTATGGAGTTATATCTGTTTTTCGAGGATTGTGACTACGGAACCCTACACTGCGCGTGGCCCGCCACGCACTTGGCCGGTTTTTTATTTGAAATGTTGATCACTTCGAAAGTGGATCGCAATAAGAACGATTCGTTCACAACAGTTTATTTATTTAATTTAATGTCAAAGTCATTTGTATAAATTTGATTCATTAATTCCAATAAAATGTTCATTTCATCAGGTCAGATCATTAGCCTTTCTACAACACATTCAAAATATGCATGTCTGTATCTATAAAAGTTACCTAATTTGAATAGCATTTCAGAAACTAGGTGTAATTAGAGACTTATGTTGTTAGATTCATAAATCAAACGTGAACATCTTTTGGCAATTTTTTTTTTCTAAACTTATTATGTAAGTTTATTTGATTTGCTTGCCAAGACTTGATATCTAGGTAGTACATTTATTTCGTAGCATACGTTACATACCTACGTACCTTATGCTATAAGTGGCTATAATATATGATGCTCGCTAGACTTGCTACTGCGTGAGCTTGGATTTAATTTTTATCAAATTCCCGTAGAACCTCATTGATTTTCCGGGACAAAAATACTTTCGATCATCTCGTATAATCCTTCTGCTTGTGAAATTTTCATTAAAATCGGTTCAGCCGTTCCAAAGAGAGACAAAAATTTTATAAACGCGTGTCTAGGTTATCGTATTGTTCAAATAATCATATAAGCATAATAAGAGGCAGTTATAGTACCGTATATAGAAATCATAGATAGACCAATTCAATTTGACCTATTTGTAGATATAGAATATCATTAACAACGACGTATTTCGGACATGTCATGTCGGAAACACGTCTTTGTTTGTTGCTCGACTACCTACTCTATCAATTCCCTAGGTATCTGGAAAATGACATGGTTTACTTTTTATCTCGGAAAAACAATATAATAATTGCAAATTTTGTAACCAGGTTGGCACATTGTAGGGTTGACATCTCCTGAGGATGCTCTGGTCTCGGAGTTAAACTTGCTAGTGTTTTGGAGAGTTTCTGAGTGGTGTGTGATGGTAATGCGTATTGCTGGTTTAGTTGCTTGCTTTTCCGACAAGACTAGGTAGCAGAAGCTGACGGTAGGTACATAACGCGCGTGCTGCAGATCTTGGTTCGGCTGATTATTGCATAATAGGCTTGTCCCTCCCTTGTGTATCATGAACTTCCGCAAAGTAGGTAGTGTTAATCCACGTGGACAAAGTCGCTGGTAGTAGCTAGTTTTTATGATTACAACATTTTCCCGTTTTTTCGATTCTTTGATACCTACATATCTACCTAAATCGTAGCCGGTGTTTCCACAAAGATTCCGCCGACTTATTTTTATGATTATTGCGGTCGCAAAACGCTTGGCCAGTATATTCGGGTCTCCAAGGAAAGAAACTTTATAGGCACGCGCTAGAATTACCTACCTACAGGGCGAATGAAGCGTTAAGCTTGCGAAGACGTAACTATTTCTGTTACAAAATGTAACAATTTTCCTTTTGGGGTTGTTAACTTCTTACCATAGCAACAATAAAAACTGCACAATTCCGTCTTTTCTAAATGGGATTTTTATTTTACTTGTAGACCGCAATTTTTATTTTATTTTTTAAGGTGTTCAATGGTCATGAATGATTTTCGAGATATGAGCAAAAAACTGAAAAAGGGACCTCAAATATTAACTTAAACACCCTATAACTCCTAAAGTAGTAAGCTTAGCGTAAAAATGACCATGACCAAATTTGTACAAAATTTTATGTTAAAACTTTTTTTAGAAGTAATTATAATGCTATTCATAGAGATTTTCGAGATATGAGCAAAAAACCAAAAAAGGGCCTCAAATATTAATTTCAACACCCTATATCTCTTAAAGTAATAAAGTTAGAGTAAAACTGCATGGAACCAAATTTGTAGAAAATTTTATACAAAAGCTTTCGTCAGAAGTAATTATAATGCTATTCGTAGAGATTTTCGAGATATGAGCAAAAAAAACGAAAAAGGGACCTAAAATACCATTAAACACCCAATATCTCCTAAAGTAATAAACTTAGAGTAAAAATGCACGAGACCAAATTTGTGGTAAATTGTATATTAAAACTTTTGTCAGAAGTAATTCTAATGCTATTTGTAGAGATTTTCGTGATATGAGAAAAAAACCGAAAAAAGGGACAAAATTAAAAATGGCGGCTGGTTACGCACCCCCCATATGGGGTTTTCGGATATATTCAAGAGGAAGGCCCAAAGAATACATTTGGCCAATTTTTAAAACTATAGGATGTTTTTCCTAGATTTACTAGGCTAAATGCACTGAGCGCGCAAAATGTTTATCACGCTGACTGAAGGTCTTTCCCCCACCTTCAGTGCAGCTGAAGATTTTCTTTATTATTTTAAAAGTGTGAAAATTCTGCTGCATAAATTTCATAAGGTATAAAATAACTTTTTTTTTAAAATTTTAATGCACTTCAGGCGCGTAGCGGAAGTATAACCCACCCTCGGCGCTGCAGCTGAATATTGTTTCTGTATCAAAAATGATTGAAACAATGATTTAAGACTATTTTGGTCCGGGATAAAATCACTCGGAGCGCTTTGATTTTCAAGCACTTTCACATGCTCTCACTCTTAACTCCACCACTGGTGCGGCAACTGAAGTTCGGAGCTGTGATGGGTTAGGTCTAAACTATTGTTGTTAAAATTTCCAGTCGGTATAAAATGACTTTTTCAATTGAACCTTGACCTCCCGTAGTATTATAATATGTCTGAGATCGTAAGGCGACTCCACTTACTCTGTGCATTTCCCTGTACCTAAAATAAATCTTCACATCATTGATTGAATTTCATAACTAGAGTTACAAAAGTCCCGCTTCGCATACCTACATAAAATAGTTTTGAAAATTCACCACAAAACAAACTCGACGATCGTTTCGCTCCGACACCGGAGCATCTTCAGGAGATGTCGACTTCACAACGGACGATTGCAAAGTGACCAATGTGAATGGTGAATTTGTGTGGTGTTGTGCCTACAAGATTGTGTGGTGTTGTGCCTACAAGATTGTGTGGTGTTGTGCCTACGAATTTGTCACTGTTAGCGGATTATAGCAAAATAATTTTTATATTCATTGTATATCATGGAATTCCGCAAAGTAACGCCTGCTTCCATTCAACATTCCCCCTACTCACTTAGTATGAAAAGAAAACTCAGTTTGTCCAGTTTTCCTTTTAAACATTTCCAGTATAAAGTGCAATTTCGATTCAGGGCCGATTTACACGGAAAATAACTTCCTTTTCATCAGAAGTCATGTCATCCGCGTTAAGATATCAAATAACTCATTTATCTCGCTAACTCGAAATTTATTCAAAGAATAAACCCATTTGGAACGTCCCATTTGGAACAGACATTTCTCAATTATTTTCATCATTAGTCTATCCGCGTCAACAAATTGACATACATAGGTACTCAGTAACGCAGAACGTAAGCAAGTAACCATACAAACGTTCAAGAAGGCATTAGATATACAGTACATAAATCCTAATAATAAGGCATATTGACTATAAGACTGCTGTGCACCACTTCAAACAATACAGAACGCATGTCGCCGCCTTACCACATACATAAACATAGTTCTACGCAATCACATTTACCTACGCTCAATGCTGTGCAGACAGAATTAATCCGTAGGATTAGCACGTAAAGGTTGCAAATGCGTCGCATCGTTCTCTTACTTCATAGTTCATACACGCTGGCGACGTCTGCGTCCTCAGCACGGTGGCAAGGTCACGCGTACACAGCTTTTCTAGTGGCTTGTTATTAGGATTTCTGTGAGCAAGACGAAAGCGACAGATTCATAGTCAAATATCCGAGTCAGAACGATAGCAAAACCATAAACTGCAAATTCGAGGCCACAATAGTGCAAAGGTGAGGGCGTTGGCTGAAAACCGAAAGGTCGACGGTTCAAACCCCACCCGATGTATTATATAGTCGATCTAGTAGGTTCAAGCTTTATGCTTGATTGGAGGGAAAAGGGGAACAGGTATTAGTGGTGTACTTTATGGGTGATATTTTTTGACGTGACGTCTAATAAATCGATGAACACCGGGTACACGCACGAAAAAGCATGACTCACTGTCACGTATCGCGTGCAAGCGAGAGCGCGGAACAAGCGATAGAGAGGCAATGTTTTCTTATAACGTTATCACGTAAAATTATCGTCCGTAAACCGACTTTACAGACAACCAATTTCTAACGCCATACGGTTATTTATCCCTTTGTTCCGGTGCCATGGTTTGGCGGTGATGTCTTGAATTCCAGGACTAAATGGTATTCAATCTAAAGATGTGTTTTACTGATAGGATAGCTAGGCTTGTCGATTGGCAAAACCTTTCGTTCGTCCGTCTTCAATTGGATGTCTATTTCATGTTCATTGACAATCGTCGTCGTCTCAACCAATAGACGTCCACTGCTGGACATAGGTCTCTTGCAAGGATCGCCACAGAACACGATCTTGTGCCACCTGTTTCCAGCGGCTGCCTGCGACTTGCGACAACGATATTGACAATGTTAAACACGAATTTAAAACTTGTCACATTCACTGTACTTCAGAGGCCCGATTTGCTCAATTTAGAGTATCATAAAAGTGGTGGGTTTTTTTTCCGTTACATAATAAACACCCATGATAAAGCATATCCCCGCTTGTTCGGTATATATTTCGACGGCCTCCCTTCGCGCGGCTTAGTCCGGAATAGGTGCGCGCGCGTAAAGAAAGAACGCGGTATTGGGGGCTAGTCTTTACTTTACCACTACTCGAAATACTTATTGGTTTTATTTTGTTTCTGTATGTGATTTGTGTTTTTAAGTTACACGTGTGGGATGTTCACGGTAAGTTACATAATTTGAGTTATAACTAAATTATATTTATGTTCGGTTTTGTATTAATTTAAAACTTAGGTAAATGAGTACCTTTAAAGGTGATTTTGAATGCAACGTTTTTTTACGAGCTGTATTATGTTTTTTATGCAATAATTTTGATGACGATCCACGCGTAGTAATTTACACATAATATACTATAGTTATTTTATCTTTTCGTGGAAACGAAGACAGGTGGTAGGTAGTACTGCTGATTACTGATAAGATATTGTAAAAAAACGTAAAAAGAAATCGTTTTTACGAAAAAAAATAGCATTTTTTGTGCTATACTCATTTTGGGGGGGTAAAAAGAACTGTAATTGCAAAAGAAATTATTTCTTGTAGGTATGTTTTTTTTAAAGTTTATAATGTAATAATCCAAATAAAATCAGCTGACGTTGGAGGTCAACTAACATTGCGTTACCTTGACCTCTAGTGTGCGGTACATATCTATCGTTGCGTGCGATATCTACGCTATAAGATAAATGGTACAAAATTGTCGATTTCTAATAAATAAGATTAAAAAAAAATACCGATTTCTGATAGACCTAACATCTAGCTATAATTAGGTAGTTAATCTACCACTAATAATCGTTGAAAAATTGTCCGTTTTTAGGGTTCCGTAGTAAACAAGGAACCCTTATAGTTTCGCCATGTCCGTCCGTCTGTCTGTCTGTCCATCCGTCCTCGGTTAATCTCAGAGACTATTAGTGCTAGAAATCTGTAATGTGGCATGGGTATAAATATTAATCACGCCGACAAAGTGGTGAAATAAAATTTTGATAAATATTTTTTTTAGGGTAGCTCCCCTACATGTAAAGTGGGAATGAATATTTTTTTTCTCGTCTACCCCATAGTGTGGGGTATCGTTGAATAGGTCTTTTAAAAATACTGTGGGTGTGGGAACATCATTTTTCGATTTCTAGATCCGTTTGTAAAATATGATGTTTCAGCCAAATGGCAGTATATAGGAACTTGAAAAAATTCACAGCAATAGTACCTATATATATAATCAATTTTAAAGGAAAACTATCATGGCTAAGTAGGGTTCACAGGTTAAGGAGTTATATCTGTTTTTCGAGGATCCCTACACTGCGCGTGGCCCGGCACGCACTTGGCCGGTTTTATTAAGTTTAAATTCACACGTAGATTAAAAATATAGCGCAGGTTCGTGATTATTTTTTATCTGTGTCAATGTTATGTTAGTTAGTTAGTACCTACCTACTCTTTGGCAGCTTCCTTTCCTCTTCGAATACCCAAGTGAGTATCATTGGTGAGTTAGGTACAATACCTACCTGTTTCAAGTACTATTATAACAATTGGTTTATAATTGACACTGAGTTTGATTTCATGGTATCAGAGCGTGGTTCCGATTCATGGACCGATATATTATAGGTAGGTACTAGCTGACACCCGCGACTTCCTTCGCGTGGGCTTATCTACCTATAGGTTTTAAAAAATCTCTTTAACTTTCCGGAATAAAGTAGCTTTTGTCCGTTTCCGCGATGCAAGCTATCTCTGGGACATATTTCATCAAGATCGGCTCAGCGGTAGGTAAGCCTCACAGGCTTACCTACCGCTAAATGAAATTAACCCAGGGTATATGGTGTCCCGAATATAAACCGTTTTTATTTTATTTTTTAAACTCGATCATTTCCTGTATCTGCCTGTGAAAGTTACTGCAAAATCAGCTCGACCATCAAAGCCCGTACAAACAGACAGACAGACAAATATACGTGTAAACGTGTGTTTATAATATCATTTTAATAATCATAATATTATTATAAATTAACAAAACTTAGTTATTCCGCAATCACTGACAGACACTTCAATTTTATTAATTTATTAATGTGATGGCATTAATTTACATAATTTATAGTATGCACATTGCACATTCAATAGTAGCTCGATTTGAAATTTGAATAAACCAAACAAAATTAACAGTTACGTAATTAATTAGCGTCTCGGCAAAATACTTAATTCGTAATTTATGCAATTTTTAAACCGAGTTCAAACAAGGAATCTTTTTTTCGTTTTTGCACTTTCACTAAAGTTGATTAAAATTTAGTTTATCAAGAAAAAGTTTTATGTTTTTGTGTATTTTGTTTTTTAACTAAGTAGATTTTATCTGAAAATTTAGAATTTAGGTTAACCGGTAGAATGTTTTTTTTTTGACTAAATAAATAAAGCCCTTAAATATTGACAATATTCTGTATACAAAATTAATTATGGAGGTTTATGTTATTTTATTTTATATTATTTTGTTTTATATTATTTTACATACCTTCTTATTTGGGGTTATATATGTAGGTATGTACCTATAGATATTATTTTTTGTAGTGACGTGACACATACCTGGGGGGTTATTCTGTAACTTAGTTAGCAACTGAAAATAGTTGCCAACGAATTTGTTCGATATACATTGCTGCTTTACTGTGTAAAATTATAAAAACACTTTATATTTCCCACAGTAAAGCAGCAATGTATATCAAATTAATTCGTTGGCAACTATTTTCAGTTGCTAACTAAGTTACAGAATAACCCAGCTGATTTATGAACTCGATTTATACAATAGTCAATAGCTCGTGGGAGCTATATTGTTACAGTATACCATCCAATTTACATGTGTGTTACTCACAGATAAGCACATGTCAGTTTTCAGTGCGTGAGTAGGTACTTACAGTACCATGCTGAGAAATGCGCTATAGGTATATGACCTAGTATGTGACCTGTATGTGGTAATATTTAAGGAGAGGGCTTATAGAAACATTATCTACACCGTGAGAAATGGTGCCTCGTTGTTAGCTTATTATGTGGATATTTTTTTTACCTTTTGGCTGGGATAATAATAAAAGTTACATCCCAAAGTAATCTTTATTATAACACAATTACGGTGTGCGCGTGTTCGTAATTCTTCTCCTCCTAAACGGCTTGACCGATTTTAATGGAATTTAATCAGGTTATCCATTTATCACCTGGACAGTTTTTTGAAACTTGGATCCAGTAGGTAGTGCTGTTGTCGACATCCAGATTTTTTTAAAATTTTCCGATCAAATAAAATATTTCGCTAGTGAGGTCTCTGGCAGGACGTTTACCTACCACTCGGCTTGTAGAACTGTTTTCGAATTACTTTAAAAAAAAATAACGTTATGTATTATGTACCTACTTAGATCATTTTTATATTACGAAAAATGCTCGATTTCCAATTTAAATCTTACGAAAAAAACACTAAATATCGTACCATTCTAAAAGGTCATAGTGCAAATAAAATTAAATAGCAAATGTAGCTAAGATACGCTTATAAATTAGCTGTTTCACCATACTTTTGCTCACATTAAAAGAAATTTCCAAATAACTTTGATTCACGTCCATCATATTATTTATTTTAATACCAGAGCTAGCGAAGTCATAAGCTAGGCTTTATATGAAGCCAATGGGCTGGCGCCAGTCCTACAGACAAGCCAGCGTTGACTTGAAAAAATGTTACACGAGGCCAATATAAGGCCAACGCTGGATGCCCGGGTTTATAGGAAACCAATGCGCTGGCGCCAGTACTACAAACAATCCGGCGCTGGCGAAAATAGACGAGCGCTCTATTTCATGCCAGTCCCACTGGCAGTCAACGCTGGCTTGACTTGAAAAAATGTTTACACGAGGCCAATATAAAGCCAACGCTGGCTGCCAGTGCGACTGTCACCACAGTCACAACAGTCTTGCTAAAATCGAGCTTCAAGTTGAAAAGCAGTCACAGATATAAGAAGCAAGGATCTGTCAACACAATGCTCCCGTACCATACGAAGAAAATAATGACATCATAATCATTATTTTTCCGCCAAGTGTCAATATTTATTAGTTAAAAGGTTTCCTTATATTTTCCTATTTAGATTTTTTAGTTAAAAATTTCCGTAGCGAAAAGCTAGTACATTTTTTCGCCTTCGGTAACCCTAAAAACAAAGTAGGTAGTAGGTATCAAATACTAATTATTATTCCAACGATTTGTTTGTTAAGCATTTTAATATGTAGGTTTTAAGAGATAAATTTGGAAGTATTATGGGGAAATTTCCATCGTAAAACCAGTAGGCACTAAAAAAATCGATATATTTTTCAATGATGTTGTGAGGAATTTTTTTTTATGCTGATTAGATGAAAGATGTTTTTAATAAATTACCTAATTGGTCGGTAGGTTTTCTATTAGCACATAAGTGTTGGAGGGCATGTGAACTGATACGATTTTGGTAAACTATAAACATTTCAAGAAAACACGAAATAAAATCAAATCATTTACATTTTAAGTATTATTATCTAGGATCAATTGATTATTATGTACCTATTCCATTAATTCAAATTATTTATTTTTGATTATTGGTCTTAAAAGTATTCCAAAGACAAAAATCGGAAGGAAATAGAAAGGAAATATTTAAAGGAATAGCGACCTATAAATAAATTAATAACATGGCCAAACAGACCTCGCGAGATAGTAAAACTCTACCTACTTATTGTAACTTGTATAATGATTAAGTAGATTGTATAGTGATTAGGTAGCTGTACTTTTATACATAATCATCTATCCGGTCTTATCTCGCGCGCACAGAACCATTATTCACTTTTTATTAATTTGATCCGTGTAATCTTTTTCTTCTTGGCCTTCCTCATCTTTATTTTCCTTGTACTTTGCCGTCGATAATGTCTTTGATAGACTAAAATGCCGTGTTTACTAGTAATAATTATAATTTTTCCTCTCTATATTAGACTCGTCATTGATCACGTGAAAGGAAATGCCAATAAGAGTTTTTATTAACCTTCAGTAGGTACATAGATTACACAGTGTATGCTTTTAGTCTAAACAATTTTCTTTTGATCATAGAAGACCTACATCGTGACTGTTCGCAATACTTATTTACACCACCTTCTCTTCCGTGTTGCTACAATATACATACAACATTTTAAAACATGGTAAAATGTAATTACATATTTGTTAAGTATCTATTTTATAGAAAACTAAGGTTAATAAGCAATGGTCGTCGTGGGTACCTAATGCAACAAATGACGATTTAAAACATTAATATTCATTAGTTAATTTAGTGCAATATTTGTAGAAGTTATAAAAGTAAGTTATTTTTATAAGTTACTAGCTGTTGCCCGCGGCTTCGCCCGCGTGAATTTCGGTTTTTCACAAATCCTGAGGGAATCGTGGATTTCTGGTTCCTGTTCCCGCTCCCTTTTCCAATCTTTATACTTACTTTCAAGGTAGTTTGCTATATTGATCTACCTATAGCTGTAGATTTGGGTTTTTTCAAAATCCCGTGGGAAATGTGGATTTTTTCAGGATAAAAGTTGCCTATGTTTTAAGTCAGGGCATTATCTCCATTCAAAATTTCAGCCAAATCTGTTCAGTAGTTGCGACGTTATAGAGTAACAAACATCCAAACATCCAAACATCTAAACATCCAAATATCCGCACTTTCACATTTAGATAATTATTTAATAACTAAATAGCTTTACATTATTTATTTATTTATTTAGTTATTTATTTATTGATTTAGTTATTAATTTAGTATTTATTTAATTGCCTTCGGTCACCAGAGGGCGCAGCTATCGTATCGAGATTCCGCCTGCGGCCGTCAGAGGTCATTGCAATTGCTTCGAGTTTCCAGCTCCGGCCGCAAGAGTTTTGACTATAAGAGGGCACTGCAATCGCTTCGAGTTTCCGGCTTAGGCCGCTAGAGGGCGCTGCGATCATTTTTAGTTTCCAGTTTTGACCGCACGAGGGCGCTGCAATCACTTCAAGTTTCTGGCCTAGGCCGTCAGAGGGCGCTGCGATCGTTTTTTAGTTTCTAGTTTTTGCCGCAAGAGGGCACTGTGATCGTTTTAATTTCCAGTTTTGGCCGCAAGAGGGCGCTGCAATCGTTTTGTAGTTTCCAGTTTTGGCTGCTAGAGGGCGCTGCTATTGCTCCAAGTTTCCGACTTAGACCGCCAGAGGGCGCTGAGATCGTTTTTAGTTTCTAGTTTTGGCCGCCAGAGGGCGCTGCGATCGTTTGTAGTTTCCAGTTTTGGCTGCTAGAGGGCGCTGCTGCTAGAGGACGCTGCTATTGCTTCAAGTTTCCGGCTTAGGCCACCAGAGGGCGCTGAGACCGTTTTTAGTTTCCAGTTTTGGCCGCTAGAGGGCGCTGCGATCGTTTTTAGCTTCCAGTTTTGGCCGCTAGAGGGCGCTGCAATCGTTTTTTTTTTTTTAGTTTCCAGTTTTGGCTGCTAGGGGGTGCTGCTATTGCTTCAAGTTTCCGGCTTAGGCCACCAGAGGGCGCTGTGATCGTTTTTTAGTTTCCAGTTTTGGCCGCCAAAGGGCGCTATGATCGCTTCAAGTTAGACCGCCAGAGAATGCTGCAATCGTTTTTAGTTCCCATTAAAACTTTCATCCCCTATTTTACCACCCTTAAAAGCAGATTTTCAAAATAATAATTACAGAGTTTTATTATTTAAAACTCATAATCTAAATGTCGATTTTCAGGTCTGTAACTTTAAAAACATAGGACTTTCATAAAAATTTTCATCCCCTATTTTACCACCCTTAAGGGGAGATTTTCCAGAATTACTTATACAGGTTTTTATCATTTAAAAATTATAATTTCATATCCTATTTTCATATCTGTAACTTCAAAAACATAACCTTCCAACCCCCATTTTACCCCCTTAGGGGAGGATTTTCGTGAAATATTTTCCAGGCTGATATCTAAGCCCTAGAATTAACCTACCTTCAAAATTTCAAGTTGATAATAGCAAAATTATAATTAAAACTTCCCATTAAAACTTTCATCCCCTATTTTACCACCCTTAAGGGAAGATTTTTCAAAATAAAATATACAGAGTTTTATTATTTAAAACTAATAATCTAAATGCTGATTTTCAGGTCTGTAACTTTAAAAACATAGGACTTTCATACAAACTTTCTACCCCCATTTTACCCCCTTAGGGGAGGATTTTAGGGATATTAAATAGCCTATAACCTGCCCCAAAAGTTGGACAACCAAATGCAAAAAGAATTTTTCAAATCCGATCGGTACTTCCAGAGATTAGCGCGTTCAAACAAACAAACAAACAAACAAACAAACAAACTCTTCCGCTTTATTATATTAGTATAGATACCTACTTAGTTGGCTTATGTTGCACAGTATTATTGAAAAAATGTACACTGTCAGATACTAAAAGTGACACCAGTAGATATTTTCATCAGAATGCAGTGTGCTTAGTCTAAATCGGAGCACTCGAAAACGAACTCGAAAACTATTGATCGATTTCAGAGTAAAATAGACCTAAAATGGCTTGTATTAAGGTTTGAGTTCGCCAATACATTCAGCATTCGAACAATGCTGAATGTATTGGCGAACTCAAACCTTAATACAAGCCATTTTAGGTCTATTTTACTCTGAAATCAATCAATAGTTTTCGAGTTCGTTTTCGAGTGCTCCGATTTAGACTAAGCACACTGTCCAGAATCGGATAAAAAAAAACATAAATCGAACCCAGGACACACTCCGTTGTATCATGGAGATAGATAAATAGAGCTATCTGAAATAAACCCTTTGTAAAGACCTTCAGCAAAGAACTTATCTACACCTATTTGCTCATCTGTGACCATCAAAAAAAATATGTGAACTCGTAAAAAATTACACCTGCGTAAATAAATATAAATAGAGAGTATAAAACATCACGAATTTTCACGGCCAGCACCATCTCAAGGCTGAGTTTTAACGACGTTAAAACTATTAAACTACTATTTATTCATCTATAGTAAGACCACGATTAACTTGGCTCTCCCATGGTCTGCGGGATGCGGGACGGGAGGAAATTCTCATTGATAAATTAATAATCAATGGATGTGCTCGTACTATAATGTATGACAAGCATTTTTGACGCCCCTGTGAGTGTGTGTGTGTGTATTGCTACTGTAAGGACATAACACTAAATTAGGGAAAAAGAAATTTTATAATAATTATAATAATTTTAATTATCATAGTTATTCTATTATTTGCGTAATCGCAATTTAGTCTTTCATCTGTCTCTTTAAGTTTGCTCAATACTTTTCTATAGTAGTAGTAGTTAGTACTATACATTTAAAGTTAAGTAGGTACGTTTCAGGATATAGAAAAAAGATTTTCCATAACCAAGAAAGAAGAAGATACGTTATTAAATATAATTTATACCCCATTTTTTAAATTTTATACATATTATACTCATAATAGAATAATTTATTTAATACATCTACTAAATACAAGTAAAGTTCGTGAACTAAAACCCGACTACGCTTAATAATTTAATAATAATTTAGTGGGCAAATGCGCGGGGCAAGGAGCTAGTGGTGCCATCTGTTATTCTTATCCGAAACTAATTTTACAAGTATAAATTAAAAATTTAAAAACCCCCGACATTCGCCATTTTGTGGTGGCAGCCATCTTGGATTTGTATAATGCTATTCTACTAGTCAAGCCCTTTCATTTGATACCCATATTAAGGGAGTTGTGAAAAAATATGTAATCCACCATTTTGTAGCGGCGGCCATCTTGGATCGATTTTCATCAAACATAGCTAACAACACTCGATTAATTCACCTTTCAAACAAAAAAAATCGCATTTGAGCTGAGCGCTACAGGGGAACAGACGGACAGACAGACAGACAGACACACACACACACACACACACACACACACACACACACACACACACACACACACACACACACAGACACGTCAAACTTATAACACCCCGTCGTTTTTGCGTCGGGGGTTAAAAATCTAGAAAGCCGCGCAAAGCTGACTTCTCGATTTTTTTCGTAGATAAAATGTAGCCTATGTCACCCTGATAATAACAACGAATCAATAGACACCTAATTCATCAAAATCGGTCCAGCAGTTTAGGCGCTACATTAGTACACACAGAATCTCATACAAAAATCGGTTACAAACATCCATACATAAATATATACATATGTAATCTTGGAAATAAAAGAGGATTCTCCGTGGATCAATATATTTAATTTTAATTAGCACTGTTACACCAATGGCCGACGGGACGCCGAGGCAGAGAGCAAGCAGAGAGCCAGAGAAGATAAAGTACAATTCAAATTCAAATTTTTCAAATTCTTTATTTGCACAGATTGAGTAGGTACATTGGTGTTATATTAAATATCTCAGCACTAACAATCTGCCATGGATCGGCATGCAAAAATATAATATAATTTGTTACTTATTTAAATTATAACTAAATACAATTACAAATAGAACAAGAAAATAATAAAAAATCTATCAAATTAACATTAATAGCATCATATTTTAAAACATTTGAATTGCTCGTTATTTGGTATAAAATCTATTCTGTTAAAATGTGAGCCTTATTCATATTCCGCATTTTCAACTTTATAAAATGTCTAGTGTTATCTTGTATCTATTAAAAACTTAATTAATCAAATATAATATATTTTCTTACATAAAAATAATACTAATAATAATAATAAGATGTCCATACTATACATTTGTGTCATTTAAATAATCTTTAATTGAATAGTATCTTTTTTTCAGCAGAAATTCCTTAATTTTATTTTTAAATGTTGTGATATTTACACTTCGATCGGCCAGTGATGCTGGTAACTTATTATAAATTTGAGGTGCCATATTGAAGATACTATTGCCAAATAATGCAGTTGTATGTTGCAAAAAACATAATGTATCCTTTCTGCGCTCACTTCCAGAAAATTTAAATAGTTGCTCATTTGTCCTAATGAATAATAACACTTCATATAGATACAAGCACGGACAGGTAAGTATTTTAAATTTATCAAAATATGGTTTACAAGAATCAGTGGTGCTCAGGTGACATATAGCTCTTATACATTTCTTTTGGCATTTAAAAACCTTATCTTTATCGGTCGAATTTCCCCAAAATATAATTCCGTAACGAATATTTGATGTAACATATGCATTGAAGGCTATTAATACAGCTGACTGGTGTACAACTTTAGAGAGCTTGTACAGTGCAAAAGAGAATTTATTTAGCTTCAAACACAAACTTTCAATATGATTTTTCCAATTTAGGGAATCGTCAATATTTAATCCTAAAAATTTTGTGTGTGATATTTCTGATATTTTTTTGCCTAAATAATTAATGTCCAATGATATTTTATTACGTCTATTTGCAAATGTCATAATTTTAGTTTTGTCAAGATTTATAATTAAATTATTAGATGTCAACCAGTTAATAATATTTCCTATTGTATTATTTATGTCATATTCAAATGAATTCAAATTGTCGCCTATAAATATGACTGTGCTGTCGTCAGCGAATAAAACCATCTGATGATCGGTTACCATGGGGAAGTCATTTATATATGTAATGAACAGCAATGGCCCTAATATACTTCCCTGTGGAACTCCAGTAGTTACGGTTTTAGGCTCTGATAGATATGCTGTTTCCGTTTTATTATTGCATGCTAATCTTGTTATTTGAGTCATTTGTTGCCTCCCCGTTAGATATGAATTTATTAGTGATAAAATGTTCCCTCTGACCCCATAGACGCTTAGTTTCTCAACCAATATCTGATGGTCAACATAATCAAATGCCTTAGTGAGGTCCATATAAAGCACACACACATGCTTTCTTTTGTCCATACTGCTCATGACCTCCTTCAGAAAATGGTATATTGCCAAATTAATGGATTTATTCTTCCTAAAGCCTGTTTGCTCTTCAGCTAATATTCGGTTCTTTTCAAAATATTCATTAAGGTTAGTAAAAATATACTTTTCTATTATCTTAGAGAAAATTGGTATAAGTGAAACAGGTCGATAACAGTCCATATCTTCCTTGTCTAATTTTTTGAATAGTGGCTTCACAATAGAAAGTTTTAATTTTTCCGGATATACACCATACTCTACACAGAGATTTGTAATATGACTTAAAACTGGCGAAATTATGTCAGCCACATACTTCACCACTTTGGTACAAATTTCGTCATATCCCGAGCTATTTGTATTTTTTAATGATTTTATTATATTATTTATTTGTGAAGGCGATGTCGGTTTCATGAATATTGAATTCGGCTTGTGCCAAATAGTCCTTGGCCTTGTTTTATTTGACGTTAAAATTTTACGTTTAAGGAAATGGTCATTAAAAGCTTGTGCTATCTTTATGGGATTTCTAATTATTTCGTCACCTTTTTTAATACGTTCAATTTTATTATCATTGTGTTTTGATTTATTATCATTTATGATGTTCCATGTAGCTTTAGATTTATTTTGGGAAGTTTTAATTTTATAGTCATTTTGAGATTTTTGTGTTAGTTTAATGATATTTTTTAGACGCCTTCCATATTCTTTGAAATTTTGTTTATTTGTATTATTAGGTTTTATTCTATATTGCAATAGTAACTGTCGTTTTCTTTTGCAACATTTTCTAATTCCTTTTGAGATCCACTTTGGTTTTTGATGTAATTGTATTTTTATTTTAATGTATGGAAAGCAAAGATAATAAAATAGGGTAAACAATTCGTAAAATTTATTGAATGCCTCATTTGGTAAAGACGTTTCATAGACATCAGAAAATGTAAGACTACTTATACATTTCTTAAATTTAATCCTATTTTCTTTGCTGTAGTCCCTTCTTAGAATGTACCAGTGCGTCAGTCGACTAAACTTTTTAACAGCAAAGCTGAAAATTTGCGCAGTATGGTCTGATATTGCAAATTCTTCGATCCTACAGCTATAACTCCGAATATTGCTCATAAAGTTATCTATACATGTGCCACTTACTAATCGCGTTGGTTGCCTAAATGCTAATTTTAGATTAAAACTACTTAAAATTTCTTTTAAATTTTGTGTCGTGGTATTATTTTTTAATACGTCAATATTGATGTCACCGCAAATAATAATTTTTCTTTTTTTGAAGCTATGTTTATGAAGTAAGTTAAACAATTTGTTAAAAAATGTGTCTAGTGTAAATTTATCAAATTTGGGTGGTCTATAAATACAAATTACTATAGTTTTATGATCTATCAACTCTATGCCACTGCATTCTATGATACCTGGTATGCCTAAGCTTGTAATGTTCGATAATTCTTTAAATTTAAGACAATTTCTTACAAGTATGGACGACCCACCCCTCCTATTTTTACGAAAATATGATGAAGCAATGCCAAAATTTGGTATTTTAACCAGCTCACAGTCGTCTTTAATTAGATTATGTTCCGTAATACAAAGAACGTCGATAACAATATTTTGGTTACTAAGTTCATCGATATGTACTGCCAGTTGCTCAGATTTATTAATAAGTCCATTTATATTCTGATGGAGGATATGCAGCTTATGAGAGACGAAAAAAATTATCAGGTTCTGCATTGTTGTCTTTTCCACATTTCTCTTTTTCTGCAATATTTATCGTATCGCCACTGTTTATATTGTCTCTTCTAGTTTTATTTTCACTTCCATTTTCTGTTTTATTTTCATCTTCATCGATATCTTCACTATGTACGACGTGTTCAGTTTGAGTAGCTTTATTTTCTGTTAGTCTTATGTTATTCTGCATATTATACAATTGTATTTTATAGTTATTTATTTTATTTTGATATTCGAGACGTAAAATATCCCTTAGTAAGGACTGGCATAGATTCCGTAGTTGCATACTACGTTGCGGTCTGCTTCTCTTATAATCCATGTCAATATATGATACATTTTTGAATTTTCCACATATAAATCTTAAATCATAATTTAACTTATTTTCATTTAAGGCTCCATTAAAAGGTATTTCACTTATTAGAATATTTGTGCGTGTGTTATTGTAGAAGAATTGATTTAAACTTAGTTGAAATTCGTAGGGATCAGTTTCATTGGTGCCTCCTATTATAATTATAACATCATTTTTATTTAATTTATTCAACAAAGATGTTTCAGAACGAAGTATATTATTTAGCTTTGCGCCAGGTTTCGAGAAACAGGTAACCTCATACTTGTCCCCTGTTAAGTTCTGTAATATTCTTTGCGTGCCCCTACCATTCTGGTCGGCAAGAATCACAATTCTTTTTCTTGGTTCATGCTTTACTGTATTCTTTTCATAAATTGTATCCCCATCTATTGCTCTTTTAAGCTTATTCAAATCTTCTCTATTCTTATTCTTCGTTTCCGTATCAATATAGGTTTTATTATTGACTTCTTTCTTCGTTTCCGTATCAATATAGGTTTTATTATTGACAAATGACGTATTTAAAATATCTGAAGCTGGTAACTCTTGATTCAATTCCTGTGTTTGCAATATTTCTGAAAGCGCAGTATTTGTAAGTTTCGTTGGCTCTGTAGCGTTGCCAAAAGTTAATTGTATCGGCGTATTATTAGTAGTAACAGACTTTCTTTTTTTCTTTCTTCCCGTATTTGGTGTTACATGTGTTTGATCCTTTTCTCCTAACTTTTTGTAAAGTTGTATTATTTTATTACATTTTTCTACCTCCAACTTCAACTGTCTATTTTCATAATTAATATTCTCAATTTCTTGGTGTGCGCTTTGAAGTTCCTTTGTAAGCTCTTTTATTTTATCATTTAAACATGTAAGTGTTTCGTCTAAGGATGTGTCTGGTAGACTCATTATTGTCGTATCTAGAAGCGATACATTTGAGCTTGATATATTACTTAAAGAGTAGGATTTTCTGAGTGGTTTTCGCAGAGTAACATTTTTGTCGTCCATTTTTAGTTTTATAACTTTCCAAAAAAAAAAAAAAAAAAAAAAAGTAAAAGAAAAACTAAGTGATAATTGAGTAGGATTCGAACTCGGTTATGCCTCATATAGTCGCGCGCCGTTCGTAGACTCAGCCGCTGCGCCACCGACTGCTTATCTTGAGGAGTGAATATTTGCGTTTATATTCCACTTTTGTGTGACGTATAATATGATGGATGACTACAAGTATGCATGTACTAATGCCGTGAGTCACTTGCACTGTTCCACTGTTCCCACAATAGCACATTCATTTTCGATTGCAAACGGTCAAATTTGAAAAGATTTAGTTGTTATTTAGTTATACCATACACTATCTTAATAAATTTTGTTAAACTGTTATTTATTTCACTTATGTTCTTATTTTTACATAACTTTATTTACTGTATCTTCACTTTTTACCGATCCAATTTAAAAAGTTTTTTTGTTATTTAGTACTTATATACCGTGCACTTTCTTAATCAATTTTGTTGAACTTTTATTTATTTCACTATTATTCTTGTATATACACTACTTTATATAATGTATCTTCACATTTTCCCAATGCTTAGAATAATTTTTTGAGGAGCACTCTCGTATGCAACTATCACGTACGGCGCCCCCGCGCGTCTCCTTAATTCGAGTTTTGACACCACAGATAAAACTTATGCAACAGATCTGTAGCATCAATAGTCACAGATAATAAATCAGTGTTGACAATTCTTTATAAAAACAAATCGCAACTTAATTATTTACAACACGTAAATACATAGACTGCTAAAATCATAACCCTTCCTTTTGGCTTTGCCGTAGTCGGGTAAAAAAAAACCAGACGTTTAGATTAGTACGGCATGGAGATGTTAGGAGATGGAATAAAACAAAGATAAAAAAACTATTAGGATTCGTCGAGACGTGTTCTTCTATATCTTAAAATTTCAATGCATTGCTGTCAGATGATGTGTCACTGTCGCTATCAATAACTATATTATAATTCACTAATTCATCGTCGTCATTCTGCAATCTCTCAACGTGAACTTAAGTACAATGTGACTTCACGTAGCCTCCGTTACAGCTTGAAAAGCATCTTGCACCAGATTTAATATTTTTGTTTCGAAACGCCAGCGAAATAACTAAAAATGTTGTGTTGAAATTATTGGTCCACATTATAGTATTTTTATAATAATTGAGAGGCCGTTTGCGTGATGGCTTCAATGGGTATGGAAATTTTTCACATGAAGCTGACAACACTTACTTGACATTTCCCGTCAGCCTCATATTTATTATTATGATATATAATTTAGAGATATTTGTTCTTTTCTCTCACATTCTTGAGCACAAAACGAACGCACTACCATAACAATTTTTCTAGCACAACTTTTTATCACATAAGAACTGGTTACTGCTATGTATTTCACAAAATTTTCGTAACGATGTAAACAATGAACTTTGAAGTTTCAAAGTGACTTTTCAATATGACAGATTTCGACTGCCCTAGTGATATAAACAAAGTAACTGACATTTTTTGTGAAATTGACTTGTTTGCATTAACAAAAGTTTAATGTCGAGTAGTTTTTTAACACAGTGTCCACAGTATAATATTTCAAATAACTTGAACAGTTTACTGAAATTTGAATTGCCCAAACAAATAACTGCACACTGAGACTGGAATTTAGGGTATTACTTTATGTACTTATAAATAATCGTTTTAATTGTTATCGGTTACTTACTATTTTAAAATGTTTCTACTGAAGGTAGGTGCAGAATTTTAGATACCTACGTACATAATTAACTAATAGGGACATTACTTTACAGGAATATAACTAAAAATAGACACAATACTGTAAATTATAACTTTACAAGATAAACATAGTTGATTATGATGCCCACGACTCCGTCCGCGTGTATTTAGGTTTTTGAAATTCTAGTCTAAGCTCTTAATTTACCAGGATAAAAAAGTAGCTTATGTCCTTTCCAAAAATGAAACTTATCTTTATACCTCGTTAAGATCGGTTGAACAGTTGGTGCGTGAAGACTTAGTAGACAGACATACTTTCGCATTTATAATATTAGTAGGTAAGAATAGATATGGTATAGATTCTTGAGTTGTAATAAGCTCTAACTTAAGTCTCTGAGTGAACTAGGTTGGATATGCTTTGTCCGTCTGACTGTCACAGCCTTATAACTTCTGATTTAATGAACAGAATTACTTCAAATTCACCGATAATATGTAGAATAACATTCAGAATTACGACCTAAAGCCGGTGATTACATAAAAAATAATAAAAATAGTTATTTGAGTTATTTGGGGAGGGCCCGGGTGCCCATTAAAGCAAATGGGGGGGGGACAATTGTATTAGTCGCAATATCACAATCACAATATCACACACACACAAACGCACACGCACACGCACATTTGAACATTAATTTTTGGGGTAACTATTTGTATCTGAATAACATAGAAAACTCTTTGTAATAAATTGAAAAATTATTTTTGGAAGAAATTATCAAGCAATATACAAAAGAAGTAAATGACTTAACATCTTTTTAAAGTTGAAACATTAATTTTTTTGTATTTTATTTGCAATTAGAAAAACCATATTTTTAATTTTAAACAAAATTAAAAGCGAAGGAGTTAGAAATAAATACTGTTATTTATAAGTTAAAATATATTATTTTGCAATTTATTACAGAGATAAATAAGTAGGTATTTTGTAGAAAGGTTGCCTTCAAATAAGAGTTTCAATGTTTATGCTTGTCCTGTAAAATTGTTCTGAATGTAGTTACTTTGTTTATCACTAGGGCAGCCGATTTATCAATGAATTTATCAATGAACTTATGAATGAACAAATCGCTGCGCGGGGCGCAGGGAGGGCTCCGTTTCAATGCAGGAGGGCTATCTTTATCACGGTACGAGTATAATGGTTATAGCATAATGGTGATTGTATTGCCGTCTCAAATGGGAACAGATCGGCACGATATCAAGAACAGCTATCTCATGCAATCGCTATGCATTGTAGTTCGAGAGCCCACCCGAAGTGCAAATACTGCAAAAAATATTTGCTATCTGGAAAATCCTTCGTGTTCCTTCACGTCCTCATCACTCATTTTGTGTATAAAACACAATGAGTGTCAAAATAAGAGATAGAGTAGTTAAGTATATTATAGATCGACCAGAATCTCATGAAAAATAGGGAAATGAAATTCCAAAGTTAGCAACACTACGGCTGCCCTAGCGATAAACAAAGTAACTGAAATTTTTTGTGAAATTGACTTTTTTGCATTAAAAAAAGTTTTATGTCGAGTAGTTTTTTACCACAGTTTAATATTTCAAATAACTTGAACCGTTTACTGAAATTTGAATTGCCCAAACAAAGTAACTGCACACACTAACCCGGAATATAAATGCAAAAACCAAGTAAACAACAAGCACAACACAAAAACAAAGTAATTGGATGTTGATTACTTTGTTTTTGTATTTAAAATGCAGTTGCTTGATTTTTCGTTTCTTGAAACGATCCCAGGTAAGGTGTTCTGAATGTAATTACTTTGTTTATCACTAGGGCAGCCGAGTTAACCTAGTGTTGCTTACTACAAAATTTAATTTCCCTATTTTTCATGAGATTCTGGTCGATCTATACACACTGTAGTTTTTTTTGACATCCGTTTTAATAGGTACAGTGCACAGACACACAGTGTAGTGGGCACCAGTCTCGTTATCATGTTTAAGACTACAGAAATAATCATTTTACTGATTGATTTACAAAACTAGTCACATAAAATCAACAATTGATTCAGTGGTGTGAGTCAAGTCAGTAACACTGAAAATTCCTGGCTTAATAATTATTCACATGATCAATGTAAACAGAGCAGCTTGCAGATAAACAGGGTCTACATTTATAAAATGTTCAAGGTGGAATTTCCCTTTGTGTCATTTGCCCGGCCTGCGCGCGGCGCCGGCTCTTGGTCGACCAACGCTTGGTGTTGGTGTTAGAAAGACAATGTCAAATTTACCTATTATTATTGTGGGTCACAATGCCTTATTATTTTCCACTGTCGCACGTTTTTCCTCGACACGGTTACGGCTCATAGGAAACAAGTCGATTGTTGTGAAATAATTCTTGGCAATAATTTCGTTTGGCCAATTAACTTAATAAACATTAAAAATAATTACTATTACTTATAGATTTATTGTGCAGATAATAAATAAATAAAATATACATATCGGTCCAGAGTAATCTCAGAGAAATCGGTGTACCTACCTACCAATCAAAATTATTAGTGACATATTATGTGTAGGCGTATAACTCAGTAGATACATAAGAATGATAACTTAAACCTTTCCGAAAGTATGTCGATCACGACAGCGAAAAAATCATCAAAGTCAGTTCATCAGTGAAATAATCGCGAACTTACTTACATACATAAAAACGGATATAATACATAACTTCCTATTTTGAAGTTGGTTAAAAAAGGAGATATTTATATTGAACGAACATAATACAGTAATATCCATTTTCGCGGCCTAACCGCTGAACCGATCTTGAATAAACTTGACACACATAGCTTGCATCCAGGAGATGGAATAAAAGTAGAATACTTTTATGTCGAGGAAATCAACGAGTTCCTTGCCGAAGAAGTCACTTCATCTTCATCTTCATTCTGGGCAGGTATCCGCACGTAAACCACCGAAGAAGTCACGGTCGCAGATAATAATATGTACTTATATTATGTATAAAAGCAAAAGCACATTCAGGTCAAACACAGTAGCGAATTGTGAACAACCGGCAATAATTGCGTGAATATCGGTTCAAAGTTACTTGAGCAAAAACTTCAGCCTTTTATTTACGAGCGTACCTACTCGTTTAATAATAGTATTGTAAGATAAATAACGTAAACGGAGCGAAGCCTTGAATAGGAAGTCTACGACATCTCATTCATCATGTGGTGTCAATTTCGATGTACCTACCAAGGTATATTAGATACGAGTAGGTACTTAATTTCGATATGTTGCCCGGTTAACACACATTATGCATACGGGTGACTGACGGGTCGTTAGAATTACGTAAGCGGGAATTAGAGGAAAGTATTTAATAGGTAATAATATTATGTAGAGGTTTGTAATTACTTTTCAATTAACTTTTATCTAGATTACCCCTATTTACAATATGTTTGAAGGAAATCTTCCTTGATTATCTACCCTATACTCTAATTTTTAATTCCGTGGAATTCTGACGTCTATAATATAATAAAACTGTAACAGATCCAATTCTGTACATTGAAGATATTTTGAAAATTTTTATCGGAGGGCACTCTATAATCGATACTGAATCCAAAACTGCAATTTTTTTCATTTTTGTCTGTCTGTCTGTCTGTCTGTCTGTCTGTCTGTCTGTCTGTCTGTATCTTGGCCGCGCATCACGCCGAAACTACTGAATGGATTCGAATGAAACTTGGTACGATTTGAGTTTATACTCCGAGGTAGGTTATAGGATACTTTTTATCCCGAAATTCAGCACGGTTCCCTTGGGAGAGGGGATGAAAGTTAAAACGTGTATATAGCTGTAATTCATTAACGCGTTATTCGATTTCACTCATTCTTTTTTTGTTAGAAAGGTAGTACTTTAAGTATTGTCCCGTAAATATTTCAAGGTCATACGTTTTTTAGTTTAGAAATGACAGGCATTTATTGGGTTCCAATAACTTGGGTCCCGGATCTTTGTACGTACGGCTTATTTTAAGCTGGCGTGCGTTTAAATTTATGTTTGTAGTTCTGTCTATTTGTTCCAGCTAATCTCCGAAACGGCTGGATCGATTTTAATGGAACTTTCAATGTTATAAGGAGTAACAGGCTACATTTAGTTTAGGTACATAAAAGAATTATGGGATCCGATCCGATCCTATATAAAACCTAAAAACACGCGAACGAAGTCGCGGGGGTCAGCTAGTTTGTTAATATTACCAGAGATAAAACAGTTCCCACAAAAAAGATAATAAATTCAAAACTTACATGTAAATAAAAATCAATTTCCTCATGTGATATGACAAATGCCTGACAGATACTGCCTAGTTTGGGGTAAAATCGAACTTCAGGTGTTAACCCTGTTTTTCATACAAATAACTCATTCTATTTTTAAAGACAACTGTCAGAATTTCACCGAATTAAAAATCAGACTATAGACTCAAAGTTACATCAAGGGATTCTTTGAAGTTCTGTTCCTGAAGGGGTGAAAAGGGGTGGCAAAGTTTGTTTGAAGAAGCATTTTTTTTAATCTAAACCCACGCGGACGAAGCCGCGGACATCAGTTTGTCTTATATAAAAAGCATATCCTTAATTATCGTTTTTCTGTAGTCTGTAGGTACCTAAATTCCTACGCACCTTAATGTTGTACTACAAACTCTATTCATTCATTTATTTGAAAGTCAATAATATATTACGTGATATCTTCGTAACTAGTTGGCTGTCAAATAAGCATTCATTCATGCTTCTCATTGATAACATTATTAGTCACTATTATCTTTAGCTACACGATCTAACACTGTTACATAGATAGGAACTATGAAGTCTCGTAAGTCGTAACGTTTGATTTTCTGTTTGTAAGACTACCTATGAAAGCAGATAGATGTTATAAAAGTGTATTTTATATTACAACTACTACCTATTACACCAACAACCATAGTAATAAGTAGATAAGCAGAAAATATTATTTTGTTTCCGTTTAGAAATGGTATTTTGTTATTAACTCTCAAGTTCCTAACTATTCACTCGTAATTACTTTTTTATCGTGTCAATCTATAAAAATCCTTGGTCGTTATAATTATAATTGTAACGCAAACCAATTCACTTTGTAATCTAAAATACAATACTCTTAAATATTACTTATTCTAATTGTATTATTAGGTACCTTTAGTATGTTAGCACCTCCATAACATACAGGCTTTAGCGCTATCAACGACTCAGGGGACGGACTATAATCCGAAAGGTTTGTGTAAGTAGGTTTAAATTCCATCCATGTCTTATCTATAAGTTCCAACGTTTCGCATAACTTGGTAAGGTAGGGGTTCAGAAACTTTAATCTATGTAAGCACATATAAAAGTTTAGTTCTCCCCTAATTCCTCGTTGGCCTAGCGTTTAGCATGACTGATTGCGGATCACGTCTTGGATTCGATTCCTGCGTCGGACCAAAAATTGTTAGGTATTGAGTTTTCCACCTCTGGAGTACCTATATGGATAAACGTCGAATTTTGGTAAAAATTTAAAGAACCCTGACTTGTGCAACTCAAAAGTGGCTATTTTTTTTTTTACTCAAAGTGCTCAAACCTTACTTTAATAGCCTGATGTGGGACTGGTCTTTAAGGAAGACGCACGTGACAGCCCATTACGCAATAGAGACGTTTAAATATACCGTGAGAAATGGAAGCGATTCCGTGGATAAGCGTGACTTTCGTACTGTTGGAGCATGATCTACAACTTTCTTCGATGTGGGCTGTTCCGGGTAATGACTTAGGAGGCGTGTCAAGGGCGTGTTATGCTGTCAAGGCTGTACATCTCTCAGTCGCGCTGATCAAAAGAGTCGATTGCGTACGACTAGGTACTGACCAACCATACCGCATACGGCTTTACTTTGGCAGCAGTCTAGTCATGTATTTACATGGTCGATTTTCGCTGTGTGGATCAGTTGCGACTTGCGCGGCTAAAATCGCTCTGTGTACATCCAGCTTTGTCATCGTCGTTTCCATTGCGCGAGGGTTGCGACCCCATCATAGCCGTGGGATTTTTGAGATTATAATGCAGTAGACTCCCAGATTTCGAAGAAACCATGGTTAAAGTACAGTAATTTTATGTTAACGATTGTTTTATCAGTAACATGCTTCTATCATTATAAACAAACATATAAACAAAAGCCGCAAGAGAATTACACGATGCATTTTCCAATATTGAAAATACGAACCGATTTCAGAATTTAGTTGAAAAACGTTGCGTCGCGTATCTTTTGCGACTTCTGCATACCTACCTATCTATCTAGCGATTTGTTTCTTCATATGCAATTTCAGAATATCAGAAAAGAAGGAAAATTACTTTCAAAACTTGTGTTCCCAACGATATCTTGAACAAAAATTAGTATGTAAATACAAGTATGTACCTACATATTTTAGTTAAACACTTTGGTGTAAATTGCCATATGTGCTTTAAATCCATAACTCACTTTAGTTGACACACCTGTGTGCTTAGTCTAAAGCGGAGCACTCGAAAACGAACTCGAAAACTATTGATCGATTTCAGAGTAAAATAGACCTAAAATGGCTTGTATTAAGGTTTGAGTTCGCCAATACATTCAGCATTCGAACAATGCTGAATGTATTGGCGAACTCAAACCTTAATACAAGCCATTTTAGGTCTATTTTACTCTGAAATCGATCAATAGTTTTCGAGTTCGTTTTCGAGTGCTCCGCTTTAGACTAAGCACACACACTTGACGTAAATGGTCATATTGCAGAGTACAGACTCGCGTTTAAGATATAATCTAGACGAGAAGGATTGTCATACAAGATCAAATTATTCTTGCGATAAATAAGGAATTTGGTTATGCCTACTTTGGAAATCCTTGTGATGCTTATGTAAGTACTTAATTTTTAAATTTATTACACTACTTGAGAAGGTTAAGAATTTGTTGTACTTATTTGATACCTCAGAGTAGGTACTGAATCGCGTTTAAGATATAATCTAGGTGATAAGGAAGGTCATATGAGATGAAATTAATCTTGTGACAAATAAGGAAAAATTTAGTACTACCTACTTGTTTTTTATTACTTAATTTTTAAATTTACTATACCACCTGAGTAGGTGAGGAGTTGAATACCTCTACCTACGTAAGAATTTTTCGTCCTTAATAACTTCCTCCTCATCAGATCTTCATTGGAAATTACCGGAAGCACTCTGAAGGCATACTTATCTAATCCTGTCTTATCAAAAAATCTTTTTAATTAGTTTACCTGATAAAAAGTTCGGCGTAAACTCCCTTTTGAAATCAATTGAAAATGTTAAGAAAAACATTAAATACAATTAAAGATAACGTTAAATGACACAAAAGTATCGGTTGTTCTGATCTTTGGACCTATTATCACGGTCATGCGCCTGAATGAATTTATGGTTTGTAGTAAAAATACGCCAACCGCATTCTTGCACAAGTTACGTGCATGGGAGAAAACTGTATCAACGCAAGTTTTGGCGTTGATTTCGTAACCGACCGGTATTTATGTTTGTCAACATCAAGATCAGTGTCATGTAATTTTAAGTAAGATTGTGCATTTCGCAATATTTGGCAATGTTTTTCTATCATTAATATAGTAACTATATGTAATACCTATGTTATTCTTTTTCTGTAATGACTGTTTTTTGCCAAAATAAATAAAAATAAAAAATAAAAATTTTATACCGTCGCGTTGCCGCGTCAGCGAAATGTTGTGCGGAAAACTTATTGACATAATTATTTAGTCGAAAATAAATTAAGCACATAGGCATACCTACGTAAAATATGCGCAACTCAAACAACTAACAATCCCTTCTTCATTAAGTTTGCTGTAAGCTACATCCGCTTTGAAATGTTGATGTATTAAACAAAGTTCCATATTGGATTAATTATTATTTATTTTACCAATTAAGTATAAGTACCTACTTAGTCTCCATGTAAAAACTATTGTTGGAACACTTAGCAGACGCGTAGGTAGATACTAATTTTATCGTTATACCATTTTTCACGAATATGTAATAGTATTTTTTTTTCAAATAACAGTAGTTCACATTCGGTTATAATAATTTTGTTTTCTAACTAGAAGATGCAATAAAAAAAATATATCAATCTCTGTGTTCTTTTGGAAACAAAACAATAACGACCGAATTAGTAATTCTTGGCATGAGTTCTTGCGTACAGCGAAAGACAATAAAATTATCAATTTGTTCTTGTCACACATTTTTTGTAATAACATGTTTCCTAATATCTTTTGGCTACATTGATGACTGAACACTATTTTAGAACAACCTTAAATCCATACTTGTCACGTTCTAAGCGTACAAAAAAAGCCGGCAAGGTGCGAGTCAGAATTGCGCACCAAGGGTTCCGTACATCGGAATTAAACGTATAAATAAATAATTATTTTAGTTAATTTTTCCACTGCCCCAAAAATAAATTCCATCTGTTTAGGATTGCATGACTTAGTTAGTTTGTGTGGTCCTTTAATGGTGATAATTTCTAAAAAAAATTTTGAGTAAAATTACAAATTGACGACTACTTAGCTCGATGAATCAAATAAAATATTCAAATTTTGGGTCGATGAAATATTTTTTTCCTCGCTAGACATCGCAACAATCAGTAAAAGAAAAAAACACAAAGAAAATATTTAAGTGTGTTTTTCTGAAATACACAGCTTATACGCAGTTTAAAAATTATATTAGGAATCGTTGTTTTCAGTAGATATTTGTTTTTTTATTTTTTTTATTTATTATACATTATACAAATATGGTTAGACATTTACATTATTTTAGGTGTACTATAAACTTATATAAGTTTTTCTGTACACTAAGAGATGCGCCGTCGACAATATCGGTATGTCTTATAACAAAGCCTTAAGTGTAACATAAAACAAAAGCATAAAATGCAAAAGTACAATAATTTCTAAGAAAGTGGGTAGATTCCAAAATTATGGTCGTACTCATAGATATGAAGCGTGTAAAAACCTGTAGGCGACACTCTGTTCGTTTATCGAGAATTCTTGTTACAGGGTGTTCTTAAGTTTTTAATTTATAAAGTAAGTGTTTGTAGATGGTTTGTAGTTATTTCTATAGTTGTTTGTATAGTTGTTGTTCTAGTGCAGTAGGTATATACAATATAAATACACACATACCTACATGCACTTACATAATAATATTATATGGAAATTCCTAACTAGTTCAGTGAGAATGGACATTTTGAAATTTATATTTTGTATTTACTACTAGTCTACTCAATAAATGACAATAGGAGGGCTTAATTTTGCCCTTCGGGCGCGGAACCCTAAAACCGACTGCAGTTGTCTGCGTAACAAAATAGAATCACAAGCATTGCCCTACTTTGCACTAATGATAGTAAAGTTGAGCTATAAAAATTGTTTTGTTTGTATTGAACTGCATTAATGATACTAACACGTTGCGTTCATATGTGATTAGTGTAGGTACAATTTCTTTGTAACACCATGTTTGGCAATTCGCAATACAAAATTATCATGTGGTGAAGGCTGGTTAAAAAGCGGTGATAGCCCAATGGTTAAGGCTCCCTTTCGGTGGGACCGAGTTCGATACCCGGCTTTAACTTTTCGGTAACTTTACGGAGTTTTGTGCGGTTATAAGCAATTAAAAATCACTTTCATTAGCGGTGAAGGAAAACATCGTGAGTAAACCGGCATGCCTAAGAGTTCTCCATAATGTTCTCAAAGGCGTTTGAAATCGCGTCTACCAATTTACCAATTCGCACTTGGCCAGCGTGGTGGACAAAGATTTAAATCCTTATTCTGAGAGGACACCCATGCCTTGTAGTGGGCTGGTAATGAGGAGAACATGAAATTACAACTGCAGTTGGAATTTTTACGGTCACTGAGAATGCAAGGGTGTTAATTTTACAATAATAATGCAGTCATGGTGCAAGCAATACATCTGAAACTTCATCTATTCTTTTCTTTCTTTTATTGCTCTCGGTCGTCAGCGAATTCAAAGTAGTTCTAATTGCCCAATCATTCTAAGAAATATGCGTGTTAAACGAGTGGTGAACTGTGCAAGTTTTGAGCAGTCTCTGACCGACGGTATGCACCAGCCTATGTGTTGAGTCAGGGCATAATCTATCTCCATTCAAAATTTCAGCCAAATCGGTTCATTAGTTGTGGCGTTATAGAGTAACAAACATTCAAACATTCACACTTTCACATTTATAACATTAGTAGGATAGTACAAAGGTTATCCAACTACTACCAAGAACTAAAAAAAGAGATAGATTACCTAAACTTAATAGATTAGGAAATAAATTTCCGCGACCGCATAGATACGTAAAGCGTTGCCACTTAATCACTAAGGTCATCAACCGCAGGCAATAAACATGTTTTAACTCAATCGATTGTTTTTGCCTAAAATCTTTACTTAGTAACTACTTTAAACTACAGTATTTTACAGTATTTTAGAACAGTCTATTAATATAGGTAGGTTTGTAATGATTGTTTCACTGTATTGTCGCACGAGCTTGTTGAACCGATTTTGATAAAAATTGCTTGCCATTGCCTTCGCTTCGTCCTCATTCTTGCGTTCCGTGTGTCAAAGGCTATTCTAGTATATAGTACTATAGTGAGGATGAATTCGATATTAAGAACGTCATAGGTAAAATACTTCAAGAAAAAAAAGATATCAAAATGAAAAAAAAAGACATCATGTCATTTTTCAAATTCCGAAACTATAAAATTGTTTCACCCCACCCTTTACTGAAGATCACAGGTATTTCGAATCAAACATATCTTACGTTTCTACAATGACATTTTGCGAGTGAAAATTATTTGCAAATTATCCTTATGGTTCGTTCAATGAGCTTTGACCAAAATGGAAAGCTGTCATTCCACGTTGTTTTTATTCATTTTACATCATTACACTGGGAATTGGATCGGTATGTCATCACCTAAAGGACAGTGAAAGTGCTATAAGCAGGCTGGTAAAACAGCTTTTGTTAAATAAGTAAGTTATTTTTATTTATGTACTCGGGTCTGGATTCAAACTGAACTTAATAAATGAAAGTGAAGTGAGGTGCTTTTTAATATAAAATATCAACAATTTTATAATTTTTATGCATTCTCTTAGATTAAAAGTGGGATTACTATGTCAAGCGTTTCATTTGCGCATTCTAAAATAGGTTGGTTTTTATTTCCTTTTTAACTGCATAGAATTAGTTTATACTAAGTGCTAGTATAAAAGTGTCTTAAAAAAACTCTTCCGTTTTATCAATGAAGTTAGCGAGGCGAAAAATCTGAAGTTGATAAGAGCTTTGTGTAAATATCAAAGGAAAAATAAAACGGAAAAATATTGTGTCTAACTAGCACATATTTTTTAGAAATCAGCTATAATATTATATTATATTCAACAACAAACTTAAAAATCGATATATTTTTAGCAAATAATTTAATGAAATAACTAGGTATTTATACATTTCTTTCCAAGCTAGGTACGGAATTCTCGCGAACAGAGTTTTATTTTTTATCCGGTTTTATTTTAACACTTACAATCAGATGTGCCTTATTATGTGATAATATGCAAACATGTTATGAATAAAATAAATAAAATTAAGTTAAAAATTTCGCAAGGTGCGCCTATCTACTGTAGCTACTTATGCGAACTAACTATAGAAAGTCTTTCGACCTACTTGGTACAGTTAAATATAAAAATTAAAATTGCATTACATTTTGCAGTTTCTGATTTTTACCGTTGTTTAAATAATTGCTTTAATTAAGTACATTCTTGAGTTTCAGATGACTTTAAAGTGTCTTCTGTAATTACGTAAGGTGTGAACAATTTTTTTTTTGCGGCCACACAGTTTGTCGATTCCGCAATTTCGAATATTAAACCAATCAAAATCAGTGAAATTGTGTAGACATGGTTTATTAATGCTGCCACCAAAACAGTAATTTTAGAATTTCTGTATGTCTGTCTAAGGTTGACGCAAAAACTATCAACTAAACATCAAATAAACAAAAATCATGAAATAAAAACATCAATCAGACGAGATGAAAGTAAATAAAAAACTAATCTATTTATTATACCTACTTGACAAAAAAGTTAATGACATAATTTTATTTACATAACTGATTAAATTGACTCGCACTACCTGTTCTGAAGGTCCACAGACGAAATTTTATCAATGTAGGTATTATATATTACGAAAGAAATAAAGAGAATCAAATAATAAAAATTTTTTGCATTTCAAAAGCATTTCCAATCGAAAACTTTTGTTACATGATGAAATTGCTTCTTGTTGACCAGTTGTAACTTTTTACTTCCTCATTAAAAAGTTGAATTAGGTACCTACGTACACATTCAATACAAGACGGAATAAGGCTATACGCCCATTGAGTTCTATTGCGTTTTGTGGTGTTTGTTTTTAGCAGCTTGCTTCTATCGAGAAGCTCGGGGGCAAATAGTGTGTTTACACTAAAGCAGGGAGCAAAGGAGATGTATCATTTTTATTTGGTGCAAAGTAAACAGCAGACGAGACGAGAGGATTAAAAAAATGTAAACCCACATGGACGAGGTTTCGGGTATCAAAATACTTTACACTTCTTTTTACACGTTACAAATACATTTGAGTTACGACGCGACGTAACGTATTTTTATGACGAAAACGAATGCGTTCTTGTCATAAAAACAAACAAATTGTAGGTGCTTTAAAACGAAAAGTCCTCAGACATATTTTGCGACGTAATCTGCTATGAGTGTGAGTGTAGTCGTTAAAGCTGTTATTTTTATAACTTTTTTATCTGATGAATTTGAATTGGATGGCGTTAAACAGAAAACAGCCAATTGAAATTAATTGCCAAACAAAAATTATACGTCTGACAAAATAATAATATACCGTAAACCCGGGTAACTTCGCCCAACTAACTTAACTTTGCCCGACGCAGCACTTTTTACAAATGTTGAATAATGTGGAAAGATATTTTACTTACGTTTATTATTTAATCTGTTGTACAAAATTGAGTATATTTCTGGCAAAACTGCATAAGCAACTGTTACCAATTTCACTTCAGTTAGCAGTGAGCACCAGTAAAAGTTGATGGTATAAAAAGCGGGCCAAAAATAGTGTAAAAAACTTTTGTTGTAACTCGCTTGGTAATTGCAACAGGTAAGTAATTTTTAAACTACAGTTATTTGATATCAAATAAACGATATAGATCGAATAATCAGCGCGGAAGCTTTCTCAGTTTTTGAAATATGTTGGTGGGCAATGTTATATTGCTTTTTCGGACGCACATTTTATAACTTTGCCCACCAAAATATAGCCCTTAGGGTTGTCACCTGTACAGTAAATTTAAATTGGGATTAACAGTTACTTTCGTTTACGTTTTGTTTATCACAGTTCATTTTGGAACTATCTCTGTTGTTATGAGAAAGTTTTTATTTCTACAATATGATAAAACTGTAACAGATCCAATTATATACATTGAAGATATTTTGAAAAAATTTTTTGAGGGCACTATAATCGATACTGAAGTCAAAAATATATATTTTTTTAATCTTTGTCTGTCTGTCTGTCTGTATCTTGGCCGCGCATCACGTCGAAACTACTGAATGGATTCAAATGAAACTTGGCACGATTTGAGTTTACACTCCGAAATAGGAAGGACATAGGATACTTTTTATTCCGAAATTCAGCAAGGTTTCCTTGGAAGAGGGAATGAAAGTCTAAACGTGTATTTAACTGTAATTCATTAACGCGAAGTCCGATTTCATTCATTCTTTTTTGTTAGAAAGGTGGTACTTTGAAAATTGTTATTGTTACGTTCCCTCGAATATGGTTGAGCGAAGCAATGGCTGGATCATGCGTCATGTTCGTGAACGGGTGCCACCGTCGGAAATGGGGCTACTTTTGTCTGCCCATCTTAACATATGTAGAATTGTAAGCACCATTCTGAACCAGTGGTAGATTCATTTGTCGATTCGAAAGCATTTGTAAAAGTTTATCTGAATAAAAAATATGTCTATTCTATTCGGCTTTGCTTCAGCTGTCCACAAGATATTTAGTTAAGCTACTTGTAACAATTTTGTTTTGAAAAGAGCAACTGCTGAGTTTCTTGCCGGCTCTTCTCAGCAGAATCAGCATTCCGAACCGGTGGTAGATTGTTGACATGTCATAAGAGCCACAAGTTGGCCTACATGAAATAAATGATTTTGAATTTTGAATTGTCTCGTAAATATTTCAAGGTTTTTTAATTTTCAGAAATGACAGACATCACAAACCTCAGTATTCAAGTTCCAATAACTTGGATCTTTAAACGTAGGGCTTATCTTAAACTTGCCTGCATTTAAATTTATGTTTCTCTGTCTGTCTATTTGTTCCAGCTAATCTCCGAAACGGCTGTATCGATTTTGAGGGAACTTTCACTGGCAGATAGGTGATGTTATAAGGCTACTTTTATTTAAAAAAAAGGATTATGGGATCCGACCCGATCTGATATGAAAATCTATCAACACGCGAACGAAGTCTACGAAATATACCTATCATGTTCCTGCATGTTGAGTTGCCTACTGATACATTTTTAATACTTAGTTTAAAATAAAATTAAGATTTTTTTATAAGCTTCATTTCAAATTTGTTTTAATATTTTTGGTTTGAAATTATAATAACTTACGTACCTTACCTTAAACCTGGTTAAGAATAAAAAATGACAACCCTAGCTTATCATTTTATTTGTATGAAAAGTTACAAAAAAATTATAGCAACTTTGCCCACTCAATTTTGGCAGATAATATGAACATTTAAATGTTTAGTAATAAGATCCTATGTTACATAAACTATTTTTCTAAAGTAACCCTAAGTTTCATGATCTTACGGTTAAAAATACTGGAGTTATATAAGTTTTCCCAAAATGGGCAAAGTTGTAAAAAGTGATCAATTTTTGGCCCGCTCTCTAAATTTAGCTTTTTATCATATACATTTCCATTTGATTGTTATAGATTTTAATTATATGAAAAGAAGAGTACATTTAACAGTAGTGTAGCTCACAAACAAAGTAAAACTAATAATAGTTTTTTAAATATTCGACATTGAACCAAAAAACTTAAGAAATTCGGGCCAAGTTACCCGGGTTTACGGTACTAAGGGGCCTGTTTCTCCACCTTTTGATGAGTGTCAGATAGCGTAAACGTAAGTTTTGTCACTTTCCTACTTTATATCAAGTGACAAAGACAAAAGCTATCTGACACTTATCAGAAGGTGGTGAAACAGGCCCTTATACGTCACTGAGGGTCTGTTTCACTACCTTCTGATAAGTGACGGATAGCTTATTCACAACTTTTGTCTTTGTCACTTGACATAAAGTAAGAAAGTGACAAAATTTACATTTAGGCTATACGACACTTATCAGGTGGTGAAACAGGCCCTTAATTGTTAAAAGATGATTATTTGTAAAAAATTACTTACGTTGAGGCTGCGGAGGCCAGAGGCGAGTCAGCAAAGAATATTATTATCTATACTAATAAATAAAATTGAAGTGTATGTCTGTAATATCGAAATAACTACCTCATATTAAGCTCATATGGTTATTTGAACGATACTATAACCGAATCACACGTTTTTAAAATTTTTGTCTGTCTGTCTGTCTGTCTGTCTGTCTGTCTGTCTGTCTGTCTGTTTGAACGGGCTAATCTTTGGAACGGCTGAACCGATTTTGACGGGACTTTCACATACAAGTAGAGAATTAACCAGGGAGTAACATAGGCTACTTTTTTAACCGACTTTCAAAAAAGGCGGAGTTGTGTTTTTCTACCTATGTACACCGATATCTCCGAGATTTCTGAACCGATTTGCGTAATTTTTTTTTAATCGATAGAGAAACATTGCGACACTGTCCTACAAAAAATTTAGATTCCAACTCCTCAATCCTGATGCTGTAGGGGATCTGATCCCCAAAACTAATGGGATTTAGGCACTGTCGGTTATTTAAATTAATATTGGGGATAAAAAATTAAAGACTTTATTGTTGAATGACCTCGAGTAGGTACATGTCCAACTCCTCAACCCTGATGCTGTAAGGAATTGCATTCCGAAATCGTAAGGATCCCACGGAATTTTTCCGTTTTGTGGACGGGTTACTAGGTACTTACTACAGATAGGCTACTTTTTGTTCTGGAAAATCAAAGTTCCCACGAGATTTTTACAAACCTAAATACACACGGGCGAAGCCGTGGGCATCATCTAGTTATTAATATTAATACGTCTCCTCTATCTATGGCGTCGGTTATAACTTATAATATACCTATCTAGAGTTCTCGACGCGACGGGCCCCAGGGCTCGCTCATACTTTGAACAGAAAATTAGTGGCTATATCTGCATCCAAAGAGGTATGCAACTAGCCTCCTGGGAACACTACCGTCTGGCGTTGACGTGGATCCAGTTATTTAAAGGCTGTCCCTTTAAATTACAGTAGATATATGTTTTGTTTTTGATTTAAATTTCAGTTTATTTTTTTATAAATTTATTTTACTTTAGATTTAATTAGAAAGTAATAATCGTATTAAATATTGACGTCTTTAACAAAGAAAACTTCAAATCAAAGGTATTTTCAATTCTTATTATAACTGACATTCTATGTTTCCTATAATAATAATTTACACTTTTTGTATCCAATTTTAGTTTTAAGAACCTAACTGAACTACTAGTTCATAATATATCAGTATAACCAAGGTATAACTATTGACAAAGTGTTACAACATATCACAATAATATAAACCATATACGTCATTCTTACCATAGAAGTTTCAAAACTTGAACCGTTAAAATTGCCCTTTTAAAATATCTCTACAATAAAATTCATAGGATTCTTGCTGCTATACCGTATGGTTTTTATGTATATTAAGAAATCTTTTTATTATGATGTTAAAGATTAATTTGAATAATATGCCCATACATTAAGTTGCGTTTGGAATTAGGTGAATCTTCTTCTTATCTGTCTTGTTATACCTATACCTACAGTGAGTATTTCAGTTATGCAGGAGAAACAGAATAGTTAATTATAGTTTTCAGGCTCAAATCAATATCAAACTGAAGTCTGTTTTATGCGTTTTCAAATGTCAAAAGGAAGGGTTATGATTTTAACAGTCGATGTATGTATATCTTTGTAGCAGATTTATGTATCGGCTTCTGTGTGTTCTACCGTAGCGATGTATCTACTGGGCTGATTTTGATGAATGAGAAGTCAATAGATTCGTTGTTATGGTCCGGATGACATAGGCTACATTTTATTATGAAAAAAAATCGACCTGATTGATGTTTTAAGTACATCGAATTTTTTTTTTGTTATTGTATCTAGTGGGATGTCAAATGAAAGAGGAAATAATTAAAAGTTCATATAAGAGTGGGGACTACTCTTAATAATATGAACTTAATTTTTTTTCCATTGAACAAATATCCAATGGTTGAGTTTTTCTTGGGATAGTAATGCAATAGATGAGTAGCCTCTTTTCGCTTTCCACAGTTAGGTTTAATGATTTTATTTTTTTAGTTGTTATTTCGTGTTCAAAATTGAAATCAATAAAAATCTCTAATAAATAAAATCTAAGTCCTAACTCGGTGTTCAATCCAGGTTATCTTTTATAAAGTTACCAATAAGTTTCATTGTAATAACAATCATAACAATTTGTAGTATAGGTATTAGGATGTTGAATATCAACATTACATATGATAAGATTGTCGTATTGCAAATTAGGGTTTTAGGATTATTCTCATTCTATTGAAACGGCTTATGAGTTGGTTCTCCGTTCGCTGATTGAATTTTCTCGGCCAACGATACCTATCTACGTACATTGGACTGAATTTTCGCCGGAGCTATACAAAATTGCTTTTCAGTTTCTATGAAAATTGTGAATGGAATCCGTGATTCAAGAAATTCCGGAAAGAGAAATAACGTAGCTCTACAGCGTTTTTAATATTTTCCTAGCGCGGTTCGCGCTGAAAATATTTTTAGTGGCTGTTGTTTGCTTTTATCGTGTTTCTTTAGAAATTTTTAATCATCATTTTAAAACCTTTTTTTATTTTGTAGTTACTCGATATTTACTTAACTTTTTAGGGTAAGTATATATAATAAGTTTAATAAAATAAGTAGGTAATCTTCAAGTTTAGCCCAATTCGGCTGTCAGGACCGGCCCATCCGCGATTGCATAGTCAGTCATTTCATTCAGAATCTGTAAAAGCTGTAAATCTGAAAGTCACAGTAGAAAATGATTACCGCTAAGTAATAATTTTCTAAGTACAAAATATAAGAAAAAATGTAATACATATATTATTACTGTAATACTGTAGGTACCTACTACAGTAATAGGTATCCATATAAAACCAAATTATCACGATTATTGTGCGACAAATACTTATAGGTACCTACTTTCTAAGGTAACTGTGACTGCTTGGAACTAACATAAGAAAGAAAATACAAATTTTTTCTTATAATTCTTGCTTTTAATTTTTTTTGTAATGTAGTATAATTACGGGACCCTCGTTTATATAATACTAGCGGTCCGCCCCGGCTTCGCCCGTGGTACATATATAGCCTATAGCACTCAAGGATCGAGTACATATCCAACGGTGAAAGAATTTTTGAAATCTTTCCAGTAGTTCCTGAGATTAGCGCGTTCAAACAAATAAACTCTTCCGCTTTATTATATTAAGTATAGATGAAACGCACTCGACTGCCTCTACTACATAAATAGATTATTAAACACTTTATTTAATAATCTATTTATGGAGGCACTTTTGTTAAAATTACATTGTTCGAAGGAGCTTAACTTTGCGAAACTCCTTAGCGCTAAGTACGTACCTACAAACAAAGTTGAAACACATTCATTACAGCTCGAAAATCAATTTTAATTTCGTAACTCAATTAAATATTTTTTTAAGAGTTGTTACGGCCGAAGTCTACAAGGCTATCTCTCCAAGGCTGTGAAACGACACGGTACAATTAATTGAAGTTCGTAAAAAATAGGAAAAGACAATAATCTTCTAAATATATAAAAAGGAAACGGTGACTGACTGACTGATTGACTGACAGACTGATCTATCAACGCACAGCTCCAACCACTGGACGGATTGGGCTGAAATTTGGCATGCAGATAGCTATTATATCCTAGGATCCCGCTAAATATAAAATAGGTTTCATCAAATAAACATCTCGGTGAAGGTCGTTGTATAGCGGGATCTTAGACCATTATGAAGAAGAAAGGATTTTTGAAAGAGAGTTAAATAGGGGTTGAAAATTTGTATGAGATTTATATAAATCCACGCGGACGAAGTCGCGGGCAATCAGCTCGTATCTAATAAAAGTATAAGTGGTAGGTATCTAACTATATTAAGACCCAATTAAAGCCTTTTCCAAGAAAATTAGACTTAAATTCAATCAAATCAGCTATTATTCATTGAGTAAAAGATTGTTTTTGGCTAAGCAAGATTTCTGCTGATAGATGAGGGAATATTGCGTAATATGAACCACGATACAGCCAAATAATATATTGCCAGCCAGGAATTGCAAGGATGTGCCTCACAAGTAATCTCTCCAGTAAATTATGTAAGTATTTAGTGGAAACGTGCTCAGTTGGGTACACAAGTTAATCTAAGTTACGATAAGTTTTGAGTAAATACTTTAAGTTTGGTCGAACTTACTGACGCAGTGGCGAGCGCTATGATCTTATTGACCGGAGTTCCCGTGTTCCATTCCCGACAGGTGCAATTAAGGTACATATTTATAATTTCTAAATTACTTATCTCAGGTCTGGTCTAATAAGAGACTTCAGCTGTGGCCTTACTATCCTACCGTCAAAACCGTATTACCCAATTTAGGGTTTCAATACAATATGCGAACACAATATACAACATAGAAAGCGATATAGGTATGAGTATAGGTTTAAAAAAACTGCGATATGAGCTAGAAATGTATGCAGACACTATGCATGAAAAGCAGAAGCTCTATATATTTAGGGAACTCAAAGAGTTCCTACGGGATTTTTCAAAAGCCTGCATCCACGTGGAAGAAATCGCGGACATCATCTAGTTCTTAAATATAAGTAATTCTAAATATTATCTAATGCGTAGACCTTTTTGTCCAAAAAATAAATCATTTTGATAAGTTTCCCCTGGCTCACGCAAAGGCAAGCTAAGAAAACTGCTGTACAAAATAAGTGTTGCAACATTATATTTTTTTAATTTAAAGAAATAAAAAATTAAAAATAAAAGAATATTTTGCTCTAAATAAAGATAGTTTTTAATCGATAGGTACGTTGTGATACACTTTGTACCTATTTAACAGAAGAGTATATTATAATAATATTAATTATTATATCTAGTCTAAACGTTACAAATCTATGTCTATAAAGCCCGATTCACAAGCACATATCAGTGAAGCATCAGTGCCGGCATTAAGTTCCGGCACAGTGAAAAATATTATTTCATACATTCTCTATGAACGCGTTCACACCTTGTCCGTATCAGTGACGACGCAGTGTTTCAATGTAAGTTCATAGAGAATGACAATATATTTTTCACTGTGCCGGATCCTAAACCGGTGGAGATTTGAAAACAGGAAATTACTCCTTGAGTACCCTAAAGGTGCACTAAAGAGGGATTTTTGAAATTCTATTCGTAAAGAGATGAAAAGGGATGGTAAACTTTAGTCGCGAACCGTTAGTTGTAAATAAAATGCATTTTCTGATATTACGAGTAGGTACTTTAATATCATACTCGTGTTTTATTATAATGTGGATTGTCCTGTTTATAATATTTGTAGAAGTAAGTATAGCATTGCAGATCGCTGATAGAAAAATTGTTGCATCGACTGATCCCTCAGACAACCTTATTTATGCTTTGTGTACTCCATACACGCGTAAACATAATATTATATTATGTTACACGGAGAAATCAAAGAGCATGTGTCACAAAATAAAAGTTTATAGAGGGCCAACTCCGGATAACTTTGATTTTATTCACCTACCTACACTCAAATGAAACACTAGCATATTAGGTATTCCGAGAAAATTTTTGTTTCATTATATTGCGATTGAGAAATATTTAGTGTTACAATTTATTTAAAATAAGTGTATCATTGTACGTTTTGTTTGATTGTGCGCGCTAATCATAAAAAAATGTGGGTATTTTCATGGAAAGACGTACTCTGCGAGAAAAAATTATTAAATGATATAAAGTTTACAATTTATAAAGGTTTAGTGACTATGATGAAATTTGTTGAATAAAGTCGGCAATAATGGCGCTAACCATACAATATACAGGGTGTTAGGAGACCGCTCTCGGAAACGAAGACAGGTGATAGTACTGATGATTACTGATAAGATATCACTAAAAAAAACGTGAAAAAAAAATTTTTTTTTTACAAAAAAAAAATTGCTTTTTATGCAATACCTGTTTTGGAGGGTTAAACAGCCCTGTAATTGCAAAAAACTTATTTGCTGTATTTTGTAAAAGTTTGTTACGTAATTCTTGCGTGATTAAAATAAAATCAGCTGACGCTGGAGGTCAACGAACTTGATGTGACCTATTTACGTATCGTTAGATACCTACGAAACCGCGGTCGCGCCGACGCATATACCTACCCTATAAGATTGTGTTTAGGTAGTATAACAATAGCGCTAAGTTTTCGGTAGCGGTCTCCTTATACCCTGTATGGTCCGTTTCAATAGAGTTGAGCTAAAATGTAAACCAACACACCTTTTTGCTAAAAAACTACAGAATGGATTGAAATGAAACTTGGCACGATTTAAGTTTGTAGTATGAACTTAAATCGTGCCAAGTTTCATTTCAATACATTCTGTAGTTTTTTAGCAAAAAGGTGTGTTGGTTAACATTTTAGCTCAACTCTATTGAAACGGATTATACACATATTAGATCGCTTGTTTATTTCGCTTGTACGTATATTTTTATCGGAGTCACTGAAAACAAAAATTTCGCATTTTGTCGTGACAACATTTGTTTGATTCGATTTGAGATAGCCAGCCGTACGCACGCGTCTATGTGTGTGATCGCCTGTTATCGCTAGCTGTATGGAGTCATTCCTCTGTACAATTTTATTTTGTGCTTGTACGCCCCACGGCTAATACCCCCGTGGGTAGAACATATTTAGATTTTCTCGCCCATGTAAACTGGCACGATCTTGTAAATGGTGCATGTATATACAATTATACATAATATTATGTTCGGGTTACACGGTACGTAACCGTGTACGGTATATCTACGTACACAAGGCATTAATTAATTAATAAGTACAACAACTTAATGAGCGTTGTACAATGGCCAAAGATGTTTAGACAGTTCGAAGAAACGATAGACGTTAGGGCTCCAAGTTACTGGAGGGGCAACCTCGCACCGATAAGCGCTGTGTTGACATTACTAGGTAGACCGACGACATTAGAAGAGTCGCAGGGAACTGCTTGATAGGTACAAGCAGTACAAGACTTGTGTAAGTATGTGTGTTAATTATACAAGAGATGATAAAGTTCATAAACTAAAACACGACTACTCTGAAATAATATAGTAAAATTGTGATTTTCTATCACTTAATTATTGTACTCTATTTATATATGATAGTTCATAAGATTTTTTTTTCTCTCTTATTTGATATCCTATTAGATAGTACAAAAACAATTTTTGGAAAACCTCAGTTTTTTGGATGTAACATCCATTAGGTCGATTTTTGTAATATAGGTAAAATGTAGCCTATGTCACCCGGATCATAACAACGAATCAATTATTGACACCTCATTCATCAAAATCGGCCCAGTAGTTTACGGTGGAACACACAGAATCCGATACAAAAATCGGATATAAAAATACATACATCGACTGCTAAAATCATAGCGCTTCCTTTTGACTTTGCCGTAATCAGGTAAAAATTAGATAAATACTTCGTTCGAAATAGATGAGGTGTAAGATACTCTACCGATCTCTCCTATCTATTGGGCACATCATCAATAACGTTGTTGTAAATTTATTATTTACTAAGGTCTAGCAACAAAGTACAGGTAAGCGCTCCTATTATTATGAAAGAGTACATAATTAAAAACTCTTAATTTAAGTTAAATTAATCTGTATTGTAATTTATACACCAGCAACTTGGCGGGTATTGATTTATTTCACAACAAACATTCACAAGTTTGAATTAGAAATCAAGAAAAACTAGGTGCAGATGCAGAACGATAACACATATCTAAGTTTAAGTTACTCATATGGTGCTAATTACGCACACAGTATAGAAGACATTTCAACAATATTTGTAATAATATATAATATTTGTTATAATTAAAATTATAATGAACGTTGAAACTTTGACGTCTATTCCCAGTGGAAGCACACTACATACACTTTATACTTGCTGATTAGTATGAACTAGTTCACAAACAAATAGGATACCTGGTAGACGCACACTACATACAGACTTGCTAATTTCTACGAATTAGTTCACGGACAAATAGGATAAGGCTGCTTGTCCATTGAAGCGGAGCGGACCAAAGGTGTGTCCAGCAGACCTATAATTTTTGTCCACGTAAATATATTGTTTATTAAAATACCATAAGAACTGATTAATTTTTCAGGATAAACAGATAAACAGTCCATCTCCAGACAACAGAAAACGGACTAATATCATTTTTTAGCTCAGAGCACGATTGATGAATTATTATGTGATATAGTCTGCACTGACGAATTTTAACATGTAAAATAAATACTGTTCTTTATGAACTCTAACCTTGAACCCATAAAAATCTATTTCCCTAGGAAAGTATTTTTATCTACCAACCTGTTGCTAAAGAATCTCATTACATTGTGTTCTTTGTACATCTTTAAATTAGGCAGACCCAAATTACTGTTCCCTTTTCTCGAAACTGAAAGTCATTGGAGGGTTGATTAGGAAAAATCTCGAAGCATTTCACGTCTTGCCTTTAATCTAATTTACATACTTGGCACTACCCAGCTTCATACAACAAGAGCCAGTCGTATAATTTCCTATAAACAGCTGACTAATTCTATGACCGAATTTTGGCTACGGGTATAGCCAATTTCAATGGAAACTAGCTTAGTTTAGGCAACAGAATCGTATGCAGCAGATCCATTGCAAATCGCAATGTTTTTAGTACCTACGATATCTATTATTTATTTGTAAGGTTCTTGTCATAATGTAAGGTTCTTGTTATAACAGATTATAGACACGAACAAAACCAAGTAAATTAAGCATGAAATTAAGTTTTGATGTTGCCACTTCTGTCTAGTGTTATATTTAGACTTTATATTTTTAAAAGTTTGTATGAAATGTAACATGTTGAGCTCTAGGACTATGTACCCATACCTAACAAGCCTTGCTGGATCTAACACTAGATCGATTCTTATAAACCTAAGAGCTATTTCATATACTTAGGTTATTCGTGAATGGTTTTGTGTTGTGTAACATTAGAATACTACCTACATAATGCTCAAACGGAAGTATAGAGCTTAGTTCAGAATAATTGAGAATATCCATTTGATCAATTTAGAGTCAAGCAACCTGCTCTGAGGCAGAAGCGACGGCTAGGAAACCTGAATACTGATGGACACTCTATGTGGGTATACAAAAGAATGTGAAGTATTTCGTGGGCTCAGTGCGTCAAGAAGTTAAGCAAATATCTTTAAATCCTGAACACTATAAAAGTACGATAACTGGATTACGCATACTTTAGTCATAATATCATGAGGAATACCAAATACGACCTCATGAGCTCATAATTCAAGTGGAAATAGGCGGCAAAAACCACCTGTACCTATTTAAACCCCCATAAGTTTTAAGATCTCCTGAATCTATTCCATCCGTGCGTGACACCCAATGGATTCAACCCTCAGGAACGCACTCCCTCAGCGCGTAAGTGTAGATAACCGTTAAGTTTGCCAACATCCAGCAGGAGACTGCACTATAAGAAGATGAACCACCTACTCATTTCCAGGACCGCACTGCACGCCACCGAAAATGCTATCATCCTCACCACCTAGATCACTGGCATACTTCAACTAAGCGGTACGCGAGATCATTCCTTCCGCGCACTCAAAAACTATGTAACCAACTTCGGAAGTGCGTTTCCAAATAAATTTGATATATGGTTATTCATGGGGCGGATCAACAAACTCCTTATATAAAAGCTGGCAACGCATTAGTGGCTTCTGGTGCTGCAAATATTCATGGGCGGCGGTAATCACTTAAAATCAGGTGACCGGATTGCTCGTTTGAACGCAATTAATATTTAAAAAATAATGTTGAACCAGCGCATTTAGGTACTCGAGCTACCACGCGTTGACATGAGCTAAGATTTGCGTGTGTTGATGCAAACTGCAAGGCAAAAGATAAAAAAAAAAGTTTCACGTTGCACAAGTGGCCTAATAAATTGGTTAGCAATTGTGTCGTAAATACAATAAGAGTAAATAATTGTATTAGATTGCAGGAAATTTTTCTTGTGTGTCAACAGACAATTAATTGTAAACGTGAGACCCAAAGGTCAGACCCGCTCTCTGAACCTAAAATACTCACGCCCTCAGCCTTTGTTGTATGATCTAGTTAATACGATACAACATGCTTACGGATAACGTTCATTAGAGGTTTAATAGAAGTAGCCGATTCTTTCCGAAAAATACGCACTGAACCAAAAAAATAATCAAGACTTAGATCATTGAGACTTAGATCTATTTTTCCCATCTCACAGCATTTCCATATTGCTTAAACTTTAATTAGAACATTTAACTGTAAAATATCTATACATACCAAAGGACTGGTCCTGACTGACTGATCTATCAACACACCATCTTAACCGCTCGTAAACGTGCACAGTAGGATAGTAGTTTTTATAAGACGTACCACCCCTAAGCGGGTTAAAAAATGGTCATAAGTGTGCATGAACTTCTCATATTTTAAATTTTTTCAATAAAGATTGGGTTTTGGGCTTTCGGTTAGAAAAAAGAAACACGTGGTTCACGTTTTTTTGGAAATTCCAACCTCAAGCTCCCTTGATAAGGAGATGAAAATTTATATAAAAGCCTGTTGTTCCCTCTATGAAAATTGCTATAGAGACAAGGCATAGGATTTAGTGTGAGTTAATAATAGGAAGGAAAGTACGCTAATATTAGGATTATATAGGAAAAAGTATTGGTAATTAAATATTGTAGGAAAAATTATGCAGGTACGCTTCAGCAAACTGATTAGTTGCCGTGAAGTCATGAGGCAATTTTTATTAAGTATTATTATGTTCTATATGATTTTATGTAATAAAAACTTACATCATTGGAGACGTAAAGATATTTCTCGTTGTTTTATTATAGTGACACAATCCTCATTTTATTGTTTTTGGCAACACCTTCGGCTCCCGGAGAGTAATAACGGTGTAAACTGACTTTTAGTAACGTTTCCGTTGTTTTTCCAACTGCGTCACTGAAAAAATAGGGTTTATTTTTCAAGTATATCTGGGTATGTATGTAGGTATATACCTATGACGGATTCTTTATATCTTCAGAGTATCCCAACAGCTGGATGGATTGATTGATTTATCAATGAAGTGTCTATCGATCCGTCAAAAATGTACAGTGTTTATAGGCTACATTTTGTTTTTCTTTAAGTCTACTTAATAGTTAGTTTTTTACACAATCGAGTTTTTCTTTAATTTTTTCTCCATATTATGTTAATTTTGTTTAACAAAAATTTGTACATTACGTAGTAGGAAAGTTCAGTTGACATTTTAAAATTTTAGAAAAGACACATATTGCTTCGCTTTGACTCTACCGCTTGAAACCAACCGCAATGTCCTCTGAGCCAAAGTAAACAGTCCAAAATTTCATTACTGCTATTATTATAAATCCGTAAGTATGACTGCTTAGTTTGTTTGTTTTAATCCCTAGAAAATAAAAATTGCTGAAGTAACTAATAGATTGACAGTAGGAAGTGAATGTGCATTGATCTAAATGCAAGCTTAGCAACGAATGTCAGTGTTGAAGGAATGATAAAATATCTTGTTATGCAAATTCGATTTATTAGGTATCTCCCTGAGTACTTTTAGGGAGAATTTAGTAAGAACTGTTTCAACATTCAGGGTCCTTTCTAATATATATCAACTATACACACTTCATACAATTATGTACACGGCGTATAATACACATTATACGTATATGTAAACAAGGAGTGTTACAGGCAATTCATCCCGGGCAAAAAAGGGTTTACATAATAAAAACTCTGAATCCGCGCAAATGAAGTCGCGAGCAAAATCTAGTATTTAATACTAACCTAGAATTTAATAACATTTACTACTAACCTAAATAAGTAGTTATGAAGAAATAATGTAACGTAACTGTTCAGAACAATGAAAATAACATTTGGGTTTGATTAAAAAAATCTATTGAAAACAGCTGTTTGTTAAATTAACTTCCTCTATTACATACCTACTCGTATAGATTCCATAAACATTGTGCACAAACATGAAAGAGCTAATATGCTAACTAATGTAAATATAACAGTTTACAGCACATTGGCGTAACTGCAATATCAGTTACACAAGCGACATAACTCTAAGAAATCGGAAACGCAGACAAAATACCTACTAATTAATATCGACAATACCTTATATGAGAATCATTAAATGTGTAGTATAGTTACAAAAAAAAGTAATTTTTCCCACACGGGACATTCTTTAGATAAATTGCATACAAAAAGTGAGCATGGAAGAAATTAGTTTTCCGCTAATGAATATAATTAAGCAAATTGGTATTTAGTTTACGATAAATAGTCGTAGTGAAAGGTTTGTCAGGCCAATTCCCAGACGGTAAGTGTAGGTATAACAAGTATAAATTAAAAATTTAAAAAACCCCCGACATTCGCCATTTTGTGGTGGCGGCCATATTGGATTTGCATAGTGCTATCCTACTAGTGAAGCCCTTTCATTTGATACCCATATTGAGGGCGTTGTGATAAAATATGTAGTCCGCCATTTTGTAGCGGCGGCAATCTTGGTCCGATTTTCATTAAACATAGCTAACAACACTCTCGACTAATTCACCTTTCAAACAAAAAAAACCGCATTCAAATCGGTCCACCCGTTTGAGCGCCACAGGGGAACAGACAGACACACACACACACACACACACACACACACAGACACGTCAAACTTATAACACCCCGTCGTTTTTTCGTCGGGGGTTAAAAACAAGCTAATCGTGAAGGATTACGAATAAAGGTAGTAATGAAAGCAAAATATGCCATAGACTCGTAATTCCTATAAATCTGTGAGCAGAAGATTAGAAAAGATTGTTTTTAGATATTTTTAATTTAGGGCCCATTTTTATTGCTGATCTCTCTCCGGTCGTGATGGATTTCTGTACCGTTGGACTGTGCGAGTACATTTGTATTTATGCGCACTTGTGCACAAATCACTAGGATGTAAAAATTATTTTCAAAAACTCACTTCAAAAGCCACTACATATTGCTTATGAAGGCAGTATGCAGCATCGTGAGGAGCGTGAAGAGTTGGGTCCCGCAGTTCATTGATGAAGTCTATACGTGATACCTACTACCTAAATTATGATTTCACAATCGATAGTTTAGAAGGGTAGACAAGAAGTTTTTATGGGATCATCTCGCAAAATTCGTCTATCGAAAGAAAAAATCACGCAAATATGTCCAGAAATCTCGGAGAAATCTGTATACATAATATGTATAGATAAAAAAAAATGTGAAAACCTCCTCCTTTATTAAAGGAACACTTCCAGAGTTCCTTTACTGGATGCCATGGCCGTAATTCGTTCTGGAGAACATTATTATGTAGATCTAAAGGATTACGAATCTTTAAAATGATGAACAAAATTCGTATGATTCGTGGTTCTTGGGATTATTTGGGATTTAGGTACATTTAATAAAAACTGTACAAAATAATCTCGTTTCGAATATGTACAGGAACCGCGTGCAGTCAATTAAATAATTGTTGTTTTTTAAATCTTGTTATTAGTCAATCGGTTAAAAAAGATAAACTCAAAGATCAAACAGATCTTTTAAGATTTTATCTTTTAAGATTGCCTTTATGCAAACGATTTGATACGCTACAACAAACGACTGCCAATAACCTAAAGAGCTAAAGAATATTACAAGTGTAAATTGAAAATTTAAAAAACCCCCGACATTCGCCATTTAGTGGCGGCGGCCATCTTGAATTTGCAATAGTGCTATTCTACTAGTCAAGCCCTTTCATTTGATACCCATATCAAGGGAGTTGTGAAAAAATATATCATCCGCCATTTTGTAGCGGCGGCCATCTTGGACCGATTTTCATCAAACATAGCTAAGAACACTCTCGACTAATTCACCTTTCAAACAAAAAAACCGCATTCAAATCGGTCCACCCGTTTGAGCGCCACAGGGGAACAGACAGACACACACACACACACACACACACACACACACACACACACACACACACACACACACACACAGACACGTCAAACTTATAACACCCCGTCGTTTTTGCGTCGGGGGTTAAAAAGAAAACGATTACATAATTACTGCAATGCAATTTTATTCCTTAGACTAGCTGCTGATCCCCGCTACTTCGTCCGCGTGGATATAGGTTTTTTAACCCCCGACGCAAAAACGACGGGGTGTTATAAGTTTGACGTGTCTGTGTGTGTGTGTGTGTGTGTGTGTCTGTCTGTTCCCCTGTGGCGCTCAAACGGGTGGACCGATTTGAATGCGGTTTTTTTTGTTTGAAAGGAGAATTAGTCGAGAGTGTTGTTAGCTATGTTTGATGAAAATCGGTCCAAGATGGCCGCCGCTACAAAATGGCGGATTACATATTTTATCACAACTCCCTTGATATGGGTATCAAATGAAAGGGCTTGACTAGTAGAATAGCACTATTGCAAATCCAAGATGACCGCCACAACAAAATGGCGGATGTCGGGGGTTTTTTAAATTTTTAATTTATACTTGTATATAGGATCGGATTGGATCCCATAATCCTTTTTTGTATCTAAACTAAATGTAGCCTAAGTTACTCCTTATAACATCACCTATCTGCCATTGAAAGTTCCGTCAAAATCGATCCAGCCTTTTTGGAGATTAGCTGGAACAAATAAACATAAATTTAAACGCACGCCAGTTTAAAATAACCAGTACGTGTAAAGATCCGGGTCTCAAGTTATTTGAACCCAATAAATGTCTGTCATTGCTGAACTAAAAAACTTATGACCTTGAAATATTTACCGGACAATACTTAAAGTACTACCTTTCTAACAAAAAAAAAATAAGTAAAATCGAACGACGCGTTAATGAATTACAGCTAAATACATGTTTTAACTTTCTTCCCCTCTCCCAAGGGAACCGTGCTGAATTTCGGGATGAAAAGTATTCTATGTCCTACCTCGAAGTATAAGCTCAAATCATACCAAGTTTCATTTGAATGCATTCAGTAGTTTCGGCGTGATGCGCGGCCAAGATACAGACAGACAGACAGACAGACAGACAAAAATGAAAAAAATTACAGTTTTGGTTTCAGTATCGATTATAGAGTACCCTCCAATAAAAATTTTCAAAATATCTTCAATGTACAGAATTGGATCTGTTACAGTTTTATTATATTATAGAAGAAGATAGAAGATAGATTATGGCGTCAGTTTAGCGTCTTTCGTCATTAAAAAAAATCTTATTTGAATCAAACTAATTAAAATTATGTCATGCGCTCGCGAAACCATCACTACATAGTATAAAACAAAGTCGCTTTCTCTGTCCCTATATCCCTATGTCCCTATGTCCCTATGTATGCTTAAATCTTTAAAACTACGCAACGGATTTTGATGCGGTTTTTTTTAATAGATAGAGTGATTCAAGAGGAAGGTTTGTAAGTAGAAAAATTGGACTCGGTAGGTGGCGCTAATAGCGGGCAGGACGACGTCTGCCGGGTCCGCTAGTATTATATAAAGTTAGTTTTGCTACTGTAACTATGCTTGAAGATAATATGTCTATTTGTTGTTATTTACCTTATTGATGAAGATACATTAGGGTGCGTTTGAAAATATACAGTCAAAAGTCATTTGTGTATGCAAACACAGATGCCCTCTCTATTCCTTCACTCTCATAGTCCGAAGGGACGCTGGGATGAACGTGACACGACCGAAGAGAGATTAGGTGACCGACCGAGGCACGGGTATCTAAACACCGCCAACTTCCCAACACCGGGCTGCTACTGAGAATTTGTTGACAGAAAACTCAATAATTTTTGACTAATTTTCGGTTTAAATGAATAACTTGACTTGACCCGGGTCTCGAAGCCTCGTGATGTGCAGCCGGAAAAGCTAGCCACTGACTGGACCATTGAGACATATCTAGCTATCACCCGTGGACGTGGAAGTTGTAGGTACAAGGCTCTACACTTTGAATAAAATGTCTATTGAAAAGACAGCAAGAGCGTACGGAACCACTTTTCATTGTAAGTTTTTAGAACCAACGTAGTGGAACATGATAAATCGCTTGCCTGCTTTATCCGTAGGAATTGAGGAAGTTACAGAGTTTTTTGTCAATAAAATGTTTTTTATAGTTGTAGGTAAATCCAACTCATTTTATTTTCTTATTACAATGTTTCATTGTGTAAGTAAACAATTTTCATTTAAATGTCAATTTTGTTGAACATAATTAAATTTAATTGATAATAGAGCTTCTATTGTCAATTAAATTTAGAGATTATGTTCAACAGAATTATCACCATTTACGGAAAAAGTGGACGGTTTCAATCGCTGTTCTTCAGCTATATAAATATTATGGTTACGTGTGCATGTTATTTGTACATTCAACCACCCGTAAAATTATAAGTCAAATATTTCAACAGCTATAATAATAACCTTGCTATTACGTATACAATACGTAGTCCCTAGTATTGATGTTTGTTTGATAAATGATGATACAAAAATACTGTAACGACATACGCTTGACTAATCCCTCTTAATGATGCCCCAGTACAAACACTTCAGTCAACCAAAACTTTATGAGAATTAGGAAGTCGCACGAGTTATCAAACTAAAGGACTAACTAAATCTAAATATATTATATAAAGAAAAGGTGACTGACTGACTGATCTATCAACGCACAGCTAAAACCACTGGACGCATTAGGCTGTTTGGCATGCAGATAGCTATTATGTCGTAGACATCCGCTAAGAAAAGATTTTCGAAATTTCAACCGCTAAGGGGGTTAAATAGAGGTTGAACATTTCTATGAGATATATATCAATCCACGCGGACGAAGTCACGGACAACAGTTCGTTGTTCATAAAATAAATTGTTAAAACATCTCCTGAGTATGCTCCTGTGTAGGAGTGCAACCTATGCAGAGCGTCTTTTGAATGAATGTGTGGTATTTTTCGTGATTGTGTGGTATTTTGCGTGATTGTGTGGTGTTTTGCGTACTGCTTGCTTTTCGGCAATTTGTACAGTACAGATTTGTCTTTTAGCGGATTACAGCAAAATAATTTTGTTTATCCGTGTGTATCATGAACTTCCGAAATGTAACGTAAGTAGGTACGTATATTTTCTATCCAACTAATAAAAGTAGTTGAAGCATTCTACATATTATTTTCCTTTTAAGATTTTATCCAATGTAAATGAAATTGGTGTCCTTTATGCTTCCTTAATCTAGCGTTAATTTGAAAGATTTTTTAAAAAGTTTATCAATTTAATGACGGTTTATGATGAGTTAGATGAAAGATTGACGATATGATAGATGACAGAGTTGATTACTACATGCCAAAAAAATATAGCAGTGTAGTGTTGCATGAATTCTATGCTGTAATGACAATTAGAATAACAGTTACGCAAGAGGAATGTAATATTACGGATGATTACTTTTTGTAGTTTAACATCGCGATCGTTAGTTTAAAATTAACACATCGTCGGCACAGCCAAGCCTCAATTAGCACTTGATCTCATTAATTATGATGCTACATCAGTCAAAATGGAAACACCATAATTATTACTATATACATGGAAATATATTAAATGTTTTTATAACCACGATGCAATTTATGTTTTGCGTGGATTTTAGAAATCCTGTGGGAACTCGTCTTTCCGAGATAAAAGTAGCCTGTGTAAGTTTCTGCATGAAGTCGCGGGCATCAGCTAGTAAATAATAAATATTATATTCAATGTTAAGACTATAGGTACCTAGGTACTAATGATTGCAAATGATTGGTTATAACTTATATTCATACAATCGATTGCGGTTGATGAAGTCTTAATAGTACTGAACATTAAAATAATGGCCTATTTATTCATCTACGATTATCATAATACATAGTATTATCATCTTTTTAGTCTCAGGTAACATTTTTTTTATGTTTATCGCAATCAATCATCAAATATGAGAAGATATATTACCATTCAGAGACAACTTTCCCGGGAAGAGATCCATGTATCATGTCAACTGTTCTGTCATGTGTGAATGACTAGGATTTCAGGCAAAAGTTATCCTTAAGGTGTTACGTTTTCCATACTAACTTCATGTTACCATTCAAGAGCGAATGGATTATAATATATTTACACTGAAATTACATCGCACAGCCTTAATATAATTTTAAATTTGCGCGAAATTATATTTATATAAAGAAAACATTACATAGACAGCTTAATTATTATAATAGCCATCTATTAAACGCTGTTTTGCCTAGCTGACCGAGATGGCTTTACTTCACCTTTAGCTGTTTATGTAATGTTTTTTTTATGTAAATAAAATTTTCCGCAAATTAAACATTAAATTAAGGCTGTGCGATGTAATTTTAGTGTAAATATATAATCCATTCGTTCTTAAATGGTAATAATAAATTAGTATGGAAAACGTACCACCATAGAAATATTAAACAAGTTACTATGACAACGACATCTGTGTCGTAGTAAATGTGGTCAGAAATAAAGTTAGTGCAGAAAGGTTATGGGTAATGTTGCCAATAAAAGCGATGGTAAATACCTACCAATGAAATGTAGGCCTTGTTGCTTTAATTTTGATTTGAAATTCAACAACAAGAAACTAATGCTATCTAGCGTTAAATAGCGGACAGCCATCGTGATGGCGGTCATAATAGCAGATATAGATATTTTCGACCTGTTGATTATGTCCTATGATTTCATTATATCCATTCAGATATAAATTATTATCTTAATATTTCAATACAGTTCCCATGCTGCACTAAATTAAAATATACGAGTACCGTATCAGCAGGGCGATTCAGAACACTTCGATTCGGTTTCGGTTTCGACAACTACCCTGTCGATACGGTTATTCTGAATTAAAAATACATCTTATCGTACGGTAAGTAATTCAGAACACTTCGATA